>CAKOAT010218265.1:14898-42350 GCA_932364175.1 Eruca vesicaria subsp. sativa | reverse complement strand
GAATTTCATCACTTTCCTAGAATTTGAGTTGTGTATTAATTGCCTGGTGATAAACAACTGGAAGTCTGTGAGTTGGAGAGACAGACACACAAGAAGCCTAACATGTGTTTCTAGACCATACAGATGAGTGAGAGAACAGAGCTGAGTTTGCGGACTGAATACTGCAGAATCTCGTTTGTGACAGCTACTCGGCTGAGAATTAGCTACAGACTTGGGTTGACTCATTGATTTCATTAAAAAGTTTTGGTAGCTAGAAGTGTGGATAAATCGTTCTTCAGTGACTTTACCCCCGAGATGCAGGCATCATGTCCATCGATGCCTTATGTGTATATACTGTTTGCTCTACAGGACTGGCTCATATCACAATTCACATGACCTCTGTGCTCTCATACGAATGTAAGTGACGTCTGTGCTCCGGTTACATGTGTGTAAAGCAAAAGATCTGATGTGATTATCTCTTGAACAAGTGTGACAAATGTTTTCAATTGAGTGGTTTTTGATCAGATCATCAGCTTTGCAGCTAACATCAACCATGTGTAGTACTTGTAGAAATTCTTTGAATTTTATGAGTCTCTAACCGTGTGTTTTTATCTAACCGTGTGTTTTTATCTTAATGTGCATCTACTCAGGGGGAGAAATACCCACTTCGTGCGATGTGTTTGGTTCAGTTTATTTGTGCACTCTGATGCTCTTGGATTTATCAATGTGCTTTGTTTCGGGTTCCTCATATTCTCGACTTTATAGGAGACTAACTGATAGATTGATATAGAGTGTTGTTCTGCATTTTGAGCTTTGTTGGAACAGGTTGAGTAGGTTGTCACATTCAGATAAAAAGGGGGAGAATGTAAGCTCAAGGTTTGTGAGCTTGTTCCGGTTAAGATGAGAGTGTGTTACACAGTGCGATGATTGTGTAACACAATGCAATAAGTTTGGTACGTGTAATGACGTGGCGTAAACTTATGGAAATAGAAGATATTNCATTTTGAGCTTTGTTGGAACAGGTTGAGTAGGTTGTCACATTCAGATAAAAAGGGGGAGAATGTAAGCTCAAGGTTTGTGAGCTTGTTCCGGTTAAGATGAGAGTGTGTTACACAGTGCGATGATTGTGTAACACAATGCAATAAGTTTGGTACGTGTAATGACGTGGCGTAAACTTATGGAAATAGAAGATATTGCTTGGGTGCGAAGCAAAGAAGATCTTCTGGTTGGCGATATTTTAGGAAATAGAATATTGTCTTTTTCATGCCTACTTAACGAGGCAACCTAAGAGTGTTTTAGGTTATGCGTTAAGAGAGAAAAAGCTAGAGCAAGAGAGTTGTTCTTGTCGGCTACAGAAATCGAGAAAACAGGGGTTTGGCTTGGGTTTCTGTAACTTAGAGATTAGGAACTGGTCCGTCGCTAGTCGTGTGTGACTGAGCTTAAATCGGATTAAACAGATCTAGGAAGATTGTTTAAAAGGTTTCTAATATACAAGAAGTGTTCTTGAATAACTTGTGTACTGTTCTTATTTGCGTGTCTCTGAACTTTCAAGAGAGAGAATAGTTTTTTTTAAAGAAAAGGTGATATACCTTTAAGAGCTCGTTCTTCTCAAGAGTCTCCAGAAATGAGAAAACAACTGAATCTGTAACACCAGATTTTCCGACAAGTTGACATTTCAACTTGTCACCCAAACTATGCGCGTAAGAAGCCAATTCCTTCTTCTCCTTTATCGTCAGCTTCAAACCCGAGCCCCTAGCTTTCTTCTTCATCTTCTCTATCTTCTCCTCCTTTTCTCCTAATCCCATCTCAGAAACTGCTTCTGAGTCCTCACTCTCCACCTCATCTTCTTCTTCTTCTTGGCTGTAATCTTCTTCCTCGCTTTCTTCGTCTTCTCCGAGATCTGGCTCATCGACGGCAGAGAAGGATTTCACTACGAGTGAAGAAGGAAGCGGTTTTGAAGAGATTGACTGAAAGTGAGTTTTGTTACTACGGCGGCTGGATTGACAGGTTAAAGCGGAGAAGGAAAACGGTCTGAAGAAGAGACAGAAGGAAGACAGTGGTTGAGGATGTCGGAGAAGGTTGTGGATAAGATGTGTCGATGTTGAAGAAGACGGTCGTATTGTTACGCTCGCCATTTGCAAATTGCAACTACACTCTCTCTAATTAGTTTATGTGAGACGACCCCTGTATTTAAAGGATTTCTAATTAAACCCCCTTTTTAATGTGATTATTTCACAATCAATCCCCTTAAGTGTTATTATTATACAGTTGTTAGTAATACAAGGCTTGCGCAGTGGTTGCTGTATAACGGGCCATATTAGGCCCAGTTATGACCCATTAGATTTTTCTTGCCAGCAATGACATTGACAAACCAGAGAATGTAGTGACTTAAAATAACTTAAGGTATGATCTTTTACCCCCAAATAATTCCTATTTAACACCAGATTTTTTTTTTCACTTAACACCGGATTTTTCTTACTAAACACCACGTATTTTTGCTTTTCTTTTACGACATATGAAGGGAATTTAAAGGCCACACCACATGGCACGTGAGAAAGGAAAAGCATGCACGTGAACCAGCTGTGCAATGAAGCTTAAAAAGCTGAGAGAGAGAGCTATGACAACTACTTAAGCTTTGACAAGCAGACACTATGTATTTATGCATTAGTGTATTCAATTGCTATACATTTTTACAAGGGGACCTTTTTTACAAGTCTATATATGCCATTTCATTTACAAAAAAAACATCATCCAGTTCGAGTCATAAATATCATTCTAATTTACGTGTCCAGAATAGACGAAGACAGCTTCGGATAATTGACATTGCTGTTATGATAAGTGTTGTCAAATAATAGTAACTATAATTATTTAAGCAAGACACAAGATTCCACATGCACATGTTACTGCTTAAGCATTATGTATATGTCGAGCTAAAATGAATACTCGACCGAAAGAGACTCGAATTTATTTCATTACTAAATAAATGAAACGAAACAAATTGGTTTGAGCTTGTTTCGTGATGTTTGTTGTTGGTATATCATTTAGCGTTAGATGTTAGAAAAAAAAAGTTTAGCGTTAGAGTAATTAATAATACAATGGTGGTGATCGGTCTTAGTTGGTTTGATTGGTTGGTCCTACTAAGAGCGATAGTGTCTACGTGTAAAGCTTTCATCAGATCAGACGAAAGGAGCAGCGATCACATGTGCGTTCAAAATCCAATCCTCCTTTTCCTCACCGTCCAATTATTCTCGCGTCTCCGTTCACTCTCCTCTGGCCCAAGCTCCTATAGTTTGTTTATATTATTTTGTGTGTTTCTAAAAAATAAAATATAGAGAAAATGGTTGTAACGTAGTTTACAATGCAATGTATCCCGGTAAAGGCAGATCAATCTCCGTGTATGATTGTGTCGCATATTTCAAGTTTTTGCATGTTCCTACGCGAAGGATAATATTGTTTTTCTTTGTAATTACACAAATGTAAGTAATTTGAAGGATTATTAGCTCTTACTGTTCTGATTCATATATAAAATTAAAGTAAGCATAAATAAAAGTCAAATTATTGTTTTAAACAATTAATTTTGTATAACAATCAAATACTTACTTTTCCTATTGCAACTTAGACATTTTTTAATTATTTAAGGCGTTGGCAGAAATAAAAAGGTAAAAAAGGGGGGGAACACTGTATATGGTCAGCCATTGTTACTCCCGCTCGTCGTCTCGTGGCTTGAACTAGTTTTGAAAACCATTGTTAAAAGTGCGCGCTTTTTCCACTAGTCTCTCTCGGTCACACGGTGGTCTTCAATACGTCACGTCGGCAACACAGTGAACTTTATTTGAATAAATGCTACTTAGTATATAAAATTAATTTCATTTTTGTCTTCCCCAAATTCGTGTTTTGTCGTTCTCCTCCAAAAATTTCAATTATTTTCAACGACCACAATTAATTAAACAAAAAATTGGAAAACAAAAAAAAAAAACAAAAATTCAAAATCTGAAATTTCAACCTCCTCGTTTCTTCACCCAGCAAGAAGAAGAGAGAGAGAGAGTAAAGAAGAAGATCTCTCTCTACACTACACCTCCTTCCCTTAAAGAATACGAAACAACCTCTCTCTCTCTCTCTACAATTGTCTCACATTCTCTCTCTACCATCTCACTGCACAATCGAAAGAAGAAGTAGAGAGAAAGAGTCACAATGATTTATTCTGTCTCCATCCATGTGACCTCCCTCTGACACATTCTTCTCTGATTCAATTCGATTCTTCTCACCGATTCCGAGTCACCGAGTTGACCATCTCTCCTCCGAGTTTCTAGGTCAGTGAATGGCATCATCCTCATCTCAAACAAGGAGCAGCTCTAGACCACAAAGTCCAACCTCCTCCACCTCTTCTCATCTCAGTAACCGTCTCATCCCCCGTTCCTCCTCCGCTAACTCCGCCGCCGCAATCGGCTCCCGATCTATGACGACGACGACTACTCGCACCTTCTCCGACTACAATCCAATCGGCTCCGACAGCTTCGGAACCGGATCCTCCGTCCCGTACCCCTCGGAGGAGCTTCTCGGCGAGCCGGTGGAGGAGACTATCAGCTCCGAGAGGGATAGCATCTCCGTCACCGTTCGTTTTCGTCCGTTGAGGTATACAATACTTAGATCTGATCGCCGTGGACTAGATCTGTTGAAATGTTCAGTTTGTTGAGATTCTGAAAATTGATTTCGATTGCAGTGATAGAGAGTATCAAAGAGGAGATGAGGTTGCTTGGTATCCTGATGGAGATACTCTCGTCAGGCATGAGTATAATCCCCTCACTGCTTACGCTTTCGGTATTTGCCTGAAAATTCTCTTTATTTGTCAATTTTTTTTTTTAATATTACATTGATTTATACTGATGAGTGAATGTTTTTTTCCTAATTTGTGGATTGTCAGATAAGGTATTTGGACCACAAGCGAATACTATGGACGTTTATGATGTTGCTGCAAGACCTGTTGTCAAGGCTGCCATGGAAGGTGTTAACGGTATGTGGAAATTACCTTCCAAATTGGTCACCATTTTAGTCTCCTGACTCACTGTTTTGGAAATTTTGGCAGGAACTGTTTTTGCTTATGGTGTTACAAGCAGTGGAAAGACCCATACCATGCATGTAAGGCCTTTTTTTGCCTTCTTTACATTTCTCATCTGATTTTTCTTTATTCATAGGGTTCTCTTTTGCAACTTGGTTCTCCTTTGATATCTATCTATCTGCTGGTTATTCGGGATTACTCTAAACATTTACATGGTAACTAAAAGATACTATACAAAGACCACTTGACATAAATTTTAGCTGATGTTTATGTGAGTGGAATTTTTGGAGGTCTTCATTTTGTTTGACCATGCTTATCTTTAGTAAAGTAGTTGTCTTAACAGTTGGATATTAAATTCTCGTCCAAAGAAGTAGAACATATATCTGATATTCTTTTTTGTTTTGCCATTGGTTCCTTTGCGATATGCATAGGGTGATCAAGAATCCCCTGGGATCATACCGCTAGCAATTAAAGACGTGTTCAGTATCATCCAGGATGTAAGTGGTCTTCATCTCTTTTCTCATCCTATCACGTCTTTTGTTTTTTTATTCATGCCCCCTAATTGGCTGCTTTACCATATTTCAGACTCCAGGAAGGGAATTCCTGCTCCGTGTTTCATATCTTGAAATATACAACGAGGTTAGTGGAACGTTCTCTCCTTGATTCATTACTTGCTAAGCCTTGAAAAGTAGTCTTTAAGTCTGGGATTTGTTTCCCTGCTCTTTACCTTATCACTGGGAAGTAAACTGCTTATATTATATTTAGTTTGGGTGACTACACATCACCTCTCTACTTGTGTCTGTTTCATCTGTCTACAGTTTATCTGATTATTGTCCTTGTATCAGGTGATAAATGATTTACTGGATCCAACAGGCCAAAATTTACGAGTTAGAGAGGATTCCCAGGTTTGCTTTCTTAACCACTATAGAATGCTTAGCTTTCTCCATCTCTCTCTCACAAACACGTGCAAGTGTATAGCATTGTGGTAATTCAGAACGAGTTAGCTTTGAATCACGATATGGATGTGAAGTCACTTAATTGTTGATTCACATTGCATCCTTCCTGTTTATGAGTTATTTTGCCTTAGTACAGAATGTAATATTTGTTTCTAGGGCACTTATGTTGAGGGTATCAAGGAAGAAGTTGTTTTGTCTCCTGGCCACGCACTATCGTTCATTGCAGCTGGAGAAGGTAATTAGAAAACTTGACCTCTCAAACATTTCTTGATTTTCTGAACTCTGTCCTTACTATTGCTGTTGTTTAATGGCAGAACATCGCCACGTTGGTTCAAATAATTTCAATTTGATGAGTAGCAGAAGTCACACTTTATTTACACTGGTATGTCTTCAAGCTCAAAACTTGTCTAGTTTAATTTATTTCTCTTCTCAGTGTCTCTGCATGATATTTGTTTGCTCTTACAAGTGTATCTACGACATGTTTTAAGTCTACTTCGTATCTGTTTGCAGATGATTGAAAGTAGTGCTACTGGAGATGAATATGATGGAGTTATTTTTTCTCAACTCGTAAGTGTTTCTTCGTTTAGTTATTGTAGAAGATCTTTTATTTTTAAGTTGTCTCTAACTGTACATTTTTCTTGTTTAGAATTTGATTGACTTGGCGGGATCCGAGAGTTCCAAAACTGAAACAACTGGGTTGCGGAGGAAGGAAGGTTCATACATCAACAAGAGTCTTCTAACTCTTGGAACTGTAGGTGTCTTTCTTTTGATGACATGCCAATCATAAACACTGTTACTGCATAATGCCGGACTTGCTAATAGGAACAACTTAATTAACTTCTTCATCCCATTCTTGTCATTAAAGAATCACAAACGAATTTGCAGTTGCTTTGGGAATATACTTATGATTCTCAGTACATTTTTGCTTTTCACTGATCCAGTTGCGTTAGTATTTCTTGATACTGGAGTTTCCGATACGTAGTATGGTGTTTTTTGTATTTTTTTGGTCTGTCAATGGTAGCATTGTCACTTAAACCTTTGAGATAGAAGGGTGTTTAATTATTTCTTGTTGTTTATCTATGAAGGTGATTGGAAAACTTAGTGAGGGTAAGGCAACTCACATTCCATATCGTGACTCTAAGCTAACTCGCCTTCTGCAATCATCATTAAGTGGTCATGGGCATGTTTCAGTAAGACTCTTCTGTCTCCGGAGAAATATTTCCCATTTCACTACACTGGTTTTCTATATTGGCTTTCTATGGTTGAATCGCACGAATTTTTATTGCTCTATATCTGTAGTACCCACTAAGCATTGCAGTCACGCTAATCCACCATAACAACTGAGAAACTAATCCAGCACTGTGTTTTCTTTTTAGCTCATATGTACAATTACTCCTGCGTCAAGCAGTAATGAGGAAACTCATAATACATTGAAATTCGCCAGCCGAGCAAAGAGTATAGAAATATATGCTTCACGCAATCAGGTAATCTTTCAGTATGTTTTACAATAAAACACCTTGCTATACTCAAGAGTACAAACTTGAAGCTCTGCTTAATGCTTGCTTTTTAATGTCCTGAAAGCAGATTATAGATGAGAAGTCACTAATTAAGAAATATCAAAGAGAGATCTCAGTTCTCAAACTAGAACTTGATCAGTATAGAAGAGGTATGCTTGTTGGTGTTAGTCAAGAAGAGTTAATGAGCTTAAAGCAACAGGTTCTGACTTCTCCCAAGCCCTTCTTTATCATGAATACATATTGCTATTTCCAAGGGCAGTGCTTGAACTGCCTATTTATATACGTTAACAGTTGGAAGAAGGTCAAGTGAAAATGCAATCAAGATTGGAGGAAGAAGAAGAAGCCAAAGCAGCTCTAATGAGCAGAATCCAGAAGCTTACCAAGCTGATACTCGTATCTACCAGAAATTCTATTCCTGGATCTATGGGTGACGTACCAACTCACCAACGCAGCCTCTCTGCGGGCAAAGATGATGTAAGTTTTCTTATCAAACCAGCGGTATCTAAAATGATAAATTCTTACCATTTCAGAGTGGTAAATAGGTTAAGTGATTTTATCCATTGTGGGGTGGACCAATGGAATAAATTTTGTCGAGGCTTCTTTTTTCTGGACAATTAGTTTATCCTTGTCTCTGTTCTTTCACTCTTCTGCTGCATGTTACTGCCCTGTCTCAGAAGCTGTTTCAGAACACAATGGGTAATTCTGTTTAATTTTCATTGCTTTACAGAAACTGGATTCTCTGCTGTTGGATAATGATAGCTTGGGATCTCCATCTTCGACTCTAGCTCTTGTGTCAGATGGTTCTTTAGGTTTTAACCACCGGAGATCATCCAGCAAGTTAAATGGGGAAAACTCGCCGGGTGCAACTCAAGTGTGTAAACTACCCCAAAGTTTGTATTGATTGTCAGCAATGGCATCTAATAGTTTTGGGATATTGGCTATTTATAGGGTGTCATGACGCCGGATGAAATTGACCTTCTGGTTGAACAAGTTAAGATGCTTGCTGGCGAAATAGCTTTCAGTACCAGCACTCTAAAGCGTTTGGTGGATCAGTCCGTTAATGATCCAGAAAACTCACAAACTCAGGTAAACGTACTTTCTGATAGTTGTGCACTCGGCCACTGAACACGTTTCAGAGATATTTTGATGATTAAAAAAAAAGAGTATTTGACTGTCTACCTAAAGTAGCTCATTTACCTTAAGCTTAAGTATCTACTCTAATAAATTATTGCATGCAGATACAGGATCTGGAACGCGAGATTCAAGAAAAGCAAAGGCAAATGAGGGCTTTAGAGCAGCTAATAATTGAGAGTGGTGAAGCTTCAATTGCCAACGCATCACTGGTTGAGATGCAACAGGTATATAATCTCCACATCTCCTTCACTTCGAGACCATGATTTATGACCGTTTCAGCTAAGATATCATGTTCTTTGTTGTTTCAGAAAGTTATGAGTTTAATGACACAGTGCAATGAGAAGAGCTTTGAGCTAGAGGTGAAAATTTATTTTCTTATTGAAAATACCGCCTTGTTTACTATGAGAGCCAAATCATAAGATTGCTGACCATATGTTTAACCTGGTTCTACCTTTGGCACAGATCAAATCAGCAGATAATTGCATTCTCCAAGAACAATTACAGAAGAAGGTCGGTAGCATTTTTTCATTTAAAGATATGCATTATTCTGCCTTACTATCTCGTTTACCTTTCATCATTGTTCTGCAAAAAAATGCCTCTTGCCACACTTTTTTCAACAATGTAGTGCACCGAAACCAGAGAACTACAAGAAAAGGTGAACCTTCTAGAGCAACGTTTGAAAGCAGTATCTAGTTCTGATAACGCGATATCTGGAGAGTATGCAGACGAACTAAAAAGGAAAATACAGTCGCAGGTAAATCTACAAACATAAATTCTCAGTTCTCGTAAGTATTCCAGTAATTACCTGCATGCTACATATCACCCAACATAGACAATAGATTTATTGGAATTTGATCTACGTTTAGATTTTCATTAACTTTGTCTCTGGTTCTTACATGGATGTGTATGTCTTCTATTTAGGAGGTAGATAACGAAAAGTTAAAGCTAGAACATGTTCAGATCGTGGAAGAGAACAGTGGTCTAAGAGTACAAAATCAAAAATTAGCTGAGGAAGCTTCATACGCTAAGGAACTAGCTTCTGCTGCTGCTATTGAGCTGAAAAATCTGGCTAGTGAAGTAACAAAACTCTCACTACAAAACACAAAGATTGAGAAAGAATTAGCAGCTGCAAGAGACTTGGCTCAAACGCGTATCCCCATGAACGGAGTTAATAATCGCAAGTATAACGACGGGGCAAGGTCAGGAATAAAGGGAAGGATCTCTTCAGGTAGGTCAAGTGGAGGTGAGTTTGGCTCAAGGAGTCTCGACCTGGAAGATCTGAAAATGGAGTTGAAAGCAAGGAAACAGCGAGAGGCGGTTCTTGAGTCTGCATTGGCAGAGAAAGAGTTCATTGAAGAAGAATACAGGAAAAAAGCAGAAGAAGCAAAGAGAAGAGAGGAAGCTCTAGAAAATGATTTGGCAAACATGTGGGTACTTGTTGCCAAGTTGAAGAAAGACAATGGTGCATCTTCTGAAGTCAACGGAACTGCCACTGACCCGGCAAGGGAAATAGAGAAGAATCAAAGCAACATGGTTCTTAAAGAGAGACAAGTCGCGAGTGCACCGAGACAACCTGAAGTAGTAGTGGTAGCTAAAACCGAAGAGACACCAAAAGAGGAACCTCTTGTTGCTCGTCTCAAGGTAAAATCTAACAAGATGAGCTTTTTGACATTGTTTTACCTGTGAAATACTGTTTAACAAGGTTTTGTAACAATGAGACAGGCACGAATGCAAGAAATGAAGGAGAAAGAGATGAAATCTCAAGCGAATGGAGACTCAAACTCTCACATTTGTAAAGTATGTTTCGAGTCTCCCACGGCAGCAATTCTACTCCCTTGCCGCCATTTCTGCTGTAAGTCACGACATCATCTCTATGAAATCTCCTTTCTCAAAACAAATTCTAAAGTAAAAAAGATGTTTCTTTTTACAGTATGTAAATCATGTTCCCTAGCATGCTCTGAATGCCCAATCTGCCGCACAAAGATCTCTGATCGGCTCTTTGCGTTCCCCTCTTGACCAAGGCAAATCAAAAGGTACCTTTTTGCAAAAAGAGTGCCAAGTGTAGTTATGTTGCATTCCATTTTTGGTTCTTCGTTATAGAAGACGTAGGAAACAAACTAAAACTAAAAAATCTAGGTAGGACGAGTTTGGTAAATTGTACCATAGGAATTTAGGTTTGGTTCCTTTGATATAGAAATCAAAAAGCTGATTGAAGCTATTAGGTTCAGTGTTTGGATTCATGGTGGATTTTTGGTAATGGGATTAACTCACATTTGTTTCGAGTATATGGATATCTGTGTATGTAAAGATTTTCTTGAACAAAAAAGTAGAAAAAGATGCAACTATTGATAAAGTTGGATGATGTTTGCAGGTGTGAAGAACTCTGGGTGAAGGCTGTTGCTAAATATTTTAGGAAAAGAACAGGTTGTGAATTTTTTTATAAAAAAACTAGTTTTCGGCCCTCTTGTATATGAAATATGTCTATGCTTATATTTATATTTGTCACTAAAAAGAGCGGGGAGGTTCTTTTGCATATCACCAGAACTGCATACTCTCTTATTTGTTCAAAGGATTTTGAATGTGTTGTTCCACACGAGGTTCCTGGATTAACCTTTGGTGTTTTCCCTTTTCAAATTACATATGTAGTTGCTCCACAAAACCAAATTACTTGTTGTTGACCATCCGATTTTCAAATCCCAGTCCGAATCTTCGTTGTATATTAAAGTTCTTTTGATTTATAGTAAAATACAAATCTTATTTTGGACATACATGTCTGATAGCAGTAAATTCAAATACAAAGTTGTTGCGGCTAAGCTTTGCAAGGAGAAAGTGGAAAGCCGCAGAGACAGTCGTTACCGGCAAATACGCTGGCTGGAAACTTAGTAACTGGGAGTTTCCCACAAAGATGGTTTTGACTCAAGTTCAACTTTTCCACTCCAGCCACCAATGCCGGCACCTTTCCATATACCAAGTTCCTCGAAATATCCATGACTCTCAAAAACTGGGTGAAGTTCACCTTCCCCATGTCAAATCGTAGTTTGTTTCCCGACGCTTGAAACTCCTGCAGATTCTCCGCCTCTCTTAAAAACCTTGATGGACTCCCTGAGATCTTGTTTTCAGACAGATCGATGGTGTAATAAGAACTAGGTCTCACTGGCTTCCAATCATTCATGTTCATCTTGATCCCACATTTAGCAAGCTTCAAGTCAGATATGAACTGCGACGAAGTCACCCATTTCGGAATCTTTTTCAGGCTAAATTTATTGTATGACAAATCAAGAGTGGTGATGCCATCCTCGTAGGTCGTCAAGACAGGGAATGGACCGTTTAGAAAATTGCGGGAGAGGTTTAGATGGTAAACACTTTTAAACACTGGCACTCCCCCAGAAAACTGGTTCCTAGAAAGATCCAATATATACAACCAATTAAACCTCGAAAAATAGTTAGGAATCTTCCCTGAGAGATTGTTCTGGCTCAGATACAAGTGCATGAGACCCGCAAGAGACTCGGTTGAGGGAGGAAGCTTCCCAAAAAATCCATTCCGGGAGAGATCGAGAGTCCCTAGCTTTGACATGGATTTGAAAACATCTGGTATGGTCCCCGAGAGACGATTCCCGCCAAGATTGAGCATAGTTAACCGGGTCAAATTTGATATGGAACTTGGGATCGGACCGGTTAACCGGTTATCCCCGAGATCGAGTTCCACCAACTGGCTTAGCGCGCCAATATTGGCCGGGAGAGGTCCGGAGAGACGGTTAGCCTTGATGGTAAGATACTTCAGCTTCGGTAACCGGAAAATGAATTGTGGAAAAGGCACAGACATGTTTAGGAAGTAGATGAAGGAGAGAGCCTCGAGGTGCTCAAGTTTAGCTAGAGAAGGTGAGATAGTTCCGGACAGAAAGCTTTCACCATAAGAGCTGGTCCCAGATAATCTCAGTTCGGTTACGCGGTCGGTTAGACAAGTAATACCGTTCCAGGAGCAACAAGGAGTACCTTTCTTCCAGTCGCTAATAAAACCCGCGGGATCTCGGGTTATTCCCGCTTTGAATGCTAACAGACCCGCCTCGTCATCGGGATGACATGTGGCAGCTTTGGTGGAACTTAAACAACGGAGAGAGGTAAAGGTGGCAAAGATTAATAAGATAGTGAACCGGGAAGATTTCATTGTGGTGTTTTGTGTTGAGGTGTAGAGAAGAACCTCGTACATAGCCTATTAATAGAGTAAAGTAAAAGATCCTCTCATCATTTTTTAAACCCTTTTCTTACGATTCGGAGCATCTTTTTATATTTTTCAAATGCAACTTGTACAAAGCTTTTAATTGGGTGACAGAGACGATTCGAGATCTGCAGAGTATATCAATTTCCAAGAGCCGTTTTGTTTTTATTTTTTATTTATACAAAAGCACGTTTCCTAAATAACAAAGTTGAAGGATTTTGACCGAAATATTTGCATGTGGGTGAGTAATATAGTAAGAAGAAGAAGATTCATTCCACATTTTACTATGAAGTTGTATTTGCAACTACAGAAGGAAAAAAAAAAAGATTTAACAGCTACAACAAAGGAGGATAAGTAGATAAATGCATCAGAGAGCATTTAGTAGTATACACACAAATACATATCCACCCACGAATTACAATTCATACAAAAAAATAGAGAAATTTGACACAATACACCAAAAAAATATAAATATCACAAAAAAACATAATAAGAAACATTCTTTTCCATTTCAGTTACTGTTTAGTTTTTATGGTAACAAATTCGTTTTGTTGCATTCTTTTTGTTCTGTTTTCTCTTTTTTTATCTTCCGTTAAGGCTAGCAAACTGAGTAAACATGGTAGTACCAGAATGTTCTTCCACACCCTGAGCCTCAGCAACACCATCCTTCTCTTCCACCTTAGAACCACCAACTTGAACACTAGCCGCCACATTGGTAGCAACAGCAGGAGCCATTGGAGTTGTATCTGCTGGCACAACCACCGAGCCACCTGGCTCATCACCGTCCTCACTCCCCTCAGCTTTCCCCTGAGTAAACGCCTCTTGAAGCTGAAGTGCATACTCCAAATTCCACAAAACATCTCCCATCGATGGCCTATCAACACCATAATCCTCCAAACACTTCTCCGCAGCTTCCACAAACTTCTTCATCGACTCAGGGTTTATCGTTCCCGCCAAATTAGGATCAATGATCTTCTCTAGCATCCCTTTACGTTTCCACATCATAGCCCATTCAGCCAAGTTAACCTGGTCTCTCGGTAGCTGAGGATTAATAGCCGGTCTCGCGCATAAAGCTTCTAGAAGAACCACACCAAACGAATAAACATCAGACTTATCCGTGAGCTGCTGTCTCCTAAAGTACTCAGGATCCAAATACCCGAAACTTCCTTTAACCGCCGTGCTGACATGGTTTTGTCCAAACTCTACATCTTTAGAAAGACCAAAGTCAGCTACCTTAGCAACTAAAGCATCATCGAGAAGAATGTTTGTTGATTTAACATCACGGTGAATAATCCCTTGGGCCGTTCCAGTATGCAAATAATGAAGCCCACGAGCTGACCCAATACATATCTCAAGACGCTGCTTCCACGTCAAAGGAGCTAGATTCTTCCCGTACAAATGATCTCTAAACGGACCGTTAGACATAAACTCATAAACTAAAATCATCTCCGAGTTTTCATCGCAGTAACCAATCAAAGACACCAAATGTCTATGTCTAAGCTTAGAAAGCATCTGAATCTCTGTCTCAAACTCAGTGATCCCTTGTTCAGACTGTGGATTCCCTCTCTTGACAGCAACTTTAGTCCCATCATCTAAAGTTGCAATATAAACATTGCCGAACCCTCCAACTCCGATAATCTGAGACGCTTCGAAGTTATTCGTAGCGTCTTGAAGTTCGGAGAGGGAGAAATTACGGCCTAACCCCATGGTTGAATTGTAGAAGTTAGATTTTTGAGAACCGCCTTTGCTTGTCATGAAAGTACTGTCACCAGCGTGTATAGGAAGCAACCAAGAAGAGAAACTGTTTCTCTTCTGCCAATCTTGCGGCCGTTTCTTCCACTTGTAAACCATCGCTCCGAGGCCAACGAAAGCTCCAAACATCATTACAAATCCCGCGGTCGCGACCATACCGTGTTTCCCCATCCCCATGGTTCTACCGTCAACTCCAAACTCTCCGTCGAGGCTGTTTACTGCATTGCTCATCTTCAAAACCTCAACTCCGTTCAGAATCGCGTTTGCAGTACCTGTATCTTCTCCCATGGGGCTAATCTGGACTTGTAGTTCAGGAGACATAAGTGTAGAGTTCACAACAATGTCTTTGTAGTAAGGAGCTGCGAGGTCTCCTCCTGCGACTGTGGATAAATCTAATCCAGAGATGGCGGTTTTCCCGTTGATGTAGACATTGAAGTAGAGATCATTTAAAGACTTGCTAACGATGTCACAAAAATGAAGCCTGATAAGGTAATTAAACTCCGGGTTCGAAGGGAAGTTCCAGCTAACGTTGAAGTTAGGAGAAATTGTGTGAGAGTCAGCCATTTCCGCAGCGGTTGCATAAACCGTCTGCGGAGCGATCAACGGTGTGACTCCAGGAGGGTACTTGATTGTGGAAGTCGTCTTAACGTCCTTAGCCATGTTCGCATCTTTCAAGAACTCCTTATCAGGTATCCACGTTCTTCCTAGTGTGTCATTCGCAGGCATGATCAATGGACCGCCGACGTTTACTCTGTAAACAGACTGGTAAGCGTAGTCGGAGAGACCGGAGAAGCCGTTAACCGGGAAAAGAGCTGTGCCGGAATCGGATATCAGTTCGTCAGGCGCCGAGACGATTTCTATAGCGTTGATGAAGGCCGCAGAGGTTTTCATGGGTCTGAATCTTAGGGAGAATTGTGCATCCGTTACGTTGACGAGATACTCCTTCTGGAGAGCAGCTTGGCTATCATTGTTGTTGTTGGTAATCTTGAAGTTATGAAGCAGGACATACTTCTCCGTTAGGACGGAGAAGGTTGCTTGCTGGAGATCGAACTTGTCGTTGGGGAAGGCTAAGAAATGGAGGCGGACCCAGTGCCAACCGGGTCTGGTTAGATGGAACTTGTAGGTGGCTTCTTCACGGAAGATTCTTGCAGTTAGGTAGATAGGAGAAGCGATTTTGTCTGAAGGTGGGGCTGAGACTTGAATATCATCTTTGGCTTCTATGTATTGGATAGTGTCTTGTTCACTTTTAAAGACTTTTCCATCAGGGGTTTTGGATGAAGACTTGCTTCCACAATCAATGAGGATATCATCTGCCGGTTTAAAACCGGTAGCAGGTCCCGCAGCATACGCTGCAGGACCTGAGAGGAAGAGGAAGATTGCCAGGAAGAGAGCCATGGAAGGCTTTGGAGGAAAATGAAATATTATAGGTTTCTTTCTTATCTCCATCCTTCCTGGGTGGGAAGGAAAGAGAGAAGAGAGAGGTGATGAGGAAGAACAAATATAAGAAGCAATGAGGTGAGATTGTTGGATAGCGTGTTGTTCAAGAAAAGAGCGAGACAAAAAAGATCATCAAAGAAAGAAAGGGTGAGTTGTTATATGTGTGGCCAGTTTTTGGGAGTATGCTGTAATTTGGTGGAGGTTATGATAATCGATAATGTTCAATGGTTTACTTTTAGCAAATTGCTAATTCTGTTATCTAGATGATTTAGACACAATGCCAAAAATAAAGGTAACTATGGTTCCCTATTTCAGGAACATTTTATAAGAATTAAAACTGTAACCAGATCACTATCAGTTTTGTTATCAAACAAGCAAGTATGAAGGAATCTTTTATCAAATGAAGTGGTTAGTTAAAAAAAAAAAACTTCTGATAAAAATCTGATTTTTTCGTAGGGATTAACCCAAATATATTGAAAAAATTAAAAAAAATATATAAAAATTTTGTTTTAATGCATATTTACATCGTTATAGTTTTTGTTTGGTTAAGCTTTCTATCAACAGAGCAACTAAACAATAAAATTAATAAATGTTATCCAATTAATAAATAAGAGAGAAAGAGAGACAGAGTTCTAAAGCAGTCATTACATCGTCTCCAGTAATCTAAGTCTTGATAGAGTTTTAGAGAAGAATGGAAGTGTATTTTATATTCTAAAGCCTTCTGTTTACAAGCTGGAGGTTGAAGATACTATACTCCTCCGAAGCAGCCCTTCAGTAAGAACTGTAGTAAAGTATAAATATATAAGCAATGAAAAAAGTGTGTAATCAATCAATCAATCCTTCTATATGGTGTTATAGTTTAATATATGTGTTCTTCTTATTACCTTTCTTTTCTTCTTCTTTTTCTTATCTATTAATGACATCATCTCATGTTGCCTCGTCAATGTCTCGTCCAGCGCCTAACTTACACACAAAAGTAAAAAAAAAAAGCAGAGCAATCACAAAACATAACAAAGAAAACAGTGAGAGAGAGAGAGAGAGAGAGAAGAAGAGCTTCCTTCTTCACCTTCTTGGTTTCGAACAACTGAAGCTCGAGCTGGTCAACACGACCACGTGCAGCGTCAAGAACCTTCTCCTGAGCATCCACGGAGTCGCATATCTCCTCAAGATCTGCCATCTTCTTAGCCATCGCCATATACTCCTGCGTCGGAATAACCGTCACATTAGCCTTGGTGAGGTCTCTACTAGGCATGTTCTTCTTGGTTAGCCTCATGACTCCCACTATCCACATCAATAATGCCATCACCACTCCGTATAAGTACCATTTCCTCTCCAGCAACGGAATCACATCTGAAATCGAAAACGGTTTAATGAAATTATTACCGGTTTTGGCTAAACCAAAAGAAAATAAAACCTTTAGACTCTGGAACGTTGTTATTGTTGTTGGCCTTGTAGAGCTGTGTAGTGTCCACGTTCTTGTCGATGAAGATCTCCTCATTCTTGCAGATCTCTTCTTCTTGTTCGAAAGGTTCGCCTAATTTCTCTGTTTCGTTCTTCTTCCTAGGGCGCCTACCTTCCCCGTTCTGAACCAACTGTTGAATAATCATATATGTAATCAATCAACAGAAGTTGTCGTGATATATTTTAAATAAAATTATCCAATCCAATTCTAAATTTGATACTACGTAGGTACATTGAAGATAGCGGGGTCGTTCCATGGGCCTTTGTCTGAACGCATGCATCCGCCTTTGTCTGCGCAGGTGGTGCACTTACCACCCAAGAACTCAGGCAGTTCACTAAAACACATGATGCATATGAGAAGAAGAGCCCTGAGTAGTAGTAGTAGTAATGCAACAGTTTCAACGTCACATACAGTATGTATATAAATGAGTTACTCACTTGGCGTCAATGATTTCTAGCAGTTTGCTTTGCTCTTTGCTGCTAAGAAGCTGCCATTTTAATGACAGAAAATTAAATTAATGTTTCTTTACTACTCTAAACGAGACAAAAGTGTACATGCAGTCTGGAAATTTTCAAAAAGTTATACGTGAATCTTGTCTCTAGTCTTTGGGGAAAGGAAAGGTTTAACAGCCGTCCAAATACCCCAAAACACAATACCACCATTCACGATGAACATTTGGTTCAGTGTCTACAATGAAACACATATATGTGGTCAAGTTTCTGTCTACGATCAAAACCAATTTAAAATATCATATCAAATAAAGAAGAAGAAGAAGAAAAATAAAGAACAAAACCTCAGGGTAGTTATCGTTGTCGATTTTCTGAATACTCTGAAGAAGATCTTTTGCAGCTTTTTTGAAACTACTTCGCCCCTAAAAAAGAAAAACAAAACATCACAAAGAGTACAGAACATCTATGAGCGAAGGAAAATTTTATAATTTTCTATAGCTTTAAAATATGAGCACACATATACTAACCACTCCTTGAACATCCAAGATTGTTGTGCTCTGATCAATATGTCTCTTCGCTGCAATGGAACAAGCCGGGAACTTGACGTTGAAAGTCTTCTCAAACTCTTTCACGTGGTACTTCACGTACTTATCGATTGTGGTCACTTTCATCAGCTTTGTGACATCCACTAGGCCTAGCCTCTCAATATAGATAGGTCTTCCTTCTTTATCAACACCATGATATCCTTGTGGATAGTACTTAACCACTTCATCTATTTCTTCAAAATCAAAGTCCTTGTAGAAGAAGAAAGAGTAGACAACTTTAGCTTAGAGAGAAAGAGAAAACAAACGAAAGAGAGGATTTGAAATGTCACCTCCATGATCGTGTCTGCGCCAAAGTCTTTTCTCCAGTTAAGCATATCAGCCCACATTTGCTTGGCCTTTTCGATATCAAACTCTCTTGCCCTCAAGAACCTAAGCATCATATGATGATCATCGTGTTTTGAGGGAAGTAGCTCCTCTAAGATAAGAGCTTGTCGGAAAGCATCAACCGCTTGCAACTCTTCTGTATCGATTTCATCAACGATTGAGACACACGTCACACGACCTTTCTTGGTTATGGAGTGCTTAAACTTGTTGGTCGCATTTATTGCCTTCTTCTTCAGGGTGCAAAACTTTGTTGACCTCTTGTCATCTACCGAGATCTCAACATCTGCAACATTCATCTTGCTTGTAAAAAAAAAACGTGTCTGGATTTCAAAACATATTGACAAGTTCGTTCCTCGCTTACCTCCTAAGTTATTATGTTGATCAATATGAGAAACTATTGTATCCGACATTATTAAGTTCCTGTTGAATTGGTGAAAACATGTTACATTCATCTTGTAGAAACGTTGTCATGGAACATGTTACATTCATCTCCAAACATATTACGATAAACAATCTTCCTAACCTTATGATAATTAATATAAACAAAAAATATCACAAATCTCACTTTCTGTGTGATTAGAGACTACAAATCCAAAAAAAAAAAATTATGAACTGTTGCAAGATTGGGTTCGATAAGCGTGAGATTCAAAGTGTTTAGGTGAGAAAGAATACACATTTAACTTCGTCTATTTTATGTAGAAAACAGACCAAGGAGAGAATAAGAGAGACAGAGATCTACATAACTATTTCATGCACACATCTTTTTTTTTGGGCGTTTTCGGTCAGAGTCCAAATAGAACCATGTCCAAATGGGACCATAACCAGTTGGACTGTCCATGAAGTCCAGATGTCCATTTAATGTAATAAGTCTAATTTTCAATTTGAAAGATGTACAAATTCGAAATGTCATAATATAATATCTTAAACTTAATTAAACTTCATGTTTTACAAAAGATACTTAGACTTAAACTTAATGTTTCACAAAAAATATTTAAAGTCTTAAACCTAAACTCCATATCTTACAAAAATCAAAAGATACTTAAATGAGAATCAAGTTTACAAACATCAAATGAAAACACAGAGAATCAAACTTACAAACATCGGATGAAAACACAGAGAATCAAGTTTACAAACATCGGATGAAAATACAGAGAATCAAGCTTACAAACACTCGAAGAACCATAAACTAAACAAGAATCATCATGAACCATTAACCCATCGAAGAACCCTAAGCTAAACGAGAATCAAATCGCAAACCCACTAAAGAATCCTAAGCTAAACGAGAGAGTGAGTGAGAAGAGACCTGAAGCGAATCGAAGAAGAAACAGAGTGAGAGATGGAGATTCGAAGAGTCCAAACAAAAAGAGGAGATAGAGATGGAGAGACAAGGTGGAGATCGTGAGGCGACTCGCGAATCGCAAGAGAGAGAGTCGAGACTCGAGAGACGAAGAAAGTGAGATTTGGGATTTCTTTTTCTTAATATTAACCCTGGATATTTTTAGTCCATGGGCGGCCCTGTTCATTTGGTTTTATCCATTGGACTTTGGGCGTATCTGAGCATAGTCCATTTGGACAAAAAATATTTTGGACAGATTTAGACGTGACCATATTGATTTGGACATGGGCCGCCCATAGACAATGTATCCAATTAACATCCCTAGAGAGAAAGCATTGACAAGATTTTACCTTCTCTTGAATTATGCATAAAATAGCTTTTCGTTTTTGATATAAATTTTCTTAGCTTGGCTCTTATATTAGAGAAATCATTTTAGTTACTGATAATTTGTATAGATGAAATTTGTTTTGAGATGAAATAAATTGTTTTGGGAAAAACCAAGGCCATTAATGGTTTTTTCTTGTAAATATAAAGGTAATTAGGGAAAATGATGTGTATTCTTAAGTTTTTTTGTTTGTAGGAAGAGATCCTATCTTATGCATATAAGTCAACAGCATGGATTTTACTGCCTTTTCAGATTAGTAACCGATAAGTATTCTTCCAAAATATCTTTTGAAGATCAGAACACAATAAATGGTAGATAACATTACAAAATATCTTTGAAATTTAATTAATTTATAAAGATATTAATTTATCAAAGTTTCTTTATTTAGAGTTTTTATTTTAAGATATATTTATTCTAAAATAAAAAAAAAAATTATTTTAGTGTATAGATATTTATTATCATTTTTGCAATTTGAAATTTATATTAAATTTCTTATATTATTTGGTGTACATAATATATATTTCATAGAATTTAAATATGATTTTAGATATAATATTATTAAATCCCATCAACAATATATTAAGTGTCAAGAAAATATAAAGATAATTTCATTGTAAATATAACAAACAGTATATTAATAGATTCTTATTTATATAAAATATGTGTAAATATAAATTATTAATTTATCATTTTAATGGCACCATATATTTACATAGAACATTCTAAAAAAATATTATCTTACTATTTTATCGATTAGTGTCAAATTTTGAACCGGCCCAAGTTGAGACCGGCAAAATTTATAAATTTAGAGAAATTATAATTTATCGAGTATTAATTTATAGAGGTTCTACTGTACAAAGAAATAGCTACAAAAATCATTTAGATAATATTGTACAAAGAAGGCTCCTTAATATTTACCAGGATATCTCGATTCCAAGTATCAGAAAAAGCGATACAAGATTA
Organism: Eruca vesicaria subsp. sativa; assembly: GCA_932364175.1. Classification (NCBI taxonomy): domain Eukaryota; kingdom Viridiplantae; phylum Streptophyta; class Magnoliopsida; order Brassicales; family Brassicaceae; genus Eruca; species Eruca vesicaria. Next base: position 20,779 of record CAKOAT010218265.1, on the reverse strand, counting down.
AAGAAGAATGACTTAGAGGAGGTTTTCAATATCGTACAATGAGTACCGTCAGCCATAAATCTTATAGAACAATTCATGGTGTGTAATCAAAATGTTCATATATTATTTTCATGTATAATATTTTCATAATTTGTAATAATATAATTAACCATTTCTCATAATTTCGGATTGACATGGCTGGGTAATATAGTTTTATCATTTCTTTCACATAAAGTTTTAGACATTTCTTTGCAAAAAAAAAAAAAAAAAAAAAATAGATATATGGTCCTTCAACTAAACCAAAATGATTGAAAATGTCTTTAACCACACAAAAATTTCACCACCATAAAACTCAACAGTTACACTTGTTTACCTTCAACAAAACAGAACGTTTATTCTCTACGCGCACCTTGTTGAAATCTACTCTGTTTTTTTTTTTTTGGGCAAACAAACAAACATTTCATTCATCTCTGAGTTTAGACTCCAAAGTTGGAGTTCATTACATCCATTGTGAGACCAGATTTTGCCACCAAATCTGCCTCGGAATTAAAGTTGCGAGAAATGAAATTAAAGGAGATAACAGTAAAGAGAGGGATAAAACGATAGATATCAAACATGATACCGAACAGTTCAGGCTGATATCCTCCCGTCCTCAATAACTTGATTAGGGAAAGGGAATCCGATAGAACTGCCAGGGATCGGACGTTTGAACGAACAGCGGTGGAAACCGCCCGATGAACGGCGATGGCTTCTGCCATAAGAGCCGACGAAACATGCTGCTGTGCTTCCGAAATTACTGGAAGAGTTAATGGATAATCACCAGAAAAAATCACACCAATACCGCATCTTCCTGAAACAGAGTTCCAGGCCGCATCTACTTTTGCCACCATAACACCTGGTTGGGTCGGTGGGGGAGGGCAAGGTGATCGTAATCTAGTGTAGTGAGTTATATCTCGAGGTATTATCACCTCAGAAGTCTCCTGAGCCGAACTCCACTCCTTAGAGTCCTTAATGCTTTTCAATACGATTTCTTTTGCTGTGAATGCTCTGTTTTCATACAAGAGTTGATTCCTTGACTTCCACAAATTCCAGAGCACCCAGGGCCACAGTGGGGACGAAGCTCCTATAGGAGGAAGTGGTGTAAACTTAGTGCCCTCTTTGATCAGTTCAGCAACTGACGGCAAATAAGAAGAAGGCCTTTGCGAGGTTGGTACCAGATCCCAGACTTCCGTCGCCAATGGACAGAGCAGAAAAACATGAAGATCATCCTCTATCCCATTACAGTTTTTACAGTTAAAACTAGCGATTCCCCTCTTCTCTAGGTTGGCGCTCACCGAGATGGCCTTCTTTACCACTCTCCAAAGGAAATCCTTTATTTTCGGCGCTGTCTGAAGATTCCAAATGTGTTTGAACCAATTAACCGGTTCTTCATCTGTGCTCCAGGATCGCGACGCTGTAATACCAATTCCATACCCAGACTTGACCGAATAGGAGCCATTTTTCTCGGGGAGCCATACAAGAGTATCAGCTGATGGTGTTGTACTGGTTTTTATCTTCATAATAGCCTCCTCATACTGAGGTATAATGCTCCGAATCTTCTCCACCTCCCATGTATTAGTAAGTGAGCACAATAAGTCACTGACTTTACAATTCTGATTCTCCAATGTTGGTGGTCCCATTGGTTTTAAAGGATCGCTGAAAGATAACCAAGGATCGTCCCATAGGCGAATCGTCTCACCATCTCCAACAACCCAACTCAGTCCCTTCAGCAGTATATCTCGTCCTGCTATTATGCTCCTCCAGCCGTGTGAGGCGGTTTGTGGCACAGAGCATTCCAAGAAATTTGAATTCTTAACGTACTTTCCAAGTAGTACTTGCGCCAGCAGCGACTTTGGATCCATTAGGAGTCTCCAGCCAATTTTAGCAAGCAAGGCGTCATTAAAGGTTTCGATATCGCGGAATCCTAAACCCCCTGCATATTTTGGCAGCGTCAATGTTTCCCAGGAAACCCAACACATTTTCCTCTTATCCGGAATTGCATCCCACCAAAATCGAGTGAGTAGGGATTGTATTTGTCTACACAGAGACACCGGAAGCTTGAAACACGACATCGCATAACAAGGCATCGCAGCTAGAACCGACTTTAGCATAATCTGTTTCCCCGCTCCCGAGAGATATCTCGAAGTCCAGCTGTGTGCCTTTTGCCTTATTCTGTCCAGAATCGATGCAAATATATCTCTTTTCCGCCTTCCAAACTGTTCGGGTAGCCCCAGATATTTACCTATACCCCCTTCCAATGTGATAGACAATGAATCCTTCACCCGCGCTCGGACACTAGCTGGTGTTTTAGCGGAAAAAGTAATGGCTGATTTTTGTGGATTGATCCTTTGCCCCGAAACCTCTTCGTATATCACGAGAATCTTCTGTAATGCAGCCACACATGATACTCTGGTTTTGCAAAAGAACATAGTATCGTCGGCGAAAAGTAGATGATTAATCGCTGGACTATTGCGTGAAACACTTAACTCCCGGGAGTGATCCATCTCGCTGGCCTTTATAACATAAAGCTGATAATACCTCCGTGCAAAGTATAAAAATATGGGGAGAAAGCGGATCGCCTTGCCTTAACCCCCGAGCTGGTTTCACTGATCCTTGCGGTACTCCATTGATCAAGAAAGAATATGACACCGATTCGATACAGTTCATAATCCAAGATATCCATATCGGATCAAACCCCAGTTGCTGAAGAACTTCTCTCACAAACCCCCATTCTATTCTATCATAAGCTTTGCTCATGTCCGTTTTCACAGCCATAGAACATCGCTTCTTTGCCTCTGAAGTCTTCAAATAATGCAGGGTTTCGTGTGTGATAAGTACATTGTCCGTTATTGCTCTTCCGGTGACGAATGCTGATTGGTTCTGGGAGACAAGGAGGGGCAGTAAAGGCTTCAACCGTCGAGTGAGAATTTTGGCAATGATCTTGTAGTGCGTATTACACAATGCAATGGGTCTATAGTCAGCCACGGATCTTGGTCCCGAGATCTTTGGAATCAACCTGATATGTGTTTCGTTTTGCTGCGGGTGGAGGTGATTGGAGGTGAAAAAGCTCTTGACGTCCGAGATAACATCTGCTCCCACTATATGCCAATAAGCTTGGTAGAAAGTGGCTGAGAAACCGTCGGGACCCGGGGCCTTTCCCCCATTGATAGACATCATCGCCTCATAAATTTCCCGATCACTCGGTATCAGTATCAGCCTTTCATTCATCTCAGTAGTAACTTTCTTCTCCAACAATCCATGAATTTGAGAGAAAGAATTGTTCCCATTCGATGTGAATATGTTCCTGAAATAATCAGAGATCACTTGGACAATCTGTTGCTCTTCATACATTGCTCCGCCTTGCACATCTTCAATAACTGAAATAGAATCTACTCTGTTTTCCAAACGTAACACAACGTTAACCCGCAACGTAAACATGATACTTTAACGTGAAAGATATTTGCAAAAAACTATCGTTATTTTGTTTGCATTTTAAATATAGATTTTAAAAATTCTAAATTACACCAAATTAAATTACTCATCACTATGATTTCTCCTCTGCTTGGCAATGAAAGACTCAATCTTGCATCGGAGTTCATCGTCAGAATCAAATCTTTCAGAAGACGGATCAGTCTCCGATCTCCTCAATAATCTCCCACAATAACTCTTCTGTAAACCCTCCATATTCTCTGACTTGCTTCGTTGGTAACCCTGAATTTGCTGCCTCTCCTCAGCCAAACTCTGTTTCTCCATCTTCTTCACTGGAGTACTCTGTTTTGTTAATTTGCTCTTTTTCGTCTTCTTCTCAATTGCAATCTGTCCCTCCTCATGATCGGAAACGCTCTGTTTTGCTATGCTCTCTGTTTCTTTCTCTGCTTCGCTCTGTTTTTGTATAGTTTCAGTTATGTTTTCTTTAGCCTCATCCTCTGTTTCGCTCTGTTTTCCTCTGTTTCTGATCTCTGAACGTGGAACTCCGTCTCTCCTTGAGCTCTCACGAACAAACTCCACGTAAAGAACGTTGCTTTCACATTTCTGAGCAGCTTCTTGATTCGAGAGAAGGCCTGAGTTCGCGAGTAGAGTAATGACTATCGCGTTTCCTACAACAAACGCGAGAGTACGGTTTGCGAGAATAACCGCAGCGACGCCAGAATCATGGAACGTGACAACGAGCTGGTAGCAGAGCTTAGCTACTGTAACTAGAACAACAATTGTCTCGATGGCCCGAGAAACAATATCCAAGATCTTATGAAGACGAGACTTTCTCGCAAGCCTCTTTGTCTTTCTTGGTTTAGTCTTGTGATTAGTAAAAGAATCCATTGGTGAGTGAGTAGAAGAACCGAACAAGCAGGAGAAAACTCTAAAAACGGAAGATTTAGAGCTTTTGCTTCTTCAGAACTCTATTCTCAGCTGTTTTAGATTCATGTAAAGAAATTGAGAATCTAATATAAGGAGAATATGTTTTTTTCTCTTTGTTCTTTTTATTTTTCTTTTGCTTTGTTTCTTGAGAGAATTTAGCTTTGGTCTGTGAGAGTATTTATATTGGGTTACATAGTGCGGTTGAGATGATTACTTTAATTTCCTATAGCAGTTTTTTAAAAAATAAATAAGTTGATAGAACTCAAGAGAAAACAATAAGTTTAGTGTATTGCATTATACAACAAAACTTGGTATAAATTCTTTTTTACAGGAGATCCTACACAACTTCATGATAACTTTTCCTCTAAAATCTGAGAAGTGCATGATTGATTAAATTTAAAACCATGCATGATTGAGTAAATAACTACAAGGAACATTAAGAGCATGTTAATTACAAAAATCACTTCAAACAAAACTATTGTCATGCTGCTTACGACAGGCTAGTAGTTGCTTATGACAAAATTCTTATATGCAATATATTAATCATTTGTGGAGAATAAAGTTTGTCATTAGTTATGTCCTACTAGATTTTCAAATGAAGATGTTAGGTTTTTTTTTCTAGAAAAAATATTAGAATAAATCAATACTTGTATTATTTCTGATTGAAAACATAACAAAAGCAGCCTCGCACTATGGTTAGTGAATTTTGTGATTAATTTACTCGGCCAGTAAAGCAGCTGAGATACATTTATATGTGAACATTATTTGTAGCACATAGTACTTGGTAATCTTTATTCATAAAGCTTTTTGTGAAAATTGATAGGACCTTGATTAGCAGTACAAAGCATGTCCACTGCCATACTATGCGTATACAAATTACATAATAGTTTGTTAGGGGATACATATAATAAATAACATGAATTAGAAAGAATATATATATATATATATATATATATATATCAGTTATATATATTATGTTCAGTATGGATGATCTATACTATTATTTATGAAGTAAATTTGCTTAGTTGTCATGTTCTCCATAAATTTAGGTAATTTTATTTATTTATCATATTTTTAATAGTTATATATCTATACTATTATTTAAGAAGTAAATTTTCTTAGTTATCATGTTCTCCATAGGTTTAGGTAATTTTATTTATTATCATATTTTTAATAGTTATATATATATATATCTTATTTATAAATAAAACGAATCTTCTATACTATTATTTAAGAAGCAAATTTGCTTAGTTGTTATGTTCTCCACAAGTTTAGGTAATTTTATTTATTTATCATATTTTTAATATTTATATATATATTATTTATAAATAAAACGAATTTATATGAATTATCTTATTTTCTATAAATTTGCTTAGTTGTCATGTTCTCTATAAGTTTAGGTAATTTTATTTATTTATCAAATTTTTAATATTTCTATATATTTTATATATAAATAAAACAAATTATAAGAATATATCATATTTTTAGAAAATAAGATAATTCTTGT
>CAKOAT010218265.1:0-14798 GCA_932364175.1 Eruca vesicaria subsp. sativa | reverse complement strand
AATATTTTCTAAAATAAGATAATTATTATGTATTATGATGTTATGTTGAAAATATATTTTCCTATTATAAAACTTAAAATTAAGATATAAAAATTATATTATTAATAATTAAATATAAATAATCAAAACAATTATTTCAAAGTGAATTTGAGATTTGTCTCCATGATCCTAGGTAATTTTGATCATTTATCAGAATTTATATAATTTTTTTATTATTGATTATATAATTAAAACTAATTTGTATTAATAATATGATATTTTAGAAAATAAGTTAATTATTATGTATTATTAATGTAAATTTATTTCAATTATAAAATAACTACAACTTTTTATATCTTAATTTTAAATTTCTAATAGAAAAATATATTTTCAAGAGAACAACTTAATACATAAGAAATATCTTATTTTATAAGAATATGATGCTATTAATATAAATTTGTTTTAAAAATATAATAAATTATATATAAAATTAGAGAAATTAGGATAAAATATCAAAAATTCCCTAAAATAATGGAAAATAGGACAAATCAACAAGCATTAAATTTATTTTTTAAATAATTGTATAGATTTGTTTTACATGTTAATTTTAAATTTTATAATAGAAAAATTTATTTTCGAGATAACAGTATAACAAATAAGAATTAACTTATTTTCTAAAATATCATATTGTTAATATAAATTAGTTTTAATTATATAATCAATAATAAAAAAATTAGAGTAATTCTGATAAATGATCAAAATTATCTAGGAACATAAAGACAAATCAACAAATTCACTTTTCAAATAATTGCTTTGATGATTTATATTTAATTATTAATTGTATAATTTTTATATCTTAATATCAAGTTTTATAATAGGAAATATATTTTCAACATAACAACATAATAAATAAGAATTATCTTATTTTAGAAAATATAAAATTATTAATATAAATTCGTTTTTATTTTATAATAAATTTTATATGAAATTATTAAAAATATGACAAATAATCAAAATTATCTAAATTATGGAGAAATTACAAATCAGATAATTCACTTAAATTTGCAAAGTGATTTTTCGCAACGGAGCTTCCATGTTAAAAGTTGTAGTGATTAATATCGTTTATACCCTTAATGGATAAAATATATAAATCAGCCAAAAATAAAAAAACAAGTTTATATTTATTTGATTAGATAAATGATTTAAATTAATAATAATGATAAGAATTATCCATAATTTAAATATATATTTAAAAATAAAATAAAATAAAGAGATAATTCCTATATATATTGTGTTGTTATCATAAAATATATTTAATTAACATATAATCAATCATAAATTAGAAACAAATTTCACTGATTTGATGACTATTATTATCTAAAAATAGTTGATATTAATAAACCATAAACTAAAACTGAATTAATATATAAATAAAAATAAATTAATTATATTTAAAAAGGTGAATTTGCTGATTTATCATATGCTCCATGATTTTATGTAATTATAATTCTTTTATCATGTTTTTATGATTTTGAATAATGATTAATTATTATCCTTAATTAATGACTAAATAAAATTATTCTTATATAATTATGAACCGTATATTAATTAGATTTACTACCCTTAATGACAAGCAAACATAAACTTAATGACTAATTGGATTTATTACTATATAATAACTAATTAGATCTATTAATATATAATAATTAGAAACAAATCTTATTTGTCATGTTTCTTATGATTTGATGATTATCATTATCTAGACTAATGATTATAATAAATTGAATTATTAATTATATAATAATAAATCTAATTAGTCATTAAGTTTATGTTTGATTCGCCATTAAGGATAGTAAATCTAATTGTCATGTTCTTATGTTTTTTACTACCTTTAATGACAAAGCAAACATAAACTTAATGACTAACTAGATTTATTACTATATAATGACTAATAGTTATTACCATTTGACCAAAAAAAGATTTATTGCTATATAATAATTAAAAATTCATTATATAATTAAACATAAGTAAAAAACGAATTTCAATGATTTTAGATTTATCTTTATCTAAAACTATTTTATATTGGGTTATAAAATCTTTATTAACCTTGAAATATAATTATATTTTTAGTAATGTATCATTAATTATAAATTAAAAACGAATTTCATTTATTTGATAATCATCCTTATTTAATTTTTTTTATATTATGTCTTTATCAACATTAAAAATAATTATATTTAAAATAATTATATTTGTTAATATATAATTAATTATAATTAAAAACGAATTTCATGAATTTGATAATTATCATTATCTAATTTTTTATAATTCTGTTATAAGTCTGTATTAACCTTGAAAATAATTATATTTGTTAATATATATTTAGTTATGAAAAAATAATTCCCAAAGAATTTATGTATAGATAGTTTACATTACTAAAGATAATTTTATTATATTTTTTTGTTATGTCTAAAAATGATATTAATTTATTACTAAATATTTTAAATTTATGAATATTTTCACATTTAATTTGTGTATGACAATTATTTATATGATGATGAAAAATTTTATATATAGAAAAAAATTGTTTAGATTATTATTAAATATTTTGAGTGTATGAACAATAATTTATTATAATTTACTTAAACTGATTATATTTGAATATAGATATTAGGAAATTATTAAGCCCGCAAGTGCGGGCAAAACACCTAGTCTTATATTATTTGTGTCTCGGTGAGTTAACTTTTATCTTCTAAAAATCTTAGCAATTAATATTTGTCTATAAATAAGTGCATATACATTGTCTCATTGTGTAAGAAAATTGAGAAAAATAAATAAAACTATAAATCTCAATTACTTCTTCATTAAGAGATGGAGAAGTGGCTTGTAGGTCAAAAACCCTTTGTTGTTTCTTTAATGTCTTGTCTCTTTCTAACCAAAAGCATATACTCATGATTTCAATTTAAAATTTTCATTATTGGATACACTTTGACAAAAGCTTCAGTTCCTTTGTCAAAAAGGTTTAAAGGAGAATTCATTATTGGTGTGTCTTCGTTATTTCATAGCATCCACATTTGAAATGTGTCTTCAGATTTTGATCGGAACGTTCGTAATTTGTCCTATTACCAACAGTGAGTTTAAATTTAAGATTTTTTTGGTCAAGTAAAATGGCACGTTTAGATATATACTAGTATAACATATATGTATTCTGTGAATTCTAAGCATATTCACTCGTACTTTGCATTATAGACGACAAGTTTATTTTGTGCATTTGGCTGACTAATGTATTTACCTACTTCTTCTAACCTGAAACAGATTGGTTGGTTCTCTTTTATCAAAAGTACATCAAAGACAACTAACTGATCACTAAAGATTATATGGGCTTCACTTGAACTAGCAATATTACATGGGCCTATGATTATAACGGCCTGCATACACATTAAGATGAAACCACAGAAACCCTAGAGATTATAAGACCAAACCCTAGTTTTGTCTCTAACCCAGCCTCCTCTTCATCTTTCAGCACCTTTAGCTCCTTCATCTCCGTCGAAGTAACCATGGTATGTCTACGTTTCTTCACTCTCTCTCCAAGCAGATCTATGCTTCTTCTGTCTCTCATGAATCGTTATTTTTGTGTTTCTTGTTGCAGGCGCCAAAGAAGGATAAGGTTCCGCCACCGTCATCTAAGCCGGCCAAATCCGGAGGTGGAAAGCAAAAGAAGAAGGTTCGTTTTCTTATAGAGAAATGCATGTTAGCTAGGTTTCAGTGAACTGTTATGTTTAAGTTGAGATGGTCACATGACGTGGACTTTGTTTTGCTATTGCCATTGGTATATCATTGTTGTTGGATTATTCATTTTTATTTTGTTGAATGTGGTGAAAAAATAACAGAAGTGGAGCAAGGGAAAGCAAAAGGAGAAGGTGAACAACATGGTGTTGTTTGATCAGGCTACTTACGACAAGCTTCTCACTGAAGCTCCCAAGTTCAAGCTCATCACTCCTTCCATTCTCTCCGACCGTATGAGGGTATGTTTATTACATACTTTTTTGTCTTAATTTAATTTACTACTAGTTCATGTCTCAGAAATCAAGTTAGTAGTAGTATGTTGTTGTTCATGATATTGGTTTGCTTCACATATTTTAAAATGTTGTAACAATGCGCTATACTAAGTTGATAATTTAAGATGATCTTGTCTATGACTTATAACACTGTGATCGGTATTGATTAATGTTGAAAAATGTAGATTAACGGTTCTCTAGCAAGGAGGGCGATTAGGGAGCTAATGGCGAAAGGTGTGATCAGGATGGTCGCTGCTCACTCGAGCCAGCAGATCTACACTCGTGCCACCAACACTTAATATGTTTTGTTCTTGATTTTGTTTTTTTTCTTACCTCCTTTGTTTGGTTCTTCATGAATTTGTTAGAATCTTATGGCTATTTGATAAATGCATTGAGACTTCTAAATTTGAGTCAACCCTTGTCGTCCGAATGCTAGTAAATTTTTATTAGCAATGCTCCGGTTTGGTGGTGCGTCAATCAATTTATAAAACATTACTCGTCATCGTTATGAACTGCACTTAGTTCTGATAATTTTCATAATATGAATAGCTTAACTAGTGACTAAATACGCTAATTTTTTTTTTTTGACAACGAACGGCTAAACCAAATACGCTAATTAAGTTCGACAATAAATGGTTCATAATAAAAATATGGAAATGATGGTTCATATAGTACGACCATAAGAAATGAAAGTGTCTGCAACCCACGTGATAAGTTTCACGGCCACTTAATGCTTGTATACATTTCTCCTTTTTTAAAATTGTGCAACTTACATACATTTGTCTTCTAACCAAAGAATTCTAGTGTTTATATTTAGCTAATTGAACTTACGCTTCAGTGTAGATTTATTTCAATAATTACCCGACATATAGGCATTATGCTTCCGTGATGGGCCCTTCTATCTCGCCTTCTCCCCCGTTAATCAAAGAGGGTCCTCGATAAATCTAATCAAAGTCTAATTCATATAATGGTTACAAATTACAAATTGCAAAACATCGCCTTCAACAAATGAAACTTTCTCCGTAGACATTTATTGCAAAAACTCTCTTAAACTTTGCCATTGGATTAATACTTTAGTCAAATTAATCAAATGAGTAATGTCATAGAGATTCTAATGCATTTTTGGAATGTCATGACGTGTGCGGACTATATAGCGCACCTCTAGGCTGGGCCAATGGGATTAGAATGGGCCTGGGTCCACATACAAGTAGACAGAACTGTGGCTGAGCGCCACATGTCCCATATGCTTCCCCGAAGCAAAAAGTATGGGAGAAAGGAGAGTCGTTCATTTTGGTTCAGTGACTTTCACTGTCAGGACACAGACACCTATGTCTTTGTTTGGTAACATTTCACATGATCTTTGTGAAAGTTGATCAGTCTTATTTTACTATTTCAAATTCAAATAAAGATGATTCACTTGCACTAACTTATAATAGTATAGATGAAAAGAACGTGGTGCCTTCTGATTTTTCTAATTATAATTAATTTAAATTAGATATTTTAGATACTATCAAGAAGGGTAGATATTTAAGTTTTAAAAAGATAAATTTAAGAATATTAACATTTTTTTTAATGGGGGAATAAGAATACAATAAACTTATAACAAATTAAATAGAAATTATAACCAGAAGATGAATTAAAACAGTAATTTCTACTTGTTGGAAGTGAAAAGAAGAGAGAATAAAAAAAAAAAGATTACAGAATAAATATCAGATCAAGCTTTCAAAGCAGGTCCTCACTGATCACTTCGGCTACTTCTTTCCTTTGGTGGTTCCATGAACGATACATCACATTAATAAAAAAACAGAGAATACGAATAAGTTGTTCTTTACATTCCGGTGAGTTCAGTTCTCTCATCTGTTCTTGTGTTGTGTTCATGATTGCATTATGTCTCTGTTTTTGTGTTCATTATTGTTTCCTTTTAAAATTTATACTTCTTCAGATTTCGTGTTTTTCGATGTTTTACTGTAAAGGTTTCATCTTCTGAAGGTTTAACAATTCTCTCATGATACTTTTTACTTTTGTCTCGGCTTTTAATCAAATGTTACATGGAAATTTTTGGTCTTGAACTTGTTCCGTTTTCTGTGATCCAATAATCTAAAAACATACCCGGATTCAACGGTTCATGTTTTAAAGTAATAATCTCTTTTTTAGGCAACTGTTGTTGTTTCCATGTTTAAAATGATTTGTTACCTGTACAAAGATTATTCTATGTTGAAGAAAATACACACTCTCTCTTGGTACTTGGTTACAGTATTTCTGTGTAGTCTCACTTTACTTGTTTTACTAACAAGCTCTACTGTTCTGTTCTGTTCTGTTCTGTTTCATTCCAGCATTAAAAAGAAGATGGATTCTTGTTGCTACTTGGGCTTGGGCACAAACACTGTCTTGTCCAAAGACGGTTACAAGAATGTAGAGAACAAGTTTTGGGGTGAGAAGATCAAAGGAAGCTTCTCTAAACCTTTTGCTTCAATTTCAAGTCCAAAGGTGTTCAGATTGTCGAGGCCAGGCGTTGCTTATGCGGTTGCTACATCAAAGAATACTAAAGAGGCTCTGGTCGGTTACAATGAAACAGATTCATCAAAAAAACTCTTGTCTTACAGATTGATTGATTGTTTTCTTTTATGGTTTTGTTTGCAGAGACTACAGCCTTCATTGTTGGAGAGAAGAAAAGCAGATCCAAAAAATGTGGCTGCAATCATTCTGGGAGGAGGCAATGGAGCTAAGCTATTCCCTCTCACAAAGAGAGCTGCAACACCAGCTGTGAGTAAATTAATATCATTTTTTTTTTACTTATCATCAAAAGGAAAAGTCTTTGGTTTCTTTTTACTGATCCTTAAAAAACAAAACAATATATTTGCAGGTTCCTGTGGGTGGATGCTATAGGATGATCGACATCCCTATGAGTAATTGCATTAACAGTTGCATCAACAAGATCTTTGTGCTGACTCAGTTTAACTCTGCTTCCCTTAATCGCCACTTGGCTCGTACTTATTTTGGGAATGGTATTAACTTTGGAGATGGTTTCGTTGAGGTTCTAGCTGCTACACAAACTCCTGGTGAAGCGGGGAAGAAGTGGTTTCAAGGAACAGCAGATGCTGTCAGAAAGTTTCTGTGGGTTTTTGAGGTAATGAAAGAACATTTTGATCATTTGAAATATGATTCTTTGAAATGTTCTGAATCAGTTGGTTTTTGTTAATACTATATAGGATGCTAAGAACAGGAACATTGAGAATATTATTATCTTGTCTGGAGATCATCTCTACCGAATGAATTATATGGACTTTGTTCAGGTAATAAACAAAGTTCCTCTTAAGAGTCTTAAACTATTTTTTTACTGAGTAACTCATTAACACTGTGCATTTAAACAGTACCATGTGGATAGCAACGCGGATATAACTCTTTCATGCGCGCCAGTGGGTGAGAGGTTAGTCTCTGTAAGCACTATGATGATGTTCCTTTTTGTGTATTTTGAGTTTCTAACATTGGTTTGTTTTGGTTCAGTCGTGCATCGGATTATGGACTAGTGAACATTGATAGAAGTGGACGTGTAGTCCATTTCTCTGAGAAACCAACTGGCATCGATCTGAAATCAATGGTAAGGTTCTATCTCCAAAAAATATAAGACGAGTATTGTGTTCTGTTGTTTGACACGGTTGTACTGTTGGATGCAGCGAAGTGATACGACTATGCTTGGACTGTCTCAACAAGAAGCAGTAAAATCTCCATACATTGCATCAATGGGAGTTTATTGTTTCAAAACCGAAGCTTTGCTGAAGCTTCTGACACGGCGCTATCCCACTTCCAATGACTTTGGTTCTGAGATTATTCCTGCAGCTATAAGAGATCACAATGTTCAAGTAAGAAAAAAGAAAAGAAAATCTCTGTTCTGTTAAAACATTTTCGTGAGTTTTGTCGGAAAATGATTCAAACAAACTGTCTTTTTCTAGGGATACATTTACAGAGACTATTGGGAAGATATTGGAACTATAAAGAGCTTCTATGAAGCTAATCTTGCTCTTGTTGAGGAGGTTAGTTTGATATTCAATACTCAAAATTGTCTCTAACCTTTGAACTTATGTCTCTTAAATTTTGGTTCTTTCCTTGTTGCAGCATCCCAAGTTTGAGTTTTATGATCAGAACACACCTTTCTACACTTCTCCTAGGTTTCTACCACCCACCAAAACCGAGAAATGCCGCGTAAACACTCCCCTCCCTCTTCTTTTGACTGTGGTTAATGAGTCTCTTGAATCACTAATGGGGGTTTTGATCCTTTTTTTTGCAGATTGTAGATTCGATAATATCACACGGATGTTTCTTGGGAGAGTGTAGCATCCAACGTTCCATAATTGGTGAAAGGTCACGTCTTGACTATGGTGTTGAGCTTCAGGTCTGTGCAAAAAAAAAAGGACTCACTCAGCTCTAAGGACACCTTCAAAAACTGACTCTGGTGTTTTTTTTGTCACCGCAGGATACTTTAATGTTGGGAGCGGATAGTTACCAAACAGAATCTGAGATAGCTTCTCTGCTCGCTGAAGGCAATGTTCCTATTGGGATTGGCAGAGATACAAAGATCAGGTAACAAAACCGAAGTCTTCTTCTTCTCAGAGTTTAGTTCCTAAAATTCTTATGTTTATATTCTTTTATTACACTGAAGGAAATGTATCATTGACAAGAATGCAAAGATAGGGAAGAACGTGATAATCTTGAACAAAGAGGTATATGCTTTTTCTTCTCTATTTTGATTCTTCTTTAGGATGAGTAAGGATCAAAGACTTGTTATAGATTTGAACATTCTTTAGGTTGACATGTTTTTTTTTGTGTGTTTTGATTTCAGGATGTGCAAGAAGCTGATAGACCAGAGGAAGGATTCTACATAAGGTCTGGGATCACTGTGGTTGTTGAAAAGGCTACCATTAAAGACGGGACTGTCATATGATCTGATTGAACACTCTGGACCAACGATTTAGCTGGACGTTTGTGAAGTGTTTTTTGGGGAAGTGGAAACAGAGACAGTTGTGATATTGCTAATGTAAATTACTTGAAAGTTTGAGAGAGTCATACAACTTAGAAGCAAAAGACAGTTTAAGCTTTACCAATAAGAGTGATGAGTCCATCTCCTTTTGAAATGCTCTTTTTATATATAGAGAAAATTAAATAAACAGATTTATCTTTCGTTTAGTGAATTTTAAATAAATAAATAAAAAATTATGTTAAGTAAATGCTCATTTGTTTACTTTTTTTTGGTTATAAAAAACTAGTTTCATTATAAAAACCTTTCATGGTTGAAGATGAAAATGATAAGAAAGAAAAAGATCAAGGACTAATTTCACTAAAGAAAAGTTTCAGAATCCTTATTCACTTTAGTTGTCATTCTAGTTTTTTGCACAAAGATTAAAAAAACATTTAATTTTACATATTTTCAAAATAAAAACATAATTATGTATACACCTAACCACTTTTCAACCAATAAAAAAATAAAATATTATATGAAATTAATAAATTTTGTTTCGAAACTCTAAAAGTACACTTAATTTGTGATAAAAAATTAAATATAGAATGCAAATATTTTGAAACAGAAGGAGTATATTAGCGGAAAGTAACTAAAGGATTAAACAAATACTGGGGGTTAAAAATCGAAGTTAAATTAATCACGCTAAATATTCAATGGATTAAAATGAACTATAGAAAAAGTTGGGGTCAAATCAAATGAAATAACTTTAATCGGGGCATCCTCCCGTAAATATATATATTGATAACCCAACAACAAGGAAAAAAAACTTTAAAAGAATAATAAAACGCAAAGATCAAATCGTTTTCAGCTTCATTTTGGTCAGATCTGCTCGGCCTTTGTGGATAGAGAAGCAGCTTTCATCTTCCGTAAGTCCTTTCCATCTTACTGATCTCAATCGATTCATAGAGGCTTTATCATCATCTGATTCTCCTTCCTAGATCTGTAAAACTAACCCTTCTTTATTGTTAATTCTTCTTCAATTTATTTTGATTCGATTAAGCTACAATATAATAGTCAATACCATTTTAAACGATTTAACTGTTCGTTACAGTTTGTTTAAAAATCATCAGATGGACGTAAGCGGAGGAGGAGGTGACGTGGCAACACCTGTTCAACAGAAAGCACATGAAGCCTGGAGGATTTACCAACACTACCTTGACAAAACTACCCCTCACGCAACTTACAGGTGGATTGGGACTTCTGTCATCGCCCTTGCCTTCTGTTTGAGGGTTTACTATCTCCAAGGCTTCTACATCATCGCTTACGGACTCGGAATCTACCTTTTGAATCTTCTCATTGGGTTTTTGTCACCTCTTGTTGATCCTGAGGCTTCTGGTGGAGGAGGATCTGATGGACCTTCTCTTCCTACTAGAGGCTCTGATGAGTTTAAGCCTTTTATCCGCCGTCTCCCTGAGTTCAAATTCTGGTAATCAAATCATTAATGGTCATAAATCTATATAGATAGTGAAATCTAAATTAATAATGTTGGGACTGCACCAAAATTTTATTTTTTTATTAATTTATAGAGATATTAATTTATTGATATATTAATTGAACCAAATCAATTTAGAATTATAAAATTATATTATTTTATAGAGATATTTAGTGTATATTAATTTATCGAATATTAATTTATATAGGTTCTACTGTATATGAGAATGTATTTGTTTTTGGTCTTATATTAGTTTATCGATATATTAGTTGAACCAAATCAATTTAGAACTATAATATTATATTATTTTATAGAAATATTTAGTGTATATTAGTTTATCGAGTATTAATTTATAGAGGTTTTACTGTATATGGAAATGTATTTGTTTTTGGTCTTATATTGTTGAACCAAATCAATTTAGAACTATAAAATTATATTATTTTATAAAGATATATAATGTATATTAATTCATCGAGTATTAATTTATAGAGGTTCTGTATATGGGAATGTGTTTGTTTTTGGTCTTACAATGTCTCTCTATGCTCAGGTATTCGATGACAAAGGCGTTCGGGATTGCGTTTGTGATGACGTTCTTCTCGATGTTTGACGTTCCTGTGTTCTGGCCGATTCTGCTTTGCTATTGGATTGTTCTCTTTGTTCTCACCATGAGACGCCAGATCTCCCATATGATTAAGTATAAGTACATCCCTTTCAGCTTCGGCAAACAGGTAAATAAACATCTGTGCATTGAGTGATAGTGGATTAATTGTTACTTCTTTGTTAGATTAGTTAAAGGCTAATTCGTATTTGTTATATTAATTGACGACTTCTCTTTTGGTTTGTGTGATGGTAGAAATATGGTGGACGGAGTAGCAGCGGCTCACGTGCGGAGTGATCTGACTGTGACCACTTTTGTCTTTAACAAAGGAAAAGAAAATTGTTGTTAGAAATTCGTTTGGGACTCTTTTTTTTTTATCCAATTGACAGACAGATCTATGCAGCTATAAGGAAAGACTTAGATTGTGTAACCAGAAGAAAAAAAAAACAGGATGGTACTAAGATTCGTTTTTTTTCTTTAGCTCGGAGAAAAACTGTTCGTTGTATGTATTATTTGTCTTGTCGCTTTGCTTTTTTGCGAATAATTCTACGAATGAATTCGGCTTCAAGCTGGACTTGACTCCTTCTATGACCCTCTGAATCAGTTAGATGTTCGATAACATCGTTGTGTGTTTGTCAAAAAATACACAAATATTGTTTTATTGGGCCCTTGTGAAGGCCTGATTACTTTATCGTCAGCCCAATTCAGTACAAAACGCAGCGTTTATTACCCCCTTGTTCTCCAAGGCCTCGAACCGACTATATATTATTATCTTAGGTAGCAGAGAACTCTAGAAGCAACAAGCAGGAGAAAGAAAGGTAATTTTTTTAGCTCTTTGCTGTTTTTCAAATAATCTCTGCAACTTTGTTAACCTTGATTTGTTATTGTTCGTTTCTATTTTTGGCATTTGATCGAATACTTGGTGGGTGCTCTACTTACGGTAGTAATCGTTGTAGAATTGGTTGTTTTGGATGTGCTTGAGCAGTACCCAAAGATCAAGTTTCGGTTTTGTTACTTATGTCTTTATTTGGGATGGGCCCTTGTTTGATCTTGTTCAATATAAACTTTGCAGAGAGGCATAAATGGAGACACAACCAAAAGAGCAAACACAAAACCCTCCTCCGAAACCAGCGATGGCTTCATGTAGGAGGAAGGTAAAGGAAGATGCCACTTTCTTTGAGGACGTCAAAGATCACATCGATGAGTTCATTCATGCCTCCATGGATGAGCACAAGACCTGTTTCCAGAAGACCATCAGCAAGGTTCCTCTTTCTCATCTCTCTTATTACTTTATGTTTTTGTTCCTCACTAGACAGTCTCCATGGTGTTCTCTGATTTAAAACCAAGTGGTTAAGCGTTTTTGCAATACTGTTGTGTGTGTTTAAGTTGAAATCAGACACGAAACCACAAAAGACTGTCATATTCAATTTCGACAGTTGTGGTTTTCCGGTCCAAACCCTTTGCACAATTCGTGAAACACATGATTATCTATGTGACTATTGATTTCTGGTTTCGGTGAACATATCTCGCTTAACTTGAAGCCTGTGTGTGTGGATTGATTTACAGATGTTTGGATTATCCAAGGCTGTGGCTGAGAAGCAGCAGGGCGAGGAAGCCAAGGGAGTCGAGAGTCAGTTGCCTCTTCAAACCACAGTGTCGGAATAAAGAGTTTGGTCCTATTAAGGACACGACATGTCCTTTTTTCTTGTTTAACATCATATCTGTCTTTTGTAAATCACTTAATCAAGGTCTATTTGACAATTTATAATACCTTAAAGTTCGTGTTTGTTTCCTCTTAGCTCCTAAAAGTATAAATCCATTACGAACCAAATAGTCTAATTAACCATTACTGCAAAACATAATCTGTAGAACAAAGAAACAAATGCAAGAAAAGTAAAAACATCCAGTAGTATTCTATTGCTTGGTCTTGGTCAGACCAAGAAGCTGCTCCAATACATATTCAATCTTGCGCCCTGCAAGCTGTAACATACAATGAGTAGTCAATAACATTCCATGTAACACGCATCATTATCACAAAAGCGAAGGTTACTGGAGCCATGAACATACCTAGAACGCTACAGCAAGCGATCGTACAATGGTAGAGTAATCTTCCGAATCAAGCACAAGACCAGACCACAACATCTTCCCCCAAACCTCTCCTCCTCCCCTCCTTTCCAACCCAATCTCCATATACCAAATCTCCGTCTTCAACTTTCCAAGGTTACACAAAACCGCAATTTTACCACCGTAATTCACCATTTTAGAAACTTTACACTTATCAGGAAGAACATCTTCAAGACCCTTCACTAGACTCCAAACCCTCACGACAGGATCAAACTCCCATATCGTATTCTCCTGACCAAAAGCCCCAAAACTATACAACTTGTCATCAACAACGCAAGACTTCACACTCCACTGCTTGTTCAACAACAAGTCACTCTCCAAACTCCCTTCTTTAGGATCGTAAACAAAGCTATTACTTCGATCCATCAAGTAAACCTTCTCATCCATCACGAAACTCCTGATCGTTTTCTCATACACCTCCACGTCATCATACAAACCAGTCCACGTCACTGTCTCCCAAGTTTGAGTCTTTAGATCAAAAGCCTCCACCCAGTTCAAAGACAGACGGCTACACCCTCCGATCACGTACAACTTTCCTTCCACGATCCCCGCGGCGGCGCAGCCGCGTTCTTGCTTCATGTTAGGGAGGGAACGACACGTGTAAGAAGGACAGTCGATGACAAACGCAGAGGAGACGTAGCTGTCGTCGACGCATCCACCGATGACGTAAATCTCTGAACCGACAGTGACCATAGACATTCCCCATAAAGGAACCAAAGGGAATGTTGTCGGAACAGGAACCAGAGTAGACTCTTGTCGGAACGGTTTGGGGTTGAGAGTGTACCATTCGAGGGTTTGGGTAGCGTAAGGTCTAAGCGCGACGTAAAGGACATGTTCTGTGCGGCGGAATAAAGAACGTTCGGTGTAGATCTCTGGGGAAGCGATGAGACGTCTCAAGGTTGTGGAGACGAGTGAGACCGAAGGGTGGTAACGTCGTGGCACGCGTGCTAAGCAGTTTAATGAGATTTCTTCGGGAAGTAGTAACAGAGGAAATGGCGCATGATCATGAAGTTCATTCTTCTTGTTTTTCTGCGGTGATTCTTCGGCGTTTGAGGCAGAGGAACTTGTAACGGTTGAAAGATTCATTACTGTGGCAGTGGAATTTGAGGAAGGGGAAGGGGAGCGCGTATATATAACTAATCGAGTGTAAGAAACGCTTACGTTAAAAGAGTAATTTTAAAAGATTTGAAGTTAATTATGACCTTAATTACTAGATTTTGATTTGAATAAATGCCAAAAATAGCACCAACCCAAGTTTTTGTCACCAAACTAGTACCCAAGATTCAAAGTCACAAAAATAGGTTTCATTAAAGAAATGATTTACCCTTATGCCCCTTTATGTTTTAATTATATTTTTTTATAAAAGTTGAAATCGTGAACGACGATGTCTCGTCGTCTCGTCTCCGGCATGATTCATCTAGGCCATCATCCATCATCGTCTCCGGCGTGCTCCTCTCCATCGCTCCTCTCTGTTGCCCGTCTCCAGCATCACTCATCTCTGTCGTCTCTCGTCTCCACCGCAATCATCTCTTCTCGGTCTCAGATGACCAACTCCGTCGCTTTGTCACCGGCGTTCTCTCCTGCCGTCCTCCC
>CAKOAT010218154.1:1856-44436 GCA_932364175.1 Eruca vesicaria subsp. sativa | reverse complement strand
CATGCGATTCCAGCCACCTTATTCAAACCAGGAGAGACATAAAGACGTCTATGGCTTCACCCTCGTCCAAGAAACACCTCCAGATGCAGCATACATGCCGAAACCAAACAAAAACGAATTTGGGATAAGACTCTTGCTCTTTGATTTATTTTCATGTACTAACTTGTCTTGTTTCAATGTATCAGGTTTGAGGAGTGCAACAAGAGAAAGTAGAATCAAACGATTCCTGATCACACAAAGATTCAACAACCTTTCCCACCAGCTCGATTCACAAGGTAAGAAAATTAGCAATGAATTTGATATTACTGATTTAGTTTCTTTTCTTGTAGATGAGGCAGATTTGAGGACAAATCCTTTTCAAGAGGGAGGGGATGATGTAATCATGGACCCGCTTATCAATGGAGACAATGAGACCATGAACCAACCAGCTCAAGACGATGCCTTAGCCATTCCAGAAGGTCCCATTACCCGTTCTAGAGCCAGGAAACTTAAGGAAGTCATGGGAGGTGATGTGATCATGCACCAGCTTGCCAATGAAGAAGAGAAGACCCTAGACGAGCCACCTGATGTCACCATGGACCAGCAACGTGAAGATTCATCCTTGACCATTCCAGAAGGTCCTATGACCCATACTAGAACTAAGAAACTTAAGGAAGCCATTGGAGGGTTACTTAAGTCAACATTGAAGCAAGAACAAAGTCTTGGTAGAAGCTTGATCAACCAAAACACTCTCATTACCATCCGATCTACCCCACCTTCAAGCTGATCAACATTAAGGTTGTAGGATTGTGTGTGCTCTTTTCCTCACTTCCGGTTTTGTCCCACGAGGTTTTCTGGAGGAAGGTTTTTAACGAGGCCACAAGACTACTTCAAAACTCCTAGATGGTCCGACCATGTGAAGACCATATTTAATTTTATCTTATGTTTTATTTTAGACTATGGTTTTTATTTACATATTTTGGAAACCCTAAAGAGCATGTTCTTTAGTCTTCCTATTTTTATATGTTTCCAGAAACCCTTGAGAAGTTAAGCATCTTTTTATCAAAAACCCTATTTTCTCTTCTCTCTTGTCTTTGGCGAGATTTAGAGTTCTGGTGTGTAATATCCAGAGACTAAGGGATTTAGTTTGGTGTGTCATATCCGATCTATTGCCTAGGAGTATCAAGGAGCCTTTCCACAGCCTCTTGTGTCACCATTCGATCCACATGCCTTGAGAAACTTGAGTCTTTTTGATTCGTTTCTACAAGGATTATCCCATCCATCCAGAGAAGCATCCAAGGAGCGTATTATCGAAGGATTTTAAGACCTTAGGTCCAGGTTTGCCGGGACCTGATTTTACTTGTAGGGTTTTAAGACCTTAGGTCCGGGTTTGCCGGGACCTAGATTTATTCGAAGGATTTTAAGACCTTAGGTCTAGGTTTGTCGGGACCTGATTTTATTTGTAGGGTTTTAAGACCTTAGGTCCAGGCTCGTCGTGACCTGAGCTTATTTGACCGAAACATGAGATGCTTGAATGTAGATGTTTTTATTAATAACTATGATGGAGTACATAGTAATCATGGAGCTAATAGCTTGAGCTTGATGTTCTGAACATATGCCCCCTTTGAATGTGAAGATGAGTGTGTAGAGATGAGGTTGGGGCTGCACTCATGACGGAGCTGCCTACGTACCTATTCAAGGGATCAAGCCAGACGTAGTTCGATAGATTTTAGGTACGTAATGGTAGTATTTTTTTAGATTCATGGCATTCCACGATCGGATTTCGGGTACCCCGGTTCGTACCTTCATGAGCCTGTAAACGCCTGGTCGTATCACATGGATGATTTGGTAGGGGCCTTCCCAATAGGTCCCTAGTTTTCCGGCGTTAGGCTCTTTGGTATGGTTAAAAACTTTCCTGAGTACCAGGTCTCCTACGGCGAATTGCCGGGACCTGACCTTGGAGTTGTAATGTCGAGCCATTGCTTGCTGATAGTTTTGGATGCGGAGCAAGGCTTGATCCCGTCGTTCCTCGATGAGGTTGAGGTGATCTGATAAGAGCTGATTGTTAGCTTCGGGATTTGTCGTGCAGAGCTCTCGGCGGAGGCTCCCTGTGACGGTTTCGGCTGGGACGATGGCTTCCATCCCGTAGGCTAGGGAGAAAGGGGTTTCTTCCGTAGCTCTTCGTGGGGTGGTTCGGCATGCCCAGAGCACTTCGGGTAACCTTTTGGACCACGAACTTTTATCGATTCCAAGGCGTTTCTTGAGGTTTGCTAATACCGACTTATTAGCAGCCTCCGCCTGGCCATTTCCCTGAGGGTATCGTGGTGTTGACATGGTGAGGCGAATTTTCCACTTGTCGCAGAAGTCTTTAAAGTCGTTAGATATGAATTGTGACCCGTTATCGGTTACGATTTTGTATGGGACGCCATGGCGGCAAATGATGTCTCTCCATACGAGTCGTTCGGTTTCGACTTTAGTTACCTGTTGGAAGGCCTCAGATTCTATCCATTTTGTGAAGTAGTCTGTTAGGACTAGTAGGAAGCGTAGACCTCACAGTCAGCGATAATGGTGGGCCAGAAATAGCCTTGCCTTTTGATTCGGATAGCTAAGGCTCTACCACCGGAGTGATTTCCACAGGAGCCGTCATGCATTTCTTTCAAGAGTTTAATAGCGTCGAGGCCGTGGACGCATCTCAGGTAAGGTCCCGATACGCTTCGCTTATAAAGGATAGATTCCATTATGCAGTATCTTGCGCTTATTGCTTTGAGTTTTCGAGCTTCCCATTATGGGGGGGGGGGCCTTGCCCTCCGAAATATACTGCATGATTGGGATTCTCCAGTCCTCTCTTCCTACGATTTTACCGTGAAGGGACGAAGGAGGTCCTTGTGCTGGATCAGGTTCCCGGATGTTATTGCGGCCGGAGGTCGTGCCCCCAGAGGTAATTCTTTGGTTAGGTCCCCTGGAACCTAGTTCTGGAGGAATGTCGTTAACTTCCGGGGTTGGGGTCATGTCTTCGGCCAAAGTTTCAGGTTCAGGGGAGTATCTCATTCTGCGAGTGTTTACTCTGAAGACGAGTGGGCTTGGAGGCTGGGTCGTGCCCCCGGTGGTGTGGTTTTTGAATTTGCGAGTTTTGGTTTTTGGGAACCAGAATGTTGTTAGAACTTGGGTCGCTGCTGATTCGGAGCAGCTACCTTCTGTGTGCTCTTTCGGTTTGCTATAGATCTCAGCTTTGGTTGCTATGTCGATGCTTGGTTTTTCGATTCCTTTTACATGTATGATTCGTTTTACTAGGGGGTCTGATGTGGATGCCAATGCAGCCAACGCATCTGCTGAGGAGTTCTCTCCTCGTGGGATTCTCGTTAGCTTGAATTTGCTGAACTGTTTAGCGAGGCTTTGTACGACTTCGAGGTATGCCCCCATTCTTTCGTCCCTTGTTTCATACTCCCCATGGAACTGGCTAGCTACCAGCTGTGAGTCACTGTAGGGATTCAGCTCTTGGATTCCGAGACTTAGGGCGAGTCTTAACCCTGCGATTAGTGCTTCATATTCGGCCTCGTTATTTGAAGCATTAAATCCGAGCCTGTAGGATTGCTCGATGGTTTCTCCGGCTGGCGAGGTCAGCCTTAGACCGATTCCGGAACCTTGTTTTGATGAGGCTCCGTCGACATACAGGCTCCATTCCGGAGCTTCAGCTCTCGGATCTAGTTGTTCAGACGATAGCTCAACGATGAAATCGGCGAGGACCTGAGCTTTTATGGCTGCTCGGGGTTTATATTCGATGTCGTATTCGCTGAGCTCTATGGCCCACTTAGCCAATCGTCCTGATTGGCTAGGGCTGTGCAGAATCGTGCGTATTGGCTGTGAGGTCATTACCACGATCGAGTGTGATTGGAAGTAAGGTCGTAGTTTTCTGGCAGCTGTTACGACTGCCAGAGCTAACTTTTCCATGGTAGGGTATCTGGTATCGGCGTCTATTAGACTTTTGCTTGTGTAATAGACAGGTCTTTGCTCATTTTGCTCCTCTCGTACCAGTACTCCGCTAACCGCAGCAGTTGATACGGCGAGGTATAGGTACAGGGGTTCTCCTGTTACTGGTTTGGATAGGATCAGAGGCTCGGAGAGGTAAGCTTTCAGTTGTTTGAAAGCTTCCTCGCTTTTCTCGTCCCACAGAAACTTCTTATTATTTTATAGAAGTTTGTAGAACGGGAGGCATTTATCGGTGGACTTAGATATAAATTGATTCAAAGCTGCGATTCGTCCAGTCAGTCTTTGTACCTCCCTGGTTGTCTTAGGTGACGGCATTTCCAAAAAGGCCGCTATCTGTTTCGGATTGGCTTCGATACCTCTTTCGGTGACGAGGTAACCGAGGAATTCGCCCGAGAGCACTCCAAAGGTGCATTTTGCGGGGTTTAGTTTCATATCGTATTTGTTGAGGATATCAAAGCATTCTTTTAGGTGGGAGATATGATTTTCCCCGGCTGAGGATTTAACCAGCATATCGTCAATGTATACCTCCATGGTTTTTCCGAGCTGTCCAGCGAACATTTTATTCACAAGCCTCTGGTAGGTAGCTCCCACGTTTTTTAATCCGAATGGCATTACCTTGTAGCAGTAGGTCCCGCGCTCGGTTATGAATGCAGTTTTTTCTTGATCCTCAGGATTCATCGTGATTTGATTATATCCCGAGAAGGCATCCATAAAGAACAAGAGCTGATGGCCAGCTGTCGCCTCAACGAGGCGATCGATGTGAGGTAACGGGAAGCTATCTTTAGGGCAAGCCTTGTTCAGGTAGGTGAAATCTACACAGATCCTCCACTTCCCGTTTTTCTTTTTCACTACTACGGGGTTAGCTAGCCAATCGGGGTAGTGTACTTCTCGGATGGAGCCAGCTTTCGTGAGTCGATCTACTTCGTCGTTGACAGCTTGGGTTTTTTCGAGGCCTAGCTTACGGCGTTTTTGTTTGATCGGTTTGAAAGTAGGATCTACATTGAGCTTGTGAGTGGTGACATTTGGGTCTATACCCTTCATGTCGCCGGTGGTCCATGCAAACGTTTTGACGTTGCTTTTCAGGAAGTCCGATTAATTCCTTTTTCATTTCGAGAGGTAGCTCTGATCCGATGTTCACTTGTTTCTCGGGATCAGAGCCGTCGATACTAACTCGTTCGGTCAGGTTCCTAGGGGGACCTCGAATATTCTGTTGCATCTCTCGACCTTCCTGGATCTGTAATTGCTATTGGGGTGATTCCTTGAGGATTCCGAATCCTCCCAAGTAACAGATCCTGAAGATCTTCTGGCTACCTCGTACGGTGGTTGGAAATTTCACGCATTAGTGATAAGTGGAGGCTACTGCCTTCATCTTATGGATCCAGGGTCTTCCTAGGATCGCATGAAATGGAGAGCGCCTATCGATGACCACAAAATTGGTCATTTTCATGATTCCTCCAGCTATGACCGGGAGCTTGATGGTTCCTAAGGAGGTAACTGGCCAATAATTTCATAGTCATCTATTTCCATTCCTTTCAGGGCATTATAAAAGATAAGGTCGACCGAGCTTCCGGTGTCAACCATCAGCTTGGGCACCTCGTAACCTGCTATGTTCAGGGTGACGATTAAGGCATCATCGTAAGGTCTGTCGAGATCTGATGTCTCGCTCTCCCAGAAAGAAATCTTAGTGTTGGATTCAGGATTGGGAGGCTTAGATTGAGAATTAGAAACAACCTTCCGCACATGACTCTTGATTGAATTAACTGAGTCCTGACATAGATCGGAGCCTCCGAGGATATAATCCACTCTCGAGCTGGGGCTCGAATGAGGCGGTGGTTTGCTTAGGAGGGTCTCGATTTGTAGACTCTTCCCTTGGGGAAATTTCCCAAGAATCATGTCAACTCTTTTCTTGGGAGCTGGCGGTGGCGAATATGTTTCCTTCTCAGGTGATCCTTCACGTTTTGGAGAGGTGTCTTTGGGACCTCTTTTCTGGTAAGGAGGTGGTTTTTTGAGTTCCACGTCCTTTAGTTCCCCAGGAACGAATTTAGCTGCCAACTATCGTTGGAGGTCCCAGCTTTCCTCGGTTGAATGCCCTTTTCGATCGTGGTAAGAGCAGTGTTTGTTCTCATCGTAGCCTTTTGACCAGGGGGTCTTGCTTGTCGCGGCAACAAGTTTTTCCTGCTGGACTTCGTCGACAGCATAAGAATGTTCTCCCTGGGTCTGATTATTCCGGGAGCTCCCTTTTCTAGAGGATCCTTTTGCTTATGAGGTTTCACCTTTCGGGTGATTCTGGGATTTCTTATGGATTTTATCCAGTGCAGCTGTTTCCTCCTCCAAGGTAATGTATTTCGATGCTTTGTGAAGAGCATCATCGATAGTTGGGGGAGGGTTAAGCGTTAGCTCGGACCAGAATTCTGATTTATACCAGAGGCCTCTTCTAAGGACTTCGATGGCAACTTGATCATTGGGGTTCGAGAGCTTAGTTCTGACTGCTCTGAATTTCTCGATGTAGATTCGTAGCGAATCTCCCATTCCTTGCCTGATTTTCCAGAGGTCAGCCTCGGAAGCTTGCTTGAGGATATGGGTTGAGTATTGCTTCATGAAGGCGTTGGTGAGCTGGTCGAAGTTACCTATTGAGTTTGGCTCGACGCTTGAAAACCATTCGCATTCTTCTCTTGTGAAGTGAGCTTTGACTATAGCTAAGCGGAAGGCTCTCAAATGAGCCTTAGGGTCTGAGGTCCCGTCATATTCGGGGATCCTAATTTCTCGGGTATCTCTTATGTAAGAGCTAGCGATTTTGTTTGTGAATGGGGTTCCACGGGTTTCCTCAATCAAGCTCTCGATTTCGGGAGCTGAGCTCGTTGCTTTGTGTACTTGAGCGTTCAACTTTTGGAGAGCTGCGTGAGTTTGCTCCATGTATCGGCGAATAGCCTCAGGTCCTTTTAGGGGAAGGACGGTTGGGTCGTCATGATCAATCTGATGAGGAGATTCTTGATGGAGTTGAGCGTCGTCGTTCTCCCAAGCATTAGGTGGGCTAAATCGCTCTTTAGCTCTAGGGCCACCTTGAGGGACGCGACCAGGGGGGTGAGCTGTAGGATCAGCTTCCGTCCTCGGGTGGCTGTCTCGATTAGGGATCGCGCTCCAATTTTGGTAAGCTGAAGCCGGTGCTCTTCCCCTAGGAGGGAATGACATTCCTTCTCCGGACCTAAAAATAGGTGGCGGAGGCGGTAATCATGTGCTCTGTTCGTGAACCCTATTGGGTGCAGAGCTTGTCGTCGCTACGTTACTTCCCATAGCGCTAGTTACAGGTGAACTGAATACTGGGGTTGTCCCAGTATGAGGTGTTCGGAGAATAGGCTCTTGCCCATCAAGAGCAGTGCTGTTTGGGGAAAAATCCAGCCGTCCGCGAGGGAAGGTGGATTCGGTCAGTCGGTCTCGGAAGGTGACTCCCGATCCTTGGCGTTGTGACAGATGAGTCGTCTCGGTTAGAGATCTAGTCACTTCCTCGAACCGTTGCTGTCGGGCAGTTAGCTGCTGCAACGTGCGCTCGTTATCCTGAGCTCTTTCTACCAATTGCACCATCATTCGACGCATCTCGGATAGCTGAGCTTCCGAATAATTCGGAGCGGGTTGACGCTGAGGGTTTTCGGGGTGTGTAACCCCCGAGTTGTTCCCACCGGAAGATCTTGGGTTAGTTATTCCAGTTTGGTTTGATTGAGCGTTAGCCGGAGGCTGTTGCTCGGATCGGTGATCGGTGGATTGAGGTTCCGGATTCTGGGGATCCGGGTCTCTCCTGTTCGGTGAGCCGTCGATTTGGATCACGGGATCAGGGATGGATGGGCTCGTTGCCTGGTTGGATGGATTTATTCTCAAGTTACGGAGTGAAGGATTCAATTATCTCGTCCCCACTGATGGCGCCAAAATGTGAGGGGTAAAACTCAGTCTCTAGTTTAGGTTAGGTTTAGATTGGGGAAAACACAATCGTGGGCTGAATCCTGTTAGAACTTGTGTGAATGAATACGTTTGCTTATATTGATTTTGATAAGAAAATGAGTTTACAAAGATGAACTTGATGATCCCAAATACAAATCACGAATTGAGATGATTATAATGAAGGAAAAGTGTCTAAGTCTTTTGGTCTAAAAATGAATTCTCCAGTGCCCCTTCTTCTTCATCTTGCTCCTCTTTAAATAGCCTCAAACCACGTTTGACTGATCCTAACCAACCTCCGAGATTTGCTCCGTGAGTTGGGGGATTCTCAACAGCCACCTTTTGACCGGGTCCTGCGCAACCAGCCTGAGCTACTCCCGTTAGCTCTTTATAACTGAGGTCCGGAGCTCTCCTTCGCGACCTGTTTTGGTGGCGTTCTTTCCTTAGCAAACAGCCTCCGGCTTCTTTTTAACTCTTTCCTCGAGATGTAATTGCTAATGGGGTTTATAAGAGCCCATTATCGGTTACTTTTATTCAGGCCTGTCAACTTCAGCTAACGGGTCATATTTGGGCCCAACACTTATCCTCAAGCAAAACAAACAGGTAGGCTCTCTGAAAGAGTCTGAAAAAAGGTTTGCAAAGAATATGGACTCACGAAATTAAAAACTTTGAAATCATGACCTCTATAATACTGCAATCCTTATCAAAGACATTCTAATCACAGAAGTTCAGTATGCAATATCCTAGCTTAGCAACCAGTTTCATCTAACTAACAACTTAGCAAATACAATCTGACATTCCCCTCAACTAACCTCATTTCTTTGCATAAAATACAAGTGCAGGCTTTACCTTGGGAGTATCGATCACATGATGCAAGGAAGCTCAAACAAGTATCTGGATCTGCAGGTAAAAGTTACTTTCTCTCTTCTAAGTTCTCTCTTGAGTCAAAATCTGCTTCTAAGGCAAGCTTATTGATCAAGATTGGACAGGCTTCCATGAAACAAGCCTTATTTGTTGTAACCACCATGTCCTGATCACTCTTTTTGACCTATATCTAAGAATTCATATGAAGTGAGCCTTAATGGTTTTTGCCACCAAGTCCCATTCAAATTCTTTAGTGGAATCATAATTGAAGCAAGCCTTAATCTACTAGACTATCTAGGGTCGAAAATAAAGAGAGAAAAGGTGATAAATCTACACAAGGCTTTACCTTCCAGACTTGTTTGAAGAATCCGATCTCGTGTATGCCAAGCCCCAAGACAAGCAGTTGTCTCAGGTTTAGTGTTGGAGGTATTTTTGGTTCCTTCAAACAATCTAAGCAAGTGTTGATAGCTGATTGGTTGATCCACTTTAGCTTTGTAGTACTATATGTAATTATAAAATCTAGAATGGTGCGAAAAAACGGTTAGATAACAAGTATAAATTAAATACGATCATTATCCCTTTTCTTGAGCTTAATAAAAGATAGTTTTGAAAACAATTTTTTTATAAGACTCAAAGCAAATAGAACATCAGCAAACCTCCCCCCAGACTTAAACTACACTGTCCCAGTGTAAAGAAAAATCGGAGTTATGGCAAAAGAAAAGAAATCATAAGTACTTAATGTAACAAGGAAGAAAAAGGAACCTGGCCGGACTAAATAATCGATCGATGTGAGTAGATGAATATCAATCGTCGCAGGTGGATGTATGTCGATCGATATCGACTGCCATGTGTCGGTCGATGAGATGGTCATTCATTTCTCCTTGGATCTTTTTTTTTTTTTTGAAAAACCTAAAAAAATTGAAAACGAAAAAGAATCAGTAAATGAAAATAAAACCAAAAGAAATATGACCTTATAGTGGGTTGTCTCCCACTCAGCGCTTTGTTATAGTCATTTAGCTTGACTCTTGCACTGAATGAGCTATTGTGTGGAAAAGGAGCTACTTGTTGGAAAACAAGTATCCACAACTTCTCTGTTGATGCTGAACCAAGTAGCCATGAAAATTTTTGTGGCTTCATCACTTCTTGCCCATCTTGCATCCATCTTGATGAATGTGTCTGCAATATTCTGAAGTCTTTCTTGAAGACTCTCAGTGCTGTTGCTGTTCCATTGAATCTTATCATAACATGCTCTTTCATCTCTTCTAACAGCTTATTATCTTCTGGGACGGACTCGGAATCGATCGCTTCAACAGTTGTACTGTCGATCGCTCCTGGTGTAACGCCATCGATCGACGGGACCTTATTAATGTCGATTGACGGTGTAATCTTAGGTCAACAGACGATTCATTTCTGAATTGTTCTTACTTCCTTCCTCAACAAATCTGTTTCTGAACGTAGTTTGGTGATGTTGTTGTTGAAAGGGAAGAATCTGTCATCACATCTCTTGTCAAGCCTATCCTCGGTTGTATTCAGAGCGTTGTATATCTTCTCAACAATCTGGTCAACTTCTGCTCTGGTATAGAAATCCTGGTCTGGCTGTTTCCTTACATCGTTCGATTTCCTAGAGTTGGTATCGATCGACTTGTTTCTTATGTTTATCCTTGAAGATTTCATCCAAATCTTGCCAAGTCAATCCTCATGCTTAACCAGTTGATGTTATTGGTGAGGTGGTCATCTAGCGCGTCAATCCTAGTATCCCATGTAGCTATGTTAGCTATCGCCGGCTCGTTCTTTGCTGATTCGTTTTTAGCATCGATCGATGTGTCCTTTGTGGCATCGATCGATTGCTCACGCTGTGTCTTTAGACTAGCTAATTCTGCTTCCATTTCTTTCATCCATGTGGTCAATTCTGTAATGCCTCCTTGCAAAACTACGTATGCTGTGTTTTGATTGCTGGTGAGCTTACCCATTGCTTCCCCTTGCCAATCACTCATGCAACAAATCATCTCATTGATCTCATCTTTGGTGGAGAGCTCTAGCTCCCAAACTAGATCGCGATTATAAGACGCTGACGTGATTGGGTTGCTGATTTGGCTGAGTGTCGATCGATGCTGGTTTAACCGTGTCGATCGATGTTGCGTGCTTCGTCTTTTTGATTTGTTGTAGGATTCTTTCTTCTGTGAGAATGGCATGAATTTATCTAATATACGCCTCATCATAATTCACATCATGTTCCTCCTTGTGATCTTCTGAATCTGGTATGAATGTTGTATCTATTGCAAAGCTCTCATGGTAACCGTTGTCTGCCCAACTGCCTATGGAGTAGTCATCTTGCTTGTTGCTGATCGCTTGTAAGGAAAAGTTTGGATAGCTGTGATCTGGTAGGGTTCCATGTGTGGACTGGCTGTCGATCGATCGATGCATCTGATGTTGCATCTATCGCTGACAGGTTGAATGAATCGATCGATGTAGGCGAAAGAGTGCCGATCGATCCGGAATAGTCGGTTTCATACTCTGCTTCACACTCGCAGGCTGCAATCAATCAAGCTTCTCCAGTCTCCAATAAATTTACCTGTTTCTTAAAAACACGAACTGGGTCATAAAAACATATGGATCAATTAAAGTAAGACAAAACATGTTAGTGTTCATGTCACAAACTGCTCCAACTGTGGCCATAAAAGATCTTCCCAGGAGGACTGAAGATTCTAGTTTAACTTGATATCCAAGACATGAAAATCCACAAGAACTAGTGCATTACCAATGTGCACCTCCAGGTCCCTGATTATACCTCTTGAATTCCTCTCAGAACAATCCACAAAGGTAAATGATTCGTTTGAAGGTTCTACCTTTAAACCCAAACGGTCTTCCATGACTTTTGGTAGGATGCTGACTGATGATCCTGTGTCACATAAGGCATGTGGAAACTCAATACCCTTAACTGAACATGGTATTGCAAACTTCCCAGGATCACTCTACTTCTTCAATGTGATCATTTGTTTCATCATTTCCCTAACATGGTGAAACAATCTCCTAATGTCCTCCTCAGTTTCCCTAGTCTCTCTGAAGAACATCCACAGTTTGTGGATATAATAAACCTCATCAAAAGATTTCTCTAATGGGATTCTGAGAACTCTCTTAGTGAAACCATCCATCTCCTTATCACTTGGTTCCCTCTTGAGATGTTTAGAAATCTTTTCTTTCTTTCTCTTCAGAGTCTTCTCAGTAGTGGTTCTATCAATTTCCATAGGCTCTGATGTAGGGTAGGGTGAGTTGGTTGATGACTATCTCAGTGCATTGATTCGTGATATGTCAATAGGGGGTAACTGCACTCGACATGTGATAGTGTCGGATCGATCGATTGGAATAGGGCCTTGTCGATCGTTGACATGTTCCTTGTGTCGATCGATATCTGGCTCATGATGTCAATCGATGGTGGAGTATGAAGGGTTGGGTGGATGTGGGTGTCTTTCTGCGAACTCGGCGAGGGTCATGATCCGGATGTCATTGCATATTTCAGACGATTCAGTAGGCGTCGATCGATAGGAATAGTAACATGTCGATCGATATCCATCAAACTCTGTCTATCGATATGGACTAGAGGCCATCAATTGATGCAAAAATGTAACTTCAAGATCGTGGTAAACTTCCTCCTCAATATCGTCTTCTCCTATCTTTATATGGCGAATTTCTTGCCAGAAATCATCATCCAGTATGGCATTGACGTGGTGTCTCATAGATTCATCCCCTTCTTGTCTCCTTACAGCTTCTTCAGTCTGAATTACATGAGTCTCAAGCTTCTTGACCTGAGTGCTCAAATCTCCAATTTTGGTGTCTAGCTCTTTGTAGATGGTATCTATCTTCCTGATAGACCATGATTTTGACCCGCTTTTTGCCATGGTTTTGATATGTTTTTATGAGTTTTATATATGTTTTGGAGTCTATTAGGTATGTTTTCAGGTTCAGGAGCACTTTGGAGTAAAATGATGATTTAGGTGCCCTTTTGGAGCTTAAAGGAGACTTTCCGAGATGACTATGAAGATCAGACAATGAGGACACAAATAGATTGATACACACCCTGTGTAATTGATCGATGACGCTTCTATCGAAGATGAAGTCAAGATACTCCATCGATCGATGTACACCATGTACCATCGATCGATACGATGCGTGGAGAGCAAGTTCAACTTGGCCGACTTGAAGCCCCAAAGTCTTCCCAATATTACAAAAATGCCCCTGACAAGTTTTTAACCTAATGGAACTCTTATTTATAGTTATTGCCTTTGTGTTTGGCAAGGTGTGCTTTTACATGCTTTTATTGTTTCTAATACATTTTGTACCTGAAAAGCTTTGCACACTTTTCTTGTTACTTTGTTCTATTCTATAAAGTATTTCTTTTCATCTTAATTTCTAAAAGGTTATAGAATTCTAGATCTAGAGGAAACACACAAAGAGATTTGTTGTTCCAAGAACCAAGAGTTCAATACTCTATCTATGAGTTTCTATTATTACCTAGTTGTTATGAATCTCTCAGTTATGTCTGAGTAGATCTCCTTGTTAGATTTAGGGTTCAAATAGTTATGAGGGATTAGCCCCAACTATGGAATGTTGAATTGTTGATATTCATTATCCAAGTGAACCCTAATGCTTACTCTAGAGTAGCTACCTAGACTATGATCATGGATGTGATTAAACTTGTTTATCATTGTCCTGAAATCATTTGGCATAAGCTTAGATCCTCTTGGGACGTGCGAGAGCCGGTCTATGATCTTGGTGAACACAGCTTTGGTTCGATCATATGTTATATCGATCGATACTCATATAGAGTCGTCGATCGACAGCAACCCATATCGTTCGATATCGCTGTCAAAACATCGGTCGATATTGCTGGCAATAAGATCAATGGATGTGTCTATTTAGCGACTGCTATTAGATCTATCTAAGAATCAAAGTTCTCATATATCTTGCAAGCAATTCATTAAAACATCTGTAGCATTAAAATCCTGATTTTCTTATTAGCAACCTTGAATCTAACTATTTTCTTTTATTGTTTCAAACCTAAATCCATTATCTTAAGCAACTTACCATTGCTTAGAAACTGCAACTTTACTATTTAAAACCTTTTCAACCTAGCATAATCATTTAGATTATATCTATTGTATTCCTTAGTTCCCTTTGGATTCGATCCCTAAGTACTACAACTGAACCTCTTATTTGAGAGAGTAATTCACTTAGGGTTAAACATTTGAGTGATATCACTTCCCACTGAATTCCACTGTCAGCTTTTGCTGTCAGTCAAGAACCTGATCAAGCATAGCTTCGATCTTGCTCTCCTGAGTCTGTGGTGGTAGATTCTGGTAGAATGAAGTTTCATACCCTTTGTTGTTTCTGTAGCTGCTGTAGGGTTTCTTAAATTGTTGATTCTGATTGAAGTTACTCCTCTGACCATTACCACTGAAGTTTCTGTTTCCAAACTGGTTCCCAGATCTCTGAAATTCAGTTCCTCCAATGTAGTTCGCATCTGCTAACTCTGAATCGATATCATCTACACCTTCTACTGAGAAAACTGTCTCATGAGTGGCTGATTGACATTATCCAGATGAACTTTTACCTCATCTAGCTGTTCCTTCCCAAGGAATTCTACAGATTTCCTTCTTTCAGAATCGGTGTTCTTGATGCCGCTGTTGTTTTCTAAGTTCTCGATAAGCCTCACAGCTTCCTCCAGATTCCTAGTTTTAAAGCTTCCATTTCTAGCTGTACCAGAGCACTTTGATACTTCAAAGCGATCCCTGTAAAGAAAGTACTAAGAAACTGCACTTCATTAAATCCATGGTGTGGACAGTCGCATTGGAAGAACTTAAATCCGAGCCAAGAATCCTTAAAAGACTGTCCAGGCTTCTGTGTGAAAGTAGTAATTCTGCTCCTTAGTTCTTCAGCTTGTCTCTCATCAAAGAAATTTTGCAGGATGTAAGAGATCCTGGTGGTAACTGCTTGAGCCAATGTGCAGCATCTCCAGCAAGTGAGAACTTGAAGAGCTTACAAAATAAGTAGTCCTCAGGGACTCCATTAACTCTGATAGCGGCAATGAGATCTCTAACCTCTCAAGATGGTCCATAGAATGCTCATGTGGCAACCCACAGTAGGGTATATGTGCCACGAGCGTGTAGTACTGTGGTTTAAACTCAAACTTCTCCCTCTGGACGTCTGGGAGACGAATAGCCGACCTATTTGCGTAATACTGATCTGGACGGTTGTAATTATTGGTGTCAAAAACCGTAATCTCGAAATCAACCTCTACGATAACTTCTGTAAAGATAAAATCAAATCTTGCCACGGAATACAAAAATACGTTTTATAAAACCCGAGAAATTGTTTTATAAGACTCGAGAATTCGTTTTATAAAACTCGAGAAATTGTTTTATAAAACTCAAGAAATCGTTTTATAAAAGAAGTTTCCGAACAAAGGAAATCTATGGAAAGATTTGGAAATCGTTATCTTGGAAGAACAAAACGAACGTCGATTACACGATCATCTGAGTTAAGCGAAAAACTGCATCTGCCGTAAATTGTGAGCTGGTTTGGCCGAACTAGCTCACCGTACGGCGAGCTAGCCTCGTCCCAAGTAGCTCACCGTACGGCGACCTAGAAGCTTCCCAGATAGCTCACCGTACGGCGAGCTGAACCGTTCCGGTTCAGCATGTCGTACAACGAGCCAACCATCTTGAGCCTCAATCTTCCACGTCCCTGATTCAAGGTTTACGTCCTTCGATACGATCATGTTCCAAACTACGGTCGAAATGTCTCCCGTTTCGTCTCGATCTGTCCTATCGTTCGAGTTTTACGATAAAAACCATAAAACTTTGTTTTCTCGAAAAGAACTCGAAAAATCGTATAAAACGGCAACGGTTAAATGAAACACGAAACATTGCCTAAACTATACGATTTATTCGAGATTTTTCCTAAAAATTGTAAAAATGCGTTTTTAATAAAAAAATGTTGAGTAAATCGTAAAAACGGCAACGATTAACAAAAAAACGAACATAGCTAAACTTTACGATTAACTCGAGGAATTTATTAAAAACGCCATCGGATCAGGAAACGATCTCGTAAAACGGATTTATCGCAAAACGGCTCGGAAGATCCTAAAACATGATATAAGCTCATCTCGCGACTTTAACGAAATCTAACCCGAAGATATGATAACATTTTGACGATATACCCCCAGAAGGATAAAATTCAAGTTTGCAGATAAATTTCAAGTTTGAAGATAAATAGAAGATTTCCGCGGGAAAAAATTGAAGATCGAGATAAATGGAAGATTCCCGATAAACTCGAATCTGGGCGATATGAAAGACCAAACCACCAAGGAAGGGAGTATATAAACAAGAGACATAAGGCAGAAGCAGAGGACTAAAATCAGACCTAGAGAGGCGGCTGTTAGCTTAGGAAATTAGGACTTAGGCGTTTAGACTAGCAAGCCGGATTCTTAGACCGTTTCGACGTCTAAGCTCCGTAATTCTCTTTGTAATAGTTGTCAATCTCTTATTCAATAAAAATCTCTCACGCAAATTCTTTATCTGTTCTCTGTTCTTCGTTATTGTTATTCATCCATATTCTTTTAACTCTATTCGTTTTAGTGATTTCCGCAGAGATCCAGGACCTCGGGAAATTAGGGTTTTCCCTAAGTTTCAATATTTGACGGAAAATCGATGGTGTGAATTCTGGTTCCCAGTTTGGCGCTAGAAGGAGGGGGGTTCGGATTCTCTAACACAATAATCGCTAGAACGAACGAGAAAAGATATGCCTAACCTAAACGTTAGGCATATCGAGATAAATGGAAGATTCCCGATAAACTTGAATCTGGGCGATATGAAAGACCAAACCACCAAGGAAGGGAGTATATAAACAAGAGACATAGGGCAGAAGCAGAGGACTAAAATCAGACCTAGAGAGGCGGCTGTTAGCTTAGGAAATTAGGACTTAGGCGTTTAGACTAGCAAGCCGGATTCTTAGACCGTTTCGACGTCTAAGCTCCGTAATTCTCTTTGTATTAGTTGTCAATCTCTTATTCAACAAAAATGTCTCACGCAAATTCTTTATCTATTCTCTGTTCTTCGTTATTGTTATTCATCCATATTCTTTTAACTCTGTTCGTTTTAGTGATTTCCGCAGAGATCCAGGACCTCGGGAAATTAGGGTTTTCCCTAAGTTTCAATATTTGACGGAAAATCGATGGTGTGAATTCTGGTTCCCCAGTTTGGCGCTAGAAGGAGGGGGGTTCGGATTCTCTAACACAATAATCGCTAGAACGAACGAGAAAAGATATGCTTAACCTAAACGGCGACGTCATCTCGTTCGAGAAATGAGCAACGATCGATTCGATCAAACCTCTCAACGATCTACTCGTTATCGAGCTGACGATCCAGAATATGGATGTCGCAACGATATTAGTCGATACCGGAAGCTCGGCTTATATCATCTTCAAAAATACTCTCGAGAGAATGGAAATCGATCTGTCTGAAATCTCGGAAAACATAAGCTCGTTAGTAGCACTCTCGGGAGAAGTCACCATGACCCTCGGAATGATCAATCTTACGGTTCGCGCCGGGAGCATAGTGAAACACGTCAAATTGGGACGCTTTCAGCAGAAAGAGCCGGATCAGAATCACTTCCCTCGACAGGAACATCCCCTTCAGTCACGCGGACCGCCGATCCCTCAAAACTCTTCATCTTGCGCTGAAGTCTACGCAACTCCGAAGCCTTGGACTTCTTTGCATCCTTCACCTTGATCAGAGAGATCATGGTCTTTCCGAAATCACGCTCCAAATCGCTAATCCTAACCTTAAACCGAGATACCTCCGCGGAATGCACGTCCTCTATCACCTTCAATTTCCCCTCGAGCTGAGCGGAACTCTCCTGCGACTCAGCCAACTCCTTGGCTAAACGCTCAACTTCAGACCCACACTCTTTGATCATCCCGTCGATCAAAGAAACAAACTAGAAAATCCAAGATAGACAGTCAGATACGAATTAAAAATTATAGTCTTTTTAAACATATGCTCGCAAACCTGTACCTTGGTACGGTGTTGCGACATTGAAACCAAGCTTGGCACCTAGTTTGACGAAGCTCCAGCCTCCGGACCCTTTGCGCGTCTCTTTCTCTTGGGAGCATCGGGTTTCGGGTAAGGTCTCTTACGACCTTTGGCTGGAGTAGACAGTGTTGCCCTAAGTGCAGAAAGTCCCAAAACAATCACCCTCTTGGCCGTAGGAGGAGGCCTCAACCGGTTCGATCACGGTTGGAGCCGCAACCGGTTCGACCGCGGTAGGAGCCGCAACCGGTTCGACCACGGTAAGAGCCGTAACCGGTCCAACCACGATAGGTGCCGCAACCGGTTCGACCACGGTGGGAGCCGCAACCGTTCCAACCTCGGCAGGAACCGCTAAATTCTCGACTATAGTAAGAGACGGAACAGCAGACAAACCCGTCGGGATTTCACTACCGTATCCGCCGTTTCGTCCAAAATAGCCTTGACCTCTCTCGAAAGAGCGGACGGGTCCACCGGGGGTACGGAACTCGGCGTCGTGCTCTCCTCAGCATCACTGCGATCCATCTCCTCCTGGAACGAGAGGAACTCGGAAATACGAGAATCCTGCGAATGTGCCACAGGGTTTTCGCTAGCTGGGACCTCATGGTTTTGTTAATCACCTTGGGAGGAAGACATCTTGATAATTTTCTAGAGAGAAGTTGGAGAGAATTTGAGAGATTGAAGATATGAGGAGTAATGATCCAATACTTATAGAAAAGAAGAGCTCATCCCTCGTAATGAGACAAATCACAGCCGTTGATTCCGATTAAAACAACTCCCGTCGCCCACAAAAACTTTCTCTGAAACTTGCGAGCTGGGGGGCTAACTGTTGGTGTCAAAAACCGTAATCTCAAAATCAACGTCTACAATAACTTCTGTAAAGATAAAATCAAATATTTCCACGGAATACAAAAATACGTTTTATAAAACCCGAGAAATCGTTTTATAAGACTCGAGAATTCGTTTTATAACACTCGAGAAATTGTTTTATACACTCGAGAAATCATTTTATAGAACTCGAGAAATTGTTTTATAAAAGAAGTTTTCGAACTAAGGAAATCTGCGGAAAGATTTGGAAATCGTTATCTCGGAAGAACGAAATGAACGTCAATTACACAATCATCCGAGTTAAGCGAAAAACCGCATCCGCCATAAATCGTGAGCTGGTTCGGCCGAACTAGCTCGCCGTACGGCGAGCTAAGCGGCCTCGAACTAGCTCGCCGTACGGCGAGCTGAACCGGTCCGGTTCGGCTTGTCGTACGGCGAGCTGAACCGGTCTGGTTCGGCTTGTCGTACGTCGAGCCGACCATCCCGCGCCTCGATCTCCCGCGTCGCCGATTCAGCTTACGTCCTTCGATACGATCATGTTCCAAACCACGGTCGAAATGTCTATTGTTTCGTCTCGATCTGTCCTATCGTTCGAGTTTTACGATAAAAACTGTAAAACTTTGTTTTCTCGAAAAGAACTTAAGGAAATCATATAAAATGGCAACGATTAAACGAAAAACCAGACATTGCCTAAACTATACGATTTATTCGAGATTTTTCGAAAAAAATCGTAAAAACGCGTTTTTAGTAAAAAATGTCAAGTAAATCGTAAAAACGACAATGATTAACCAAAAAACGGACGTAGCTAAAATTTACGATTAACTCGAGGAAATTATTAAAAACGGCATCGGATAAGGAAACGATCTTGTAAAACGGATTTATCGCAAAACGGCTAGGAAGATCCTAAAACATGATAAAAGCTCATCTCGCGACTATAACAAAATTTAACCCGAAGATACGATAACATTTTGACGATTTACCCGCAGAAGGATAAAATTCAAGTTTGCAGATAAATGTCAAGTTTGAAGAGAATAGAAGATTTCCACAGGAAAAAGGAAAGATCAAGATAAATGGAAGATTACCGATAAACTTGAATCTGGGCGAAATGGAAGGACCTAATCGCCAAGGAAGGGAGTATATAAACAAGAGACATAGGGCAGAAGCAGAGGACGAAAATCAGACCTAGAGAGGCGGCTGTTAGCTTAGGAAATTAGGTCTTAGGCCGTTTCGATGTCTAAGCTCCGCAATTCTCTTTGTATCAGTTGTCAATCTCTTATTCAATAAAAAGCTCTCGCGCAAATTCTTTATCTATTCTCTGTTCTTCGTTATTGTTATTCATCCATATTCTGTTAAATCTGTTCATTTTAGTGATTTCCGCAGAGATCCGGGTCCTCGAAAAAATTAGGGTTTTCCCTAAGTTTCCATATTTGACGGAAAATCGACGGTGTGAATTTCGGTTCCCACAGTAATCTGCCAAGGTCTTAGGTCGAGTGTCTTCCTCAGTATCAGGTTCAGGGATAACATTACCCTGAGTATCCAGTTTCTGACCTGTTGCATAACGCAGATGACCTTCCTGTTCATACACGTTTCCATTCACGTGTGTGGTTAGAATCAAAGGCGCAACCATGTCTCGCGGCTGAGAAGCGATCGATGTACGTTGATCGTTGTCAAGTGATCAGAATCGGTCGATGAAGAGTGATCTGCGTCGATTGATGATGAAGCAAGGTTGGTTGAAATTTGACAAGAATCGGTCGACGAAAGTAAGTTAGCGTCGATCGATGCGGAACGTTGAGCTTTGCGGATCGAGCGTTCCAAACTTGCAGGATCTTCTGAAAATAAGAGCTGTTTTTCTTTGTTGCTTCTGTTTATGCTATGCATCCACCTGAAAAATCAAGAAAAAATTTATCAGAAGATGATTAAAAGAAAAATAAAAAGACAAACCTAGAATTAAAAGACTAAATCTAAAGGCTATCAAAGATCCCTGGCAACGGCGCCTAATTTGATGTCTTCTCAAATGTTTATTCCTAAGGAGCAACTTCTCTCTCAAATAAGAGTTGCAATACTTAGGGTATCGAATCCACAAGGAGTTAGGGAACCTAATAAATCTAGTCAAGTAATAATCTAGGTACAAATAAATAGCAAAAACAGTAAATAAGCAAACAGAAAATATTCCAATCAAACAAGACAATTACTTAATCGAAAATGGAAACAAAGACTCTTGAAACTAAAATGGAAAAGATGCTAGACTTAGGGTTTTTATTCAATTGTTGTGATTATAATCCTACAGGAGCTATTCAGTTGCTTGCAAGACACTATAAAGCATTAACTATTTTAATTAACAAATTCATTAAACTATCATTCAAATAAATAAGTCTAATGACCGGCTGGTCGTACTTGACAGTGTCGAACAATTATACAGTAGGAACAACGATCGATACACTAAACTCATCATCGGTCGATTTCCGGTCGAAATTTCGATCGATGAGTCAGGTCAAGCGTTACAAACGAGTTAACATAAACTCACTACAGACTTCTAAATCAAACTATCGTTATATTTCTAACAATCTTAGCTTAATAAGAATGTGTTCAGGACTATCAGAATTGCTTAAATATCTCTAATCCAACCTTAGTAATCCGGAATTCAATGTTTCTAGTTAGCTACTCTAGAACCATGAGCGTTAAGAACATCCTATTCATAAGTATCACAACTAGCAATCCTATAGTTGAGGCTAATCCCTCTAACCTATTTAAACCCTAAATCTGACAAGTAGACTACTCAGATATAGCTAAGCAGTTCATAACACAAATAGATAAATAAAATGGCATATTATAAAAAAATAGATAGGTAGAAAACACTTATCCGTCGATAGCTAGATAAATAGTAGCTTTCTCGCATTCCTCAGACCACTCAAACTTCTTGTTTCCCTTCAAATTATCGTAGAAATGGAGACACTTATCCGTCGATCGCTAGATAAAGCGGCTAAGTGCCTGAGACTCTCCCGGCCAGCCTCTGTACTTCGCACTTCGTTCTAGGGGACACCATTTCTATTAGTGACACGGTTAGCGAGCCAGTCAGGATACCTGACTTCCGTTATGGACCCGACCATGAGGAGTCTGTCGACCTCGTTGTTGACTGCTTCGGCGCGTTCTGGCCCCAGCTTCGGTCTTTTTTGTTTGACGGCTTGGACGTTGGGTCAACATTGAGTTCGTGACAAGTGATACCGATGTCAATTCCTGGCATGTCTTTCGCGGTCCATGCGAATGTGTTCTGGTTTCTTTTTAGGCAAGATAAGAGCTCGGCCATCAAAGTCTCGTTTAGGTTCGTACAGATTTCGATGCAGCGTTCTGGGAATGCTTTATCTATACATATCGAGATGATGGGTTTGCAAGTAGGTTCGCGCTTTCCTTCCAATATTTTGGCTGCCCGCGACTGCCAAAATATTTCGGTTTTATCTTGTTCTAGGGCGTTGTCATGGCAGACGGTCTCTTTTTCTTTTTGGATGGAGTAGCAGCCAAAGGATCTTTTCGTTTCAAATCCACGGCATAGCTGACCTGCAAGATTTTCCAATTTTGCTACATGGTCTTGATTCTGCGCGGGGTTGGGAACTTGAGACACATGTGGTTCGTCAATGGTACCGCTTGCATCGAATTTAGCCATGGGGCTCCTTCGATGTCTTTGTATGATGTGGGTCTATCGACGACTAGGAACTCGGCGATTTTGATCATGCTTCCGGCTTGAACTGTAAGGTTAACTGTGCCAAGAGTCATGGTGACTTCTCCCGAGAGTCCTACTAGCGGGCTTGAGTTTTCCGCGATTTTGGATGGATCGATTTCCATTCTCTCAAGTGTATTTTTAAAGATGATATCAGCTGAACTTCTGGTGTCGATTAATATCCTTGGAACATCCATATTCTGGATTGTCAGCTCGATGACAAGACGGTTGTCGAGAGGTTTGATCGAGTCGATCGCTGCTCTATCCTTGAAGGAGATGACATCGCAGTTTAGGTTAGGCATATCGTCTCTTGTCCGTTCAATGGTTATTGTGTTAGAGAATCCGAACCCCCCCCCCCACCCCCACTCCTCCTTTTAGCGCTAAACTGTGGGAACCAAAATTTGCACTGTCAATTTTCTTAAATAAGGAAAATTAGGAAAAACTTAACTCTCCAGAGGTCCCGGATCTCTTCGGAAACAGAATATAGATGAAGATGTTGCACAAAGGCTATTATTGATATAGATGTGAATTGAAAGATTGTGATCTGTTACAACAAAGAGAATTATGAAGCTTTAGACAACCAAAACGTTCTAAGTATTCGACTTGTTAGTCTAGCCACCTAAGTCCTAAATTCGTCTAAGCTAACAGCAGTTTTTCTAGGTCTCGAAAAGTTCCTCCCTTCTTGGCTTCGACCTTGTGCTTATATACTCTTCCTCTAGGCGGTTGGTCTTTCCTTTTCCGCCCGATTCGTATCTATCAGAAATCTTCCATTTATCTCGGTCTTCATATTTATCCTTCGAAAACTTATATTTTATCTTTAAACTTGACATTTATCTATTCCTGCGAATAATGGGTAAATCGTCATCATGTCTTTGGGCTAGATTTCGTCTAAAATCGTAAGTGGGTCTTTATAGCGTTTTTAGGACCTTTCGGGCAGTTATGTATTTTAGCTATTTTACGATTTTACACAGGATCGTTCCTTGATACGATGTCATTTTTATAAAACATCTCGAGTCAGTCGTTTAGTTTGGTAACCTTTGGTGTTTTGTTTAACCTTTACCGTTTTATACGATTTACTCGAGTCTTTACGAGAAAACAAGTCTTTAGCGGTTTTTATCCTAAAGTCCCAACGATAATTCAGATCGAGACAAACGAGAGGTGTTCCAACCACGGCTCATAGTATGATTGAGTCGAAGGGCGTATGCCTTGTGTTCGACTAACCAGCGGTCAATGGTGCGGACGGTAAGGCC
Organism: Eruca vesicaria subsp. sativa; assembly: GCA_932364175.1. Lineage (NCBI taxonomy): Eukaryota > Viridiplantae > Streptophyta > Magnoliopsida > Brassicales > Brassicaceae > Eruca > Eruca vesicaria. The sequence continues at coordinate 20,806 of CAKOAT010218154.1, read as the reverse complement.
AACTAACCAAGCCGACGAGTCGGTCACGGTCAGCTCGCCAAGCCGGCGAGCTGATCGGTCTTGGTCAGATCGCTATGCCGGCGAGCTGGATTGGTCCGTCCAGCTCGCCGTCTTGTTGAGTTGATCGGTCTTGTTCAGCTCGCCAGTACGGCGAGCTGGATTGGTCCGTCCAGCTCACCGTCTTGGAAAGCTAATCGGTCTTGGTCAGCTCGCCAAGCCAGCAAGCTGGATTGGTCCGTCCAGGTCGCGTCTTGGCAAGCTGATCAGTCTCGTTCAGCTCGCCAAACTGGTGAGCTGGATTGGTCCGTCCAGCTTGCCGTCTTGGTGAGCTGATCGGTCTTGGTCAGCTCGCCAAACCGGCGACCTGGATCGGTTCGTCCAGCTCGCCGTCTTTCCGAGCTGATCGGCCTTGGTCAGCTCGCCGTCTGGGCGAGCTGATCGATCTCAGTCAGATCTTTAAGATGGCGAGCTGGATTTTTCCGGCCAGCTTGACATCTTGGCGGGCTGGTTGGCTATCTAGATTTGGTCGTTTCTTGTCTTCTCGACCCGAGATTCTTTTGGAGAAAATAAGGAGAAGTAATCGTAGACATTGATTTTGAGATTACCATTTTTGACCCCAACAATGCCACTGCCGTTTCATCAGTTGACAAAGGCCACAAATGTTTCTGTTTCCAAACTCACTCCTCATTTGCATCTTGGTATTTCCCAGTGTTGTCTTGCTTATGTGCCTTGGGATACGGATAATAACGCGCGTCTCTTGCATCTGTAGCACGATTAACTCAGCAAGAGTGTGAAGATCGTTGAACACGAGAATATGAATTCGCTCCATCTTTGTGAGACCTATATGTGGTATCTTCTTTGAGTCATGCCGCTCCACTGGTTACTGTTGATCCAGCATCTCTCTGTTCACCTCGAGTTAGATTTGAACGAACTCGATCAAACACTATTTCACGAATTGATTGCTGCCTTTGCATGGTACTATGTTTCTTAGGGAAATCAGAATAATCATGTGACATAAGACCACATGTGGTACAATGCTTAAAGAGCTTTTCATAATGAAGCTTATTGGTTATATCTTCCTTGTTCTGTGATTGAAGTTTCCTTGCGAACTTCAGTGGTCCATCAAGACTTTGATCTTTCCCTTTGTAGTATCAATCGTGTCTACTTGCCCAAGTCGATTGCGAATCGCTTCAAGATTCTGATGAGTGCAAAGGTGTAGTGGGAACCCTTGGAGTTGAACCCAAAACGGCACCAAAGACGGATAATCTTCTTCAAACACCGGCTCCCAACGCACCAACACAAACATACAGAAGTTGTGATGGAAAGGGCCTTGATTGAAAACGGAATTAAGCTCCTCCTCGTTCTCAAAGTTAAAGAGAACCCGACCATTTCCCAAGTTTCAGGCGGTAATCTTATCAGCCATACTCCACTGTTCTAGCATAGCGACAATGAGTCTCTCCACATTTTGATTCTTGGGATTTAAGATCTTGCCAAAAAGAGACAAACTATACTCTCTGATGAGATGTTCATTAGCTTGATCCGGTAGTTGTACAAAAGGCTTCTCAATTTATACGATTTATTTTAGCTGAGATATTTATTTAGATTAGTAAGTTGTCTATTTCTAGTTTTTTTTTAAACTAAACAATAACATTTTTTCTAGATGGCTAACAGCTACATGGGATTCAACTCGGATCAAGACACATCTGTTCACCGAATCAATTTTTTAAAATATAATCGCATCACTAAAAATTAGATGTTCAAGAAACATACCAAAATAAAGCCTTTCTAGAATGGAGATATTCTTATTTACCACATGGGAGAAATTTCTAGTTAAAGAAGTTTATATTCTTCACAAACCAAGAAATCTGAGAGCTACTCTACCGGGAGGGGCTGTCCTGGGCCAAACTTATTGAAACATTTTCCTCAGACCCCCGAAAAATTTGAAAATTTTTTATGTACATACCTCTAAAAAATATTTTTAGGCCCCCAAATTAGTTATAAAAAAAATTTAGCTGAAATTTTTTTAAAAATCGCTTAAGGCCTCCAAAATCTGAGGACCAGCCCTGTCTACCGTACATGCATAATGAATCAACAATGAAAATCACTTTGTGAATGTGACTATGTGAGAAATAGAGGGAAACTAAAAGTAGCGAGATACAACATTTGTTGACCCGAACATGCAAAAATCATTTGAAACAGTTCCGTCTCATGTGTGAAGTGTTCAAGAAAACATTCCTTAACAGAATTGATGAGTAATGAAGTTAAAAACAGTCAAGGATAACCGAAGAAGTATTCAGAATCTTCCTTGGAATATTCCACCTTTTTTCAAAAGTTAAAACAGTATATCCAAAATGGAATACATATAATTGATACAAATCAAACAGATGATACACTTTTAAAATTGAAATTAAGTTTAGCTGACCTATTTCGAATCTTTCCACTTATGGTTTCATCTTTGTTTGCAGCTATCAGTACATTTCCTTCCCTGACACTAATTAACGGAGATGAATCCCATGAGGGCATCACGGCTGCTGCAGTGTAGTCTTCTATAGCATAAGATTCATGTTTATATCGTAAAGGTTACAGTCTTTCACATTCTTTGTGTATCAAGACAAAAACTTGACATTTATATATTCCGGCGAATAATGGGTAAATCGTCATCATGTCTTTGGGCTAGATTTCGTCTAAAATCGTAAGTGGGTCTTTATCGCGTTTTTAGGACCTTTCGGGCAGTTATGTGTTTTAGCCGTTTTACGATTTTAGACAGGATCGTTCCTTGATACGATGTCGTTTTTATAAAACATCTTGAGTCAGTCGTTTAGTTTGGTAACCTTTGGTGTTTTGTTTAACCTTTACCGTTTTATACGATTTACTCGAGTCTTTACGAGAAAACAAGTCTTTACCGGTTTTTATCGTAAAGTCCCAACGATAATACGGATCGAGACAAACGAGAGGTGTTCCAACCACGGCTCATAGTATGATTGAATTGAAGGGCGTATGCCTTGTGTTCGTCTGACCAGCGGTCAATGGTGCGGACGGTAAGGCCAACTAACCAAGCCAACGAGTCGGTCTCAGTCAGCTCGCCAAGCCGGCGAGCTGGGTGGGCCCAGCCAGCTCGCCGTTTTGGCGAGCTTATCGGTCTTGGTCAGATCACTATGCCGGCGAGCTGGATTGGTCCGTCCAGCTCGCCGTCTTGTTGATTTGATCGGTCTTGGTCAGCTCGCCAGTATGGCGAGCTGGATTGGTCCGTCCAGCTCACCGTCTTGGAAAGATAATCGGTCTTGGTCAGCTCGCCAAGCCAGCAAGCTGGATTGGTCCGTCCAGGTCGCGTCTTGGCAAGCTGATCAGTCTCGTTCAGCTCGCCAAGCTGGTGAGCTGGATTGGTCCGTCCAGCTAGCCGTCTTGGTGAGCTGATCGGGCTTGGTCAGCTCGCCAAGACGGCGACCTGGATCGGTCCGTCCAGCTCACCGTCTTTCCGAGCTGATCGGCCTTGGTCAGCTTGCCGTCTGGGCGAGCTGATAGATCTCAGTCAGCTCTTTAAGACGGCGAGCTGGATTTGTCCGGCCAGCTTGACATCTTGGCGGGCTGGTTGGCTATCCAGCTTTGGTCGTTTCTTGTCTTCTCGACCCGAGATTCTTTTGGAGAACATAAGGAGAAGTAATCGTAGACGTTGATTTTGAGATTACCATTTTTGACCCCAACAATGCCACTGTCGTTTCATCAGTTGACAAAGGCCACAAATGTTTCTGTTTCCAAACTCGCTCCTCATTTGCATCTTGGTATTTCCCAGTGTTGTCTTGCTTACGTGCCTTGGGATACGGATAATAACGCGCGTGTCTTGCATCTGTAGCACGATTAACTCAGCAAGAGTGTGAAGATCGTTGAACACGAGAATATGAATTCGCTCCATCTTTGTGAGACCTATATGTGGTCTCGTCTTTGAGTCATGCCGCTCCACTGGTTACTGTTGATCCAGCATCTCTCTGTTCACCTCGAGTTAGATTTGAACGAACTCGATCAAACACTGTTTCACGAAATGATTGCTGGCTTTGCATGGTACTATGTTTCTTAGGGAAATCAGAATAATCATGTGACATAAGACCACATGTGGTACAATGCTTAAAGAGCTTTTCATAATGAAGCTTATTGGTTATAACTTCCTTGTTCTGTGATTGAAGTTTCCTTGCGAACTTCACTGGTTTAGAAGAGTCCATCAAGACTTTGATCTTTCCCTTTGTAGTATCAATCGTGTCTACTTGCCTAAGTCGATTGCGAATCGCTTCAAGATTCTGATGAGTGCAAAGGTGTAGTGGGATCCCTTGGAGATGAACCCAAAACGGCACAAAAGACGGATAATCTTCTTCAACCACCGGCTCCCAACGCACCAACACAAACATACAGAAGTTGTGATGGAAAGGGCCTTGATTGAAAACAGAATTAAGCTCCTCCTCGTTCTCAAAGTTAAAGAGAACCCGACCATTTCCCAAGTTGCAGGCGGTAATCTTATCAGCCATACTCCACTGTTCTAGCATAGCGACAATGAGTCTCTCCACATTTTGATTCTTGGGATTTAAGATCTTGCCAAAAAGAGACAAACTATACTCTCTGATGAGATGTTCATTAGCTTGATCCGGTAGTTGTACANAAGAGAACCCGACCATTTCCCAAGTTGCAGGCGGTAATCTTATCAGCCATACTCCACTGTTCTAGCATAGCGACAATGAGTCTCTCCACATTTTGATTCTTGGGATTTAAGATCTTGCCAAAAAGAGACAAACTATACTCTCTGATGAGATGTTCATTAGCTTGATCCGGTAGTTGTACAAAAGGCTTCTCAATTTCCACGATTTATTTTAGCTGATATATTTATTTAGATTAGTAAGTTGTCTATTTCTTGTTTTTTTTTAAACTAAACAATAACATTTTTTTCTAGATGGCTAACAGCTACATGGGATTCAACTCGGATCAAGACACATCTGTTCACCCAATCAATTTTTTAAAATATAATCGCATCACTAAAAATTAGATGATCAAGAAACATACCAAAATAAAGCCTTTTTAGAATGGAGATATTCTTATTTACCACATGGGAGAAATTTCTAGTTAAAGAAGTTTCTATTCTTCACAAACCAAGAAATCTGAGAGCTACTCTACCGTGAGGGCCGGTCCTGGGCCAAGCTTATTGAAACATATGCCTCAGACACCCAAAAATTTTGAAAATTTTTTATATACATACCTCTAAAAAATATTTTAAGGCCCCCAAATTAGTTATAAAAAAAATTTAGCTGAAATTTTTTTAAAAATCGCTTAAGGCCTCCAAAATCTGAGGACCAGCCCTGTCTACCGTACATGCATAATGAATCAACAATGAAAATCACTTTGTGAATGTGACTATGTGAAAAAATAGAGGGAAACTAAAAGTAGCGAGATACAACATTTGTTGACCCGAACATGCAAAAATCATTTGAAACAGTTCCATCTCATGTGTGAAGTGTTCAAGAAAACATTCCTTAACAGAATTGATGAGTAATGAAGTTAAAAACAGTCAAGGATAACCGAAGAAGTATTCAGAATCTTCCTTGGAATATTCCACCTTTGGCCAAAAGTTAAAACAGTATATCCAAAATGGAATACATATAATTGATACAAATCAAACAGATGATACACTTTTAAAATTGAAATTAAGTTTAGCTGACCTATTTCGAATCTTTCCACTTATGGTTTCATCTTTGTTTGCAGCTATCAGTACATTTCCTTCCCTGACACCAATTAACAGAGATGAATCCCATCAGGGCATCACGGCTGCTGCAGGGTAGTCTTCTATAGCATAAGAGTCATGTTTATATCGTAAAGGTTACAGTCTTTCACATTCTTTGTGTATCAAGACAAAAACTTGACATTTATATATTCCTGTGAATAATGGGTAAATCGTCATCATGTCTTTGGGCTAGATTTCGTCTAAAATCGTAAGTGGGTCTTTATCGCGTTTTTAGGACCTTTCAGGCAGTTATGTGTTTTAGCCGTTTTACGATTTTAGACAGGATCGTTCCTTGATACGATGTCGTTTTTATAAAACATCTCGAGTCAGTCGTTTAGTTTGGTAACCTTTGGTGTTTTGTTTAACCTTTACCGTTTTATACGATTTACTCGAGTCTTTACGAGAAAATAAGTCTTTAGCGGTTTTTATCGTAAAGTCCCAACGATAATACGGATCGAGACAAACGAGAGGTGTTCCAACCACAGCTCATAGTATGATTGAATTGAAGGGCGTATGCCTTGTGTTCGGCTGACCAGCGGTCAATGGTGCAGACGGTAAGGCCAACTAACCAAGCCGACGAGTCGGTCTCAGTCAGCTCGCCAAGCCGGCGAGCTGGGTGGGCCCAGCCAGCTCGCCGTCTTGGCGAGCTTATCGGTCTTGGTCAGATCACTATGCCGGCAAGCTGGATTGGTCCGACCATCTCGCCGTCTTGTTGAGTTGATCGGTCTTGGTCAGCTCGCCAGTATGGCGAGCTGGATTGGTCCGTCCAGCTCACCGTCTTGGAAAGCTAATCGGTCTTGGTCAGCTCGCCAAGCCAGCAAGCTGGATTGGTCCGTCCAGGTCGCGTCTTGGCAAGCTGATCAGTCTTTGGTCGTTTCTTGTCTTCTCAACCCGAGATTCTTTTGGAGAACATAAGGAGAAGTAATCATAGACGTTGATTTTGAGATTACCATTTTTGACCCCAACAATGCCGCTGTCGTTTCATCAGTTGACAAAGGCCACAAATGTTTCTGTTTCCAAACTCGCTCCTCATTTGCATCTTGGTATTTCCCAGTGTTGTCTTGCTTACGTGCCTTGGGATACGGATAATAACGCGCGTGTCTTGCATCTGTAGCAAGATTAACGCAGCAAGAGTGTGAAGATCGTTGAACACGATAATATGAATTCGCTCCATCTTTGTGAGACCTATATGTGGTCTCGTCTTTGAGTCATGCCGCTCCACTGGTTACTGTTGATCCAGCATCTCTCTGTTCACCTCGAGTTAGATTTGAACGAACTCGATCAAACTTTGTTTCACGAATTGATTGCTGGCTTTGCATGGTACTATGTTTCTTAGGGAAATCAGAATAATCATGTGACATAAGACCACATGTGGTACAATGCTTAAAGAGCTTTTCATAATGAAGCTTATTGGTTATATCTTCCTTGTTCTGTGATTGAAGTTTCCTTGCGAACTTAAGTGGTTTAGAAGAGTCCATAAAGACTTTGACCTTTCCCTTTGTAGTATCAATCGTGTCTACTTGCCCAAGTCGATTGCGAATCGCTTCAAGATTCTGATGAGTGCAAAGGTGTAGTGGGATCCCTTGGAGATGAACCCAAAACGGCACCAAAGACGGATAATCTTCTTCAACCACCGGCTCCCAACGCACCAACACAAACATACAGAAGTTGTGATGGAAAGGGCCTTGATTGAAAACAGAATTAAGCTCCTCGTTCTCAAAGTTAAAGAGAACCCGACCATTTCCCAAGTTGCAGGCGGTAATCTTATCAGCCATACTCCACTGTTCTAGCATAGCGACAATGAGTCTCTCCACATTTTGATTCTTGGGATTTAAGATCTTGCCAAAAAGAGACAAACTATACTCTCTGATGAGATGTTCATTAGCTTGATCCGGTAGTTGTACANAAGAGAACCCGACCATTTCCCAAGTTGCAGGCGGTAATCTTATCAGCCATACTCCACTGTTCTAGCATAGCGACAATGAGTCTCTCCACATTTTGATTCTTGGGATTTAAGATCTTGCCAAAAAGAGACAAACTATACTCTCTGATGAGATGTTCATTAGCTTGATCCGGTAGTTGTACAAAAGGCTTCTCAATTTCCATGATTTATTTTAGCTGATATATTTATTTAGATTAGTAAGTTGTCTATTTCTAGTTTTTTTTTTAAACTAAACAATAACATTTTTTCTAGATGGCTAACAGCTACATGGGATTCAACTCGGATCAAGACACATCTGTTCACCGAATCAATTTTTTAAAATATAATCGCATCACTAAAAATTTGATGTTCAAGAAACATACCAAAATAAAGCCTTTTTAGAATGGAGATATTCTTATTTACCACATGGGAGAAATTTCTAGTTGAAGAAGTTTCTATTCTTCACAAACCAAGAAATCTGAGAGCTACTCTACCGTGAGGGCCGGTCCTGGGCCAAGCTTAATGAAACATTTGCCTCAGACCCCCAAAAATTTTGAAAATTTTTTATGTACATACCTCTAAAAAATATTTTTAGGCCCCCAAATTAGTTATAAAAAAAAATTAGCTGAAATTTTTTAAAAAATCGCTTATGGCCTCCAATATCTGAGTACCGGCGCTGTCTACCGTACATGCATAATGAATCAACAAAGAAAATCACTTTGTGAATGTGACTATGTGAGAAATAGAGGGAAACTAAAAGTAGCGAGATACAACATTTGTTGACCCGAACATGAAAAAATCATTTGAAACAGTTCCATCTCATGTGTGAAGTGTTCAAGAAAACATTCCTTAACAGAATTGATGAGTAATGAAGTTAAAAACAGTCAAGGATAACCGAAGAAGTATTCAGAATCTTCCTTGGAATATTCCACCTTTGGCCAAAAGTTAAAACAGTATATCCAGAATGGAATACATATAATTGATACAAATCAAACAGATGATACACTTTTAAAATTGAAATTAAGTTTAGCTGACCTATTTCGAATATTTCCACTTATGGTTTCATCTTTGTTTGCAGCTATCAATACATTTCCTTCCCTGACACCAATTAACAGAGATGAATCCCTTGAGTGCATCACGGCTGCTGCAGTGTAGTCTTCTGTAGCATAAGATTCATGTTTATATCGTAAAGGTTGCAGTCTTTCACATTCTTTGTGTATCAAGACAAAAAGTACATTTGTAAAGATGTAAGTAACATTAATACACGGCATTTACAACCAAAGCGAAGTTTAAATCAGACAGAATTTCAACATGAGTCTTAAGAAGACAAATCTCAGGTCCCACCATCAAAAAACACAAACATTTACAAGAGATCAGTTAACACAAACATCCGACTGAAGAAAAAACTAATGCTTAATGGTACCTTATCCTTATCGGCTATGTCTAGCAACTCGGCAGCAAATCCAACAAAGGCAGCTAAGTAAATATTGGTTTTCTTTCTTCATTAAAACCTCAAAGAGCTTCTTACCCATCGGATTACACCTCTGATCTTCTTCAAGAAACTTGAGCAGATGCATTTCCACTCCTTCTTCGATCCTCCCCTTCTCCTTCAAAACCCTAACAATGTTCGTCAATATAATTATTGAATGAAGATTCATCCACTCCGGGCGACGTTCTCCCTACCACCATGCTTCCTATCGATCAAAACCATTGCATCACTACCCTTAATACAACCGGCACGTAAAGGCGCCACCGCCTCGAGAACAAAAACGCCATGGATCAAGAGATCTTCAATGATGAGGAAAGTTTGATACGCTTTGAAGATTTCTTTGATGGCTTTGGAAGTTCTGGATTTTTTTATGTCTTACAGCGGTTAGTGTAGAATTGCTCAGATAAACAGAGAAGCATGTAGCGTCAATTTTAACGATAGTGTAAGCTACGGGTGAATAATATAATTGGGCACAAGAGCGTGCAAAAGAAAAAGACAAACATATGGGTCTTGTGTTTTGAAATGAGATTGGTAACCCATAAGCAAATGCTCACACTTGAAGTCCACTAAGAAATCAACTATTGATATACCATGATTTTGACCCACTTTTAGTCATGGTATTGATATGTTTTTATGATAATTATATATGTTTTGGAGTCTATTTAGAGTATTTACCGGTTCAGGTACGTCCTGGAGAAATATGGTGATTTTGGTGTCTTTTGGAGCCCTTAAGTGCAGAAATGCGCAAACAGATTTTTCTATATGGCTGGAGACCTTCCAATTGTGCGATTTAGCCCATCTTACTCCACGAGATATAGCTTTGATTTAGCTTTCCAATGCCACCGGTTTGAGGTCAATCCAACGGTTATATCAGAAGTTATGTCCGTTTTACTGAAGAGTGGTCAGTCTGCCTCACGAGAGAAGGTTGTCGAGAAGATATGTGCATGTCGATCGATGGGAGACACTTCATACCGGTCGATATGAATGCCAGAACGTGGGCTGGTTATATTTCATAACCGACTGAAGCCCACAAGTTACCAAAATACCCTTGACGACAAGAAACTCTAGTTATGATATTTATAAGTCATTGTTGACGGCTACATGCTATCTAAGCTTTCTTTGATTCATTATTCTTTGTGAGGAGAGAAGGGAGGAACTCCTATCAGAATCCTTCTGAAACTCCATTGGTTTTGGTTTTATATTATTTATGTTATTCATCTATTCATCTATGATTTATGTGACAATCTTCATATCTGAATAGATCCACCTATTGGATTTAGGGTTCAGATATGTTGTGGGATTAGCCCCAACTATAGAATGCTAAGTTGTGATATTCATTCTTATGATGTTTTTAATGCTTGTTTCTAGATTCATGAACTAGAACCATGAACTGGAATAGTTTAATTTATTAATCTTCATCCTGATATCATCCTCTACAAACTCAGATCCTTTAGGCACGTGCGATAGGCGGTCTAACTGAATCTCGGGTGAACACAGTTTCGATTCGATCTTATGCTATATCGATCGATACTCCTATAGAGTAATCGATCGATGGCAACCCATATCGATCGATACCGCGATAGCAACATCGGTCGATATTGCCGGCAGACAGATCAATGGACGAGTCTAATTAGCGATAGCTATAGATTTGTATAAGAATTGAAGTTCTTATATATATCATGCATGCAATTTGTTAGGCATCTATAGCATTATAATTCTGATTACCTGAATAGAAACCCTAGATCTAGCAACCATCCTTCCATGAACAACTCCTTGCCAAGCTGAACAATTAATCTTGTTCAACTTTTTACTGCTTTATTTATTATTCTTTGTTGTTCTATTTTATTATTTGATTACCTAGCTTAATTATTACTATTAAATCTAGTGTGTGCCTTAGCTCTCTGTGGATTTGATCCCTAAGTACTACAATTGAACCTCTTATTTGAGAGAGTAATTCACTCCTTAGAGTTAAACATTTGAGTGATATCAAATTAGGCGACGTTACCGGGGAGCTTTGATCGCCATTAGATCTTGTTTAGTTAAATTTAGTCTAGGTTTTGTTACTGTTTTAAAATACTGATAATTTTTTTCTTCTTTTTCAGGTACATACATCTCAGTACCAGAAACAATGAAGAGAGGATTTATAGTTCCTTCAAGGAAGGAGCCTGCTGGTTCACACTTATCGATCGACACACTCCAAGCAGAATCGATCGACAGCAAACACCAGACATCGATCGATAAGCTACAAGAAGCAATGATCGATAGAGCCAACCAACCTACAAACAACATAGTTCGGCCAAACACTGTTCATCCGACTACTATTCATCACGCTACTGTTCATCCGATATCGATCGACAGCATTGATCCAATGTCGATCAATACTGTTCACCACAAGTCGATCGACACGCATAGTCGAAAATCGATCAACAAAGCCTCGCTGGGAGCAGGTAAGTTTTCTGTTAACACATGTTAATCAGGAAGTAGTCCAAATTGAACTAATAGGTAAAATAAGCAATGCAATTAGCCAAAATAAAAATAAACATGGGACCAAAATCACTGTTACAATCCATTCCACCTTGAATAAAGGTGAAGAAATAAAATTGTCTTTGCAAAACTACAAAACCCCTGTTCCCCCGAAATCGATCGACACGGCTCACAACGAGTCGACCGATACTACCCACTCGAAATCGATCGACACGGCTCACACCGCGTCGACCGATACTACCCACCTGAAATCGATCGACACGGCTCACACCGTGACGACCGATACTTCCCACCCAAATTTTATCAACACGGTACATCCCGTGTTGACTGATACCGTTATCCCAAATCGATCGACACAGCTAAACGCGCGTCGACCGATACTGTTCTTCCCAGATCGACCGACACTTTTTGCGGACAAGAAGAAAATTTTGATTCCAAGCTGAAACTTGAGTACATCCCTATTATAAGTCAGCGTCTCTTTCATGGTTATCATGACGAGCAACCAATAGTTCATACTGATATGTTTGAAGACCTAATCTGGTCTACCTTTGATGAAGCCACTGAAGACTACCACTTCTGAAAACTCTTTCCTTTCACTCTTGCTGGAGAAGCAAGACGTTGGTTCAAACAGTTGCCACCAAAGTCCCTCAAAACATGGATTGATATCGCGGAAGCCTTCTTCAACAGATTTCTCTATGACACTCCACACAATCTAAAGATGGAGTCAACAACGAGATGTGTGGTGGAGGATGATACTGGTGCTATGACATCTACGTCGGTTGACACCATAACTTCTACATTGACCGATGCCACGATCTTTCTATCGAACGATCTCGTTCACCCGTCATTGATCGATTCCATGATTTCATCATCGGTCGACACTGTTCACCGAGACACTGTTCATTATGGTAATGTTCATCCGACGACCGACACCACTGTTGTGGAGACAGAAGAGGCTGACGAGCTTATAGTTAAGATCGATAAGAATGGTATCTGGTGAGACAAAGGAGGTCGTCCTTGCAACATTAAAGGACAATTGATTAATGGAGAAGAAGCAATAATTCCTGATGTGATTTCTTTTCCCGAAATGGACACCTTTGATATAAGTAGCCAATGGTATGATTGGGTAAGCAAGGACCCTTTCCAAGGTCTTCCTTATGAGGATCCCAGAGATCATATCAAGATACTTGAGGAGGTAGTCTCAGCAACCAAACATAAAGTAATATCTGCAGACCACATTCTCTGCAAAATTTTCCCCAATTCACTATCCAGCGATGCGTTTAGCTGGTTCAGTCAGCTGCTGCCAAGATCTTTAACCAGCTGGGAGGACATCAAAACTGTCTTCCTCAACAAATTTCTCTATCAAGGTGGAGCAGAGCGACAAAAGAAGCTTGACGAGATGACTAAAGCTAGTGAGGAGGAATTTCGATCTCGATTCGGTCATGAGAGGATGATTGTCTACATTGAGCCAAAGAAAGAACCTGAAACCATTAGCACCCACATCAACAAGTTAGACATTCAGGTTCAACTTGCAGATGAGGGTACGCAGAGGGGTGACTTGAACAGAAAATATCTGGTCAACCATAGTTTGTATGAAGAGGATGAACAAGATGAGTATGGAGAACTGAGCAGCGTAGAAGAAGTTGATATTACAGATCCGACCTCCACATCGATCGACACCAGTTCCTTAGTATTGATCGACAGTACGACTGCAGCATCGATCATCACCACCACCTCATCGATCGACACCAGCATCTCCGAATCAATCGATAAAGACTTTTTTCATCGATCGATACCACTTGAAATCCTTGAAAGTTCGAATTGTCCTCAGGAAACTGCAGACTCGACAGAGAAGAGCACTGATGTATCAAGTTCTTCTCCTTCCCTGGATGTAAACATAGAGAATAGAGAGGATCTTGGAGATTTGGATTCAAGTAAAGAAGTTACTATAGAAGACCTCTTGGAGATGAAGGAATGGCTTGAGGATATAGATCAGAATTTGGAGCACAAGTTTGATGACAAACAGAATGCTAAGAGGACAGATGGAGGGACTTCATCAAGGGCTAGCATCGATCGACACCAACCTGATGAGATCGATCGATACCCTTCATGCATCATTGATATACATACACCTTACGGCATCGATCGACAGTCGCCATACATCATCGATCTAAGTACATCCGACTGCATCGATCGACACCCACCTGGTTGTATCGATCGACAACCATGGTTGGATGAACTGCCAAAATACATAGTCAAGTTGGAACCAGTTGAGGAGATAGTGCATAATTCTGAAACCTCACACATCACTGTCCCTAAACACCAGAGACCACCTATTTGGACAGAAGAAGCTGATGGGTTTCACAAAAGAGTGAAAAGGATACATGATCCTGTTAAGATTATGGTTCCAAATGCGGTGTTTGAAGCTTAATCTCCTATCCCACGATATAAGTATGGAGTTAAGTTCCTATAGTGGAGTATTAGATGATCATCAGCACGTAAAAGTTTCACAGAGAGGGTTGAGATTTAGAGATAAAGTCGATAAAACCCCAGCAGACGAAACATCGATAGACATTGACCAGACACCATCGATCGACATGATCAATCCACAATCGATCGACACTACCATGGGTACATCGATCGACACCAAACGCGAATCAGAGCAGAATGAGTATGAAGTGTGTGGAAATATTTTTGATGGAGATACCACCACGCATTCAGACAAGTCTGGGGGAAAGGAGAGGATGAATTGGAAGAAGAGAAAAAGAATCAATGGAGGTTCTCGGTTATCATTGATTTTTCATTTCTCAGATAATTTCAAGATATCCAAATTGAGATTACACAAGTCTGTGGGAAAGAAGGAGAGAAATTGGAAGAAGCGGAAACTAACTAAAGGAGGTTCTCAGTTACCATTGACTCCTTACTTTTTAGATAGTATCAGAAAATCAAGAGTGCGCAGCAGATGCTTCTCACATCCATATGCAAAGCTTAAAGCACTCCTTATTGCTGAGATGATAGACAAAGGAGAAGGGTCTATGGAGGAGGCTTTCACACAAGAATGATAAAGCTTCAGACAATTGGACAATGAGACTTGAATTGGAGCAAGTTCTCATTCTCATCTGGACTGAATCAGATCTCCGGAAGTCAAGCTAATGACTAAAAATAAGCGTTGAGTGGGAGGCAACCCACTGTTAGGTAATTTTAAATATGGTTTTATTTTCATTTATTACTAATATTTTGTTTTCTAAGGATTTCAGGTACTGTAGCAATGCACTGTAGCAATCGAGCGATACTATAGCAAAAAATCGACCGATACTGTAGCAGAGTCGCTGTAGCAGGATCACTGTGCATAAAAAGAAAAAAAAAGAAAAAAAAATTATTAATTTGTTTTATTAGTTATCTATTACTAACTTTAAGAATATTAGTGTTTTAGTTTTGTTAGGTAACAGGAACATACCCAAGAAAGATGAGTTTACCTAAGAATGGACGAGTTCTGCATCAGCATCGACTGACACTTGATCAATGTCGCTCGACAGAGCATCACAAGTATTGATCGCCACTTAACTGTGTTGATCGATACTCACATCAATGGCAGGTATACTCACGAAACTTTGTTAAATATTTTCCTTCTGGTTTATTGTACCACCAATCTTAGGCTATATAACATTGGTCACAGTGTTATTTAAGTCTGGGGGAGGTTCTACTAATATTGTGTGTTTAGTTAGATATTTAGAAAAGCAGACCTGAGTAAATGATTACCATGATAATCGACCGACGAGAAACCGTCAATATCGATCGACAGTACATCACTTACATCGACTGATGGTAACTCTATTTCATCGACCGATACTTAGGTATATCGTTCTTACTTGTTAAATTTCGTACTTCTGCTTTATAATTTTCACCTTACCACCGACTATGTTACACTGGGGACAGTATAATTTAAGTCTGGGGTAGGTTCTAGTAATATTGTGTGTTTAGTTAGCTATTTAGAAAAGCAGACCCAAGTAGATGATTACCATGCTAATCGACCGATACGAACCAGTTGATATCGCTCGACACATACATACACGCATCGATCGACGATGGCGACTCACCATCGATCGATATCCATATCGCTCAGGTATATCGTTCACATTTTCGATATCAGTTACACAATTATTGCTTTTTATGCTCTAACTCCGACTAGTTATACACTGAGGACAGTGTATGATTTAAGTATGGGGGAGTGTAATTACTGATGGTACTTTACCTCTTTTTGATCTTATTAAAAGTTTTCAAAAATTGGTTTTATTGAGTCAAGAAAGGGAAAAAATTTCAAAGTCTTACTTTTTATCTTACCACTCTTTAGCACCATTCTTAGATTTGTTGATTGCAGAAAGTACTATAGATGCTAAAGTGGATCACCGATCACCTATGACAACACTTTCATTATTGTCTGGAAGAACCAAAGCTGATTTCCAACCTAACCTAACATCTATTGCTTGTCTTGGGGCTTGGTATACAAGGGATCAGATTTCTCCTGCAAGTCTAGAAGGTAAAAGTCTCAAAAAATTTTGGTTTCCTTCTCTCCTTCCTTTGGCATCCCAAGAAAATAAAAGATTGAGATGATTTCCTGAGAGGCAGAGGGAGAGGTACATTACCCATGAACCCACTATTCTAAATCAAAGGAATGATCACACATTGTGGAAGCGAGGGAGAGGTAAATTACCTATGACCCCACTATTCGCCTACACTTTGTCAAAAGACCTGCAAAAAGTAGAAAGATCAATAAGATGAACATTAGTTGTTCATTTGGATTTATATATAAAAAAAAAAAAAGAAAGAATTGGGATTTAGAGAAGGGAGATAAAGAAAGAAAGAAAGGGAACCAGGATGAGAACGCCTGAAACTTGTTTGAGTCGAATCCAAGTGTTCCTTGATCGATACTCCCATGATAAAGCCTACACCTTTATTGCATAAATGAAATCAGTAAAGGGAATAGACGGACAAAGAATGTTTAAGTTGATTGGCTAGATGCATTTGGTTGCTAAGCTAGGATATGGTATAATGTACTTCTGTAGTTGATAGATATGAGACGTGGCTTGCAACAAAGTAAGAGGTGATGATTTTAAAGTTGAGATTTTGATTAAGTCCCTGCTGTTTTTAAACTTCTTTCAAAGACTAACTTAAAGTTTGCTTGAGGACAAGCAAAAGGTTAAGTCAGGGGGAGTTGATATACCATGATTTTGACCCACTTTTAGTCATGGTATTGATATGTTTTTATGATAATTATATATGTTTTGGAGTCTATTTAGAGTATTTACCGGTTCAGGTACGTCCTGGAGAAATATGGTGATTTTGGTGTCTTTTGGAGCCCTTAAGTGCAGAAATGCGCAAACAGATTTTTCTATATGGCTGGAGACCTTCCAATTGTGCGATTTAGCCCATCTTACTCCACGAGATATAGCTTTGATTTAGCTTTCCAATGCCACCGGTTTGAGGTCAATCCAACGGTTAGATCAGAAGTTATGTCCGTTTTACTGAAGAGTGGTCAGTCTGCCTCACGAGAGAAGGTTGTCGAGAAGATATGTGCATGTCGATCGATGGGAGACACTTCATACCGGTCGATATGAATGCCAGAACGTGGGCTGGCTATATTTCATAACCGACTGAAGCCCACAAGTTACCAAAATACCCTTGACGACAAGAAACTCTAGTTATGATATTTATAAGTCATTGTTGACGGCTACATGCTATCTAAGCTTTCTTTGATTCATTATTCTTTGTGAGGAGAGAAGGGAGGAACTCCTATCAGAATCCTTCTGAAACTCCATTGGTTTTGGTTTTATATTATTTATGTTATTCATCTATTCATCTATGATTTATGTGACAATCTTCATATCTGAATAGATCCACCTATTGGATTTAGGGTTCAGATAGGTTGTGGGATTAGCCCCAACTATAGAATACTAAGTTGTGATATTCATTGTTAGGATGTTTTTAATGCTTGTTTCTAGAGTCATGAACTAGAACAATGAACTGGAATAGTTTAATTTACTAATCTTCATCCTGATATCATCCTCTACAAACTCAGATCCTTTAGGCACGTGCGATAGGCGGTCTAACTGAATCTCGGGTGAACGCAGTTTCGATTAGATCTTATGCTATATCGATCGATACTCCTATAGAGTAATCGATCGACGGCAACCCATATCGATCGATACCGCGATAGCAACATCGGTTGATATTGCCGGCAAACAGATCAATGGACGAGTCTAATTAGCGATAGCTATAGATTTGTATAAGAATTGAAGTTCTTATATATCATGCATGCAATTTGTTAGGCATCTATAGAATTATAATCTTGTTTACCTGAATAGAAACCCTAGATCTAGCAACCATCCTTCCATAAACAACTCCTTGCCAAGCTGAACAATTAATCTTGTTCAACTTGTTTACTGCTTTATTTATTATTTGATTACTTAGCTTAATCTTGTTCAACTTTTTCACCATAATTATACATTTAAGAAAAAATAGTCATTTAAACTTAAGAAAATGAATCTTTTTTTCCTCTGTAGATCTTCATCTAGAATTTGACCCGCACGTGAGTGTGGATAATATTTTTACTTTTAAATGTATTTTGATATTATTGTAGGCATTTTAAAATAATGTTATACATTTTAGTGTTGTATATTGTGTAATTGTATAGTTTATTGTTTAGATTTTTATTCCAATTATTTATATATAATGATCATTATAGATAATTTACTTTGTTATTAATTGTTATTACATACTAATATACTTTTGAGTTTGGTATAAAAAATTCATAGTTAAAATAATTAAATAGAAAAACCCCTTATAAATATACACTTTTCAACTTTTACATTTGGGGTTTTTGCAAATTTGACTCAAAACTCATGGTCAAACACAAAACTAACTTCTTCTTTTATCTCATCTTGTTTTTTTCCTATCCACCCCACATGTCCATTTTATTTACGAAAATGCCATTAAATTTTTTTTTTACTTTTTTTCGAAAATGGCCTTTTTACTCTCTCAACCTCATCATCTTCAAGTATTTATAACTTTGCCATTGCCATGAATACTCCCAACAACCTTATACAACCCAACAACCTTGTACAACCAAGGTTTGAAGCTTTTAATGCACTTAAAATCGATACTCATACTCTCTTTCTCAATTGTTATGAACTAAAAACAACATCTCCTTCACTTTGTCTCCATATTCATGCCAAAAACCCAAGCTTTTTGATAGCAAATTTTTTATGGTTGATAGAGCCATTTAAGCATACAATTGTTGG
>CAKOAT010218043.1:20229-44496 GCA_932364175.1 Eruca vesicaria subsp. sativa | reverse complement strand
TTCCCGATTTAAGTCAAATCTGGGCGAAATGGAAAGATCGGATAGCCAAGATGAGGAGTATATAAAGAGGAGGTCTAGGGCAGAAGCAGACACACGAAATTCAGAGCTCTCACCACCAAAATTAGCATTTAGGAATCTTTCCGTTTTTCTGTTAGCGAGCTGCGTCTCAATTAGGGTTTTCTAGGTTCTTACGTTTTCGACTACTCTTTTTGTAACCAGTTCAACGCAGATTCGGAATAAGAACCTCTTTGCTCTCTATTTTCGTTTATTCTCATTTTATTTCTAAGTTATCGTTTTCTTATTTTCGTTGTGCGGTTCTCGCAGATAGCCGGTTCCTCTGGAAACTTAGGGTTTTTCCCGAAGTTTCCTTATTTACGATTTATTTGACAGTAGGGTGAAATCGACTCCCACATTGAGGCTGAGGAAAGCAATCTATGGTCTGAAGCAATCCCCAAGAGCCTGGTATCACAAATTGAGCACAACCCTTAATGGAAGAGGATTTGTGAAATCTGAAGCTGATCACACTTTGTTTACTCTCACCAGCCAGCAAGGGATCATTGTGATTCTTATATATATGGATGATATTATCATCACAGGCAGTGACAAAGAAGGGATCAGCTCCACAAAGGCATTTCTCAAAGCAACTTTTGACATCAAAGACTTGGGAGAGCTCAAATATTTTTTAGGGATAGAAATTTGCAGATCCAAGGAGGGACTGTTTCTCTCTCAAAGAAAATATACTCTGGATATATTAAAGGAAGCTGGTGATCTTGGTGGAAGAGCTGCTAAGACTCCTCTAGAGGAAGGGTACAAGGTGATGCGTGAGGGGGAGATTGAAGATAAGGCATATGGAGATGTGAAACACTATAGGAAGATGGTGGGAAAACTCATATACCTTACTATCACTCGACCAGAAGTATGCTTTGCGGTTAATCAAGTGAGCCAGCATATGCAAGCTCCTAAAGCACACCACAGGAACATGGTTGAAAGAATCCTAAGGTACTTAAGAGAAGCACCAGGACAAGGAGTTTGGATGGGTTGCAACAAGAGTGCTGAGATTGTTGGTTATTGTGATGCTGATTGGGCTGGAGATAGAGTTGATAGGAGATCAACTACTGGATATTGCACATTCATTAAAGGTAATCTGGTAACATGGAAGAGCAAGAAACAAAAGGTGGTTTCATGCTCAAGTGCTGAGGCGGAATACCGTGCAATGAGAAAGCTTACAAGTGAGATGATATGGATGAAGGCACTGCTTAAGGACTTGGAAATTAAGATCACAACGCCTATCACAATGCACTATGATAACCAGGCTGCCATCCACATAGCCAGCAACTCAGTCTTCCATGAGAGAACCAAACATATTGAAGTAGACTGCCACAAGGTTAGACAAGCTGTAGAACAAAGAGTGATTCTACCATGCTACACAAGAAGTGAAGACCAGTTAGCCGATATCTTCACCAAGGCAGCAAGTATTAAAGTGTGTGAGTCCATACATCCANCTTAGGTTTTATCCCATTGGGTTTTACTTAGCTAAGGTTTTAATGAGGGATTGCTTCATGGCTTCCAAGCTTGACTTGTTCTACATGGTCAAGCTTGAGGGGGAGTGTTGACATGAAGGAATTACTAAGATAAGAAGAGATGACCATTGGTACGAGCGTGACCATGAAGAGCTTGACCATATGGTCAACTACAAATAAACTGACCATTGGTGCAAGCGTGACCATGAGGAGCTTGACCAAATGGTCAACCTCAAATACGATGACAATGGGTGCAAAGCGTGACCATGAGGAGCTTGACCAAATGGTCAACCTCAAATACGATGACCATGGGTGCAAAGCTTGACCATGATGGAAGGTGACCATATGGGAAAATTCAAAATCTCTTCTTCTGCTCTTCCCCACGTGCATTTGACCGTTGTGTACCAACTTGCATTATTTTTATTTATTTTTATTTCAGGCCACTAGCCTACTTATCTTTCTGTAATGCACATTGATTTAACTAAGGAAAATATTTTCCTCCTTCTATTCTTCTTAACTCACGAAATTCTCTCTCTCTCTCTCTCTTATTTGTTCTTCATTCTCCAACAACAATACTTTCTTAATCTCTAATTCTTACAGTGAGGATGTGAGGATGATTTTTCACAATATTGGTATGGAATCCTTCCTCACTATGAGCTATGGTGTTCATGAAGAGATTTCCTGTCAGTTCTTGTCTACACTACGTGTGTCTTACAATCACAAAGGAGATGATGAAGAAGGTTTTGGGTACATAACTTTCACAGTTCACAAGAAGGACTATAGGATGGGTTTCAAGAAGTTGGACTCTATTTTGGGATTTCCTGACAAGCGAGGTTCATACACACCAAACATGTCTCGCATTTCAGATGGCGTGTGGGCCAAAATTACTGGATGCGAGAGTACACCCAGTGAGGATAAGAGCAATTATATCGCAAGTCCTGGAATCAGATATGCTCACAAGGTACTCACCCACACTTTTTTGTGCGAAGGGAACCAGGTGGAATAAATGAAGATGACCTTGAGATCCTAGTTTTAGGCTTCCTTCCTATCGTTGATGAAGACTCGATGAAACGGGTTAAACATGTTTGAGGATCTGGGAATGGTAGGTTTATCGATGAGGAGATTCATGGATTATAAAAGACTGGGCCTGGACCAGCATAGACAAGACATCTAAGTTGTTCATTGGAAGCCTTTTCACTCCCATCTTGGAAGAAACATGAGTTGTCATGGGACCTAAGGATCATGCCCCAGCCTTCATTGATCTACCTTATCTGAAGAAAGCTCAGACTCTTAGTGGGAAGTTAGGAGACAAATATGCCTATGCCTTCTTCTCATGCGAAACCGACCCCCAGAAATTGCACATCTTCATACCTTGTGAGAGTTTCAACCCTCCTCAATATGCGCTCATACCTCCAGAATTTGATCTCGATCAACTTGAGCCCATCCGTAAACCGCGCAGCAAGAAGATCAAAGGAAAATCGTCTCAACCAGCTCGCCCTAGTGATGCTGTTGATGAAGGGCCAAGCACGTCAACACCGTCAGCAAAGATATATGGGACTGAGAGGTACTACTTCACGCGAGGCTCTCTCTCAAAACGCCAAGCTTCTTCGGTGGAATAAGATGCAGGACTCCACCAATTACAAGCTGAAAAACTCAGTGAAGGTGCTCTAGAGACAAATGAAGAAAGTCACCTCATTTCTAGCTCAGCTTACCA
Source organism: Eruca vesicaria subsp. sativa (assembly GCA_932364175.1). Taxonomy (NCBI): domain Eukaryota; kingdom Viridiplantae; phylum Streptophyta; class Magnoliopsida; order Brassicales; family Brassicaceae; genus Eruca; species Eruca vesicaria. Next base: position 41,262 of record CAKOAT010218043.1, on the reverse strand, counting down.
TTGGTCCAGGATGCCAAAGGAATGACGCAATGGCTGGCCCTTCTACTCTGCCCCACCCGGATTATTACCAGCCTGCGCAGCCTCGGTCTCCAGACTTTGAGCTCCGTTGCAGCCACAGAAACCGCGCTCCTTCGACCTGAATCTTTTCCAATGAGTCTCCATCATTCGCCACAGAAGATGACGATCACACAAGAGGCCCCTCCTCCTTTTCTTAGATTGGTATCTTCCTAACCTTCCCATTGTATATATCTGTCATTTTCTTTTACATTTCACCTTCTTCTTAGTATCTCCTTTAAGCTTAGACACCCAGAGACGGTGTGATTTAAGTTTGGGAGAGGTACATTGTCTGACCTGAATTATTTGAAATACCTTCCGACTAATGTTAGGGGGTGAACCGATCATCTGTTAAGATCCACCATGTAATTCACTTGAGCCGAAGCCCAAGCCCAGACTGGTGATGTATAGCATATTTGCATAGTTTTAACCTTCTCATCTTCATTGTTTTGTTCATTTAGGACTTCATTTAGACATTTTTAGGATGCATTGCATTACATATGTCCTTATCAGGTATTGAAGATGCAAAATGGTTACTTTGAAGACTTTGGAAATTATTTAGAGACAAGACTAGCTGATTTTCGAGCGTGGGTTTTTATGGCCCAGTGTCACATCGGCCTGGAGACATCACAGCGGCCAAGTGACGTAATCGAGAAGTCACTAACATATAATCCTAACCCTAACCAAGATAAAGTACACCAGCGGCATATGGTAGTGGCTACTTGAAGCCGCTGTACAAGCCTCCACAAAACAAATCTCCCTGTTTAAAATCGGCATGTTGCAGCGGTATGTTGACGTCAAGACGAAGGAAATGGGAAACCTCCATAGAGCAAGTGACCCAGCGGCCAAATGAAGAGCAAAGGGCCGCTGAAGCTCTCCAGCGGCATGATGCAGCGGCCTCCTTAAGCCGATGTGAGTATCCAAAAGTCAAGATTTTGAGTTTGACCAGACTTTTACCCATTTATGTTTGGGCAAGCTCATGTTTGTGGGTTGGCCCAGTTCGATTTTAGGCTACTATAAATACTCTTTAAACCTAATCTTAGAATCTATCTTGTATTATCTCAAAAACTAAGAACTTCTTGGGTGAAAGATCAAAACTTTATCTTCTTTTCATCTTAATCTCTGAAGTTTAATGAGTAATCTTGATCACTAATCATATTTAACCAATAATCAACCATTGTTGTTAGGCTAATCATGTTTATTAGTGAGTAGATCCATCTTAGATTCATGTTAGGTTGATTAGGATGATTAAGTGTAGATCTAAGGTGTTTAGTGTTAGATCTAAGTGTTTACTTGCTAGTTGAGTGTGTTTAATGTTATTCTAGACTTGATCACTCTAGGATTGATCTTTAGTCATTTCATGCTCACAAGTTGTATGCTGAAATGACTGAACCAACTTTACTTAGCTCTAAGACTACTTAGCCAATGACCTTTGTATCTAAGAAGTCTTAGATAGTTATCTATATTATTAAAACTGAAGTACATTTTGATACTGTTTGGAAATAAGGATAGTAGAATAAAGGTAGAATAAATGGAAATTGTTTGGAAACATTGATAAACATATTAAGTATTTACTTTTATTTGCACATTTAACCATTGCATTTATAATAAATTAAATACTTTCCTTTTATATTTCTTTTTATTTATAGATTCTGCCTTCCATTTAAAATTAATTTAAATTAATTAATTATTATGGTTTTCTTTCTTTATGGTGAAAATAAGAACACAAACTGAAATATATAATATATACTATATAAAATAATTTTTAAATATAGTATTACATTATTTAATTTAGTCAAATATAAAATTTCGAGAGTTAAGCTTTCAAGAAAACCAAATATCATAAAATTAATGATAATTCATAGAAAACTAATGCAAAAAAATAATTTTTAGTATGTTGTTTTATTTTAAAATAAATTAACAAAAACAACATGTTAATATATGAATAGTAAAATTACATCAAATTGCATCAATTATAAAACTTATAATATAATAATATGTAAAAAATATTATTAAATATTTATATTATAAAATAATTTATTTTACTATATATGTAAATAAAAAAATATAAATATATATATTTTTTATAGAACCAACGGTTTATGAGTTTACATTGTACACAAACTAACTCAAACATCTGCCTGGGATTGTTTTGCATGAAGCATGAATCGATGGTTTTATGAATTGATGGTGTACACAAATTAAATTAAACACCCACACAGACGTAAAATAAAATTACTAATAGTATTATGTAAAAATAAAAAATATTATTAAAAATTTATATAATAAAATAATATATTTGACTGTATATTTAAATTACAAAACATAATATATATATATATATATATATTATGAAACCAACGGTTTATAAATTTACGTTGGACACAAGTTAATTCAAACACCCGCACTCGTGCGGGTGAAGTTCTAGTTAAACTTAATCTTAATGATTGCTTGAATTATTTAAACCAATGACCATTTGTGTTTAATTAAGTTAAGAAAATGATCATTTGTCTAGACCTAGAACTTGATTAGTTAACTTGTTTAGACTTAAGGATACATTTGTATTGAAAGCTTGCCACCTTTAGATTGAAACTTGATTACCAAACTCAAATACCTAATCACATGGATCTTATTCTTACTTATCGAAAGAAAGCTTATTTTTTGTTGCAATTTTTTATTGTTCTTAAATCATATCACCTCAATAAATTGGTTGCATTTAGACTAAGCATTAACTTGTAATCTCTTTACTTCAAAATGATTTTAGAATTTGGATTGACAATCTCAAGTATACTTTGATTTGAATTAGTATTTAAAAGTCCTTATCAACTGGCAAGTGATAATAATTTAGTTCCTAAGAAAAATCAAACTCATAACTGATGTGAATACACATCAAATTCCAAGAGATTGCCATTAGACTACCATCACTTGGTTCAATATTTCGAAACCAGTAATCATCAAAATCTGTTGTGCTAAGATAACATTTTGGATCTCTTATGTCGTGTCCTCTTGCCATGGTGGCTACAAACTTTGTTTTTGTTCCTAAAAAAAAACTGATTTTGAACAAACCATTTTTCTTTGATAGCAACGAAAATAAGCTGGCACGAGAAAACATGAAAACTAGTAGTCTAGTTCTAGAAACACTTCCAAAAAGAGAAACAAATGAAGCCAACATACAAAGGAGTCCAGAAAACCAGCATTGATGGTTTTATAGGGATAAGACTTCATCATGGGTGAAAGCATGTTAACAATATGTCATATTCTCAACTCTGGTTGAATCATATGTAAAGCTCTTGAAATCAGCTTTGCAGTCAATATTGCATGATACTGAAAATGCATCAACCAAGAGGAAGATAATCAGTTGATTGTGATGAAATAATAACGATAAAATTTCATAAAAATACTCCAACTAAACTTTGTTAAGCTTTCTAATACACAAAAATTTTTGCTACCCAGTTTAATACCTCAACTAATTTTTTTGCTCACTATAATATATATGTTTTTAAAATTATGTTCATTTTAATACCTATTTTTTTTATTAAAATACTAATAAGCTTCAGATAAAATTTTAAAATTTTAAAAGAAACTCATAAAATTCTAATTTTATTTTCTGTTAAGAAACAAAATTAACTAAACTGTGTATAATCTTGATTTTTTAATAAAGGTTTAAATTTTAAATATTGATTTTATTATGTTTTCTGAAATTGAAAACAAATTTAGTTTTTCCTTTACATTTAAAATTTTAAAATTTATAAATTTCCATCCTAATTTATAAAACTTTTTTTCTAAATTTTAAAATAAAATTAGAAAATTTTAATATTATTTGTTAGATTTTGGAGAGTTTTTTTAATTTTTTTTGAAACTTATTAGTATTTTAATTAAAATAAACATATTTTGAGTATTAAAAGGGGCGGGATTTTAAAAGTTTATATAGTAAAATAAACAAAATAGATAGTTGGAGTATTAAACTGGGTAGTAAAAAAAATTGGGTATTAAGAAACTTACTGAAATTTAGTTGGAATATTTTTAATGAAATTTCTCAATCTTAAATGATGTTATCATTCAAAAAAAAAAAGAGAAGACTGGAAGATTGTGTGATAATTATATCTCTAAGATATTTTGTAAGAGAAAATAAATCGTGTACTTTCTTAGAACCAAATTATTTAGACAACCATAAATTTTAGTAAGTCTCTGAATAAATTGTGCCATCGCTGGACGCTGCGTGAATAAATTGTGACATCACTGAATAAAAGTTTGTATAGTAAAGTAAACAAAATAATTAGTTGGAGGGTAATAAACTGAATAGAAAAAAAATTGGGTATTAAGAAACTTACTGAAACTTAGTTTGAACATTTTATGAAATTTCTCAATCTTAAATGATTTTATCATCCAAAAATAAAGAGAAGACTGGATGATTGTGTGATAATTATATATCTAAGACATTTTGTAAGAGAGAACAAATCGTGACTTTCTTAGAACCAATTTATTCAGACAGCCAGGTGTAATTAAGGCCGCTGCGTGAGCGCGTATGCCATGGCTGGACGCATCCTCCTCCTCTCTCCCATGTCTTTCTTTGCTCTTATCTCGTCTCCCTACGGTGACCGTGTCGTTCTGGTCTCTGTTCCGGGTGTCACTTTCGGTAAGGTCCTCAGCTCACGAAGAGGTTTCAAATTGGCAGAGAGGTGCTTGTTCTGAAGCCTAGGCGCGGTGGTTGGTCGTAGTTATGTCTTTATGGCTAGGGTTAAGATCGGTTTTCAAGTTTTGGTCTACCCGTTTGGCCTCAACACTCTGTTTCGGGGTTTATGGACCATTTCTCGGATGTTTAGCTGTGGTGGTTCTGTGGTTTCTTAAGAGACGACGTGGGTGGAGGCGGTTGGTTTCTCGGACCTCCTCTACGTCGTCGTGGTGCGCTTTCTTCTCTGCTCAAGCCAGGTGTGCTTCTCTGTTATGCTGAATCGAAGGCAAGCTGTGAACTGTTGTATGCAGGGGGTATGGTACACGGTTCTCTTCCCGGTTTGTTAGGATTTGTGATGTTTTCTGTTGGGAAGTCATCCATGGCTTTCTCGTAGCAGCTCGGCGGTTCTTCTCATCTCGGACCCCCAGTCTTGTCACTGCATGGCTCCTACTTAAATGACGATGGCCATTTACTGGAGGCTTAACTCTTGTGCGTTATTATTCAGGTGCTCTCAGTCTTGTCACAGGTGGATTGCAATGCAAGACACGAGCTTCTCATCTTTTTGTTCTAAAAAATCAGCAAGAGGTGTAACGACCGAGTCTTGGTTGTGGCGGTGGCCCTCTTGAGTCAAGTGCATATCCTAGTGCCGGTTGTCCATCATTTGATTGTGATTGGTAGTGTTCTTGACAGCTTATGTGTAGGTCGTTAGACTTTTCAGGCAATGTTTGGTGTCGAGTTTTAGGACCATCTTTGGCATCGAAGGTGAGGGTGTGCAGATGGGGATTTGGATGCAAGGTTTGCGTTCTTCCCCTTCCTTTCCTTACGTCCGTTAGATCTTAGTGACAGCGAAGATTGCAATCTTAGACAAATTGATAGACAGCTACTCCAGAGATGACGTGGGAAGTCCCGACATCTAAGGTAATGAGGTGAATCTCACTTTCCTGGTTTCTCGTCAAAGGTTGAGAACGGCTCTCAATTCTCACTGCAATTGGATATGAACTAGTGGAATAGTTAAGAGAATATTACGCTGAGGGTCACTTTACCATTTATGAATATTAGTCTAAGCCACATGTTTATACTCAGACACCTTTTCTCAACAATCTGTTAGGTATTAGTTTTTCTAGTTAAGTCCCAACCATCACATGTTTTGACAAAACTAATAAACTAGCGGGATTTAATCTCAGCCCTATCTTTAAAAATTATGGATGTCTCAGATTGGAAGATACAGATCTAGAAAAGACAGATATTTATCTCCATTATACACCCTTAGATCAGCTTCAACACGGACGGCCCAGATTAATTATAAGGTTTTAACCCTTTTTTTTTCTATTGCATCTTCATCATCGTTGTGGTTTCACCGTCATTGTTCATCTGTCTTCTTTTTTTTTTTTTTTTTTTTGAAAGAATGTTAAATTTATTCAAATCAAAAAACCTTTTGTACAAACTAATGCATCTTTAGTTTAAACTGTTATTAATTTTTGATTTCTATAAGTGAAATAGAAATCCTTTAATCTCTTGACGAGAACAAGGTCGCCATTGCCGTATTGAAAGTAGAATCACCTCTGCCCTGGAGGGAACTGATTCTATTTCGAATCTGCTTATCGATGAATTTGATGATGACACTTTGAGGTTGCGGAGCCTTACCATGTCTTATACCATTTCTCTCTAGCCAAATGGTATGAACTGAAGCTTGAAACACATATCTTAGGAGGAACCGTTTCACCCCTGAGATAGCATTTGTGGTGATGAGATCAATAACATGACTCCAACTGTGCGAGTAGTTGTGGCCAAGCAACTTTCGCGTGAGGTTGTTCCAGGTCATATGTCTTGCTAATCACAAATACCTTGCTAATCATCCGATTTTGAAGGTTTGTTTGTCTTATAATCTCGTTGACTAAGCATTTTTTCCATCTGTTAATCCTCTTTGATTTCTTTTTTATTGCTTCAGGCGTAAGTCATGGTGGAGCATTGTATGGTTATTGCCGGCGAGTAGAAAACTGTCGCCGACAGCCACTAGTCGTTCTCCATATATAAAGAACACATGACAAGGATTTTGTCCCTTCATATGAGCATCAGTTTGACTCAATTATTGAGCAATGTATTTAAGGAATTCTTTGGCAGAGTATTAGCTACTCTGATCTTCCCAAAGTTGGAATCAGTTGCTAAGGAGCTGACAAATGTCTCAGTTGCCATGACTCCAATATCTTCAAAGTATTTGAAACAGGCTGCATTAGCAGACAATACATGAAAACTAGTTAACAGTCTTGTACAAACCCAAAAAAACACCCACGGCGTCAATTAAACTCTCTATCAAAAAATTCCAAATCTACAAAGAATCTCAGAAACCCTAGAAATCGCGAAATCCCCCGATTTTGATGAAATATGAGACTCACTAACAACATGCTCTTTTCCTTGCTGCCTTCGCTTCGTCGTCATCTCAGAATCTACCACGCCGTCAAATCTCCTAACACAAGCTTTCTTAATCGCCGTCATCAGAACTTGGTTATTGAAAAGTCGCAAGTGAAAACAGTTTACTCCCACGTCGATTCAACCAATCATCCTCCAAAACAACCGGTAAAAAATACCAATCTCAGAAACCCTAGATTTAAAAATCTACCCCCTTTTAGATGAAACCTGATATTTTGGTTTTTGATTTGGTTTTTGATATGTTCTTTATGCTACTCTTTTTTCAACTTTTGATATTTTGGTTTTTGATTTGTTTCAGGTTCGTTGTAAGTTTTGAGTTCGGCTAAAAAAAAATATTAATAGCTATGTTATTTATGAAGTTGTATTTGGTTTGGGTTTTGTTGCGTTAGTTTTGTTTCAAATAATCCCTTATATATTAAAAGGGAATCACTTTTAATAATAAACCTTATCTTCATGTGTGATTAACAAAATTGCCATTACTGATGTGGCATTCTCACAAGCTCTCTCAGCCCAATTATTAAAATAGACATAAATTACTAGACTATTTACAGTGGTGTGCCATTGGACATATGTAATTTTATTAATGCTACTCCCTTGAATTATAAAAGATTGTCTAATCGATTATGAAAAATCGGTTTACAAAACCGATCCTAATAAAATGCATTGTATCATGTTTATGAATTGGTCAAGAGATAAAATTGTCCATGGTTAATTTATTATTATGTAAATTTGGCGTTACATCACCTATATGATTTATTTTGTTTATGAGTACTAGAAACATAGATCATCGATGTTACAAACAATCACAGAAATTATATGTTTATGAAAGGTTTATTCAAAAATATTGCATATATTGAAATAAAAATTGTAATACTACTTACGAAAAAATTACATTTAAACAATTCGTCTGTAATCCGCAATTTATTTCAACACGTAAAATTTTGTATAAGAAACATATATCATTTGTGTTCACAAAAAAATCATAGATAAAGAAGATTTTGTACGTCAATGAATAATTACAACACACCATTCAGTTTTAAAAATACTAAAATTGGATTATTCAATGTTGGTATTGACCAAGCTTTTATATATTCATTATTTGCTTGGTTTTATTTTTACAAAATTCTAAATTTCGAAACCAAGGTTGTTATCAATAATCTAAAGAACATTGTTTGTTTACTGGTAAAATATCTTCTGCTTCTATGGTATATGGTTTATAATGTGGGTAAATTAATCCACTTTGGTTAAAATAAAATAAATATCAAAATGTTTTCGATATTAAATATCAAACTTGCTAACGTGGTACTAATCAAAATGCATCTCTTATTTGATAAGCAGCATATCTAAATCTCATATAAAATATAGTTTAGCATAATATATTTAGCTTACTTGGTCAATGGGTAATATTTAATTTTATAAATATTAGTTGGTTAGTACGTAGAATTCATTTTTGTACACTTTATTTTGTAGAACTTCATTTATTTTTATAAATATAGTTGAATATTCGAAATGAATGTTAGTTAACTATCCTTATATGATTATTTTACTTGGTCAATGGGTAATAATTTTAATTCCCTTAAATACATGAAGCGTAATGATTTGTTCTTTCACTAAATTTCCGGAGTCAGTATGGTAACATAATATATTTCTACGTTAGTGCATAATTCCATTTAATGAGATCATGAATAACGAGTATTTCATTTCCTATTCCTACCAGTAGTATATTTCGTACATGAGTTATTAGAGAAGAAATTGCTGCCGTTTTTCTAAATATTAAAACATCATTTATTTATTTTACATATATAAGGAACATATGCTACAATTGTGGAAATTTTACTGATTCTAAATTTAAATAAGCTGATATTTCTCATAAATGCAACAATATTATCATAACACTATATAAGACGAAGTGAATGAGCCAAGACAAAGTTATCTCTCCTTTACTTTGAATGGCACATACAACCGTGTTTCACATTTTTTTTTTTTACCAAATATATTTCAGAGCTGAAGCCATACAAATCCATAAAGATCAAAGCGAAGTTAATTAGACTTGAAAACAATACTTTGTGGCTGGTGGTCTCACCATTGAGATAGTCCGTATTGATTCTAACATGAAACTAGATAAGAACAAGGTGTCGTAGATGACCAAATCTCCTTTTCGATTTACATACATATATTTCTGTTAAAACATGTATATCTACTATATAGATTCAAATAAGCATTTCACTCCGCACAGGGCGCGGGTTATTACCTAGTAAAGTTAGAAACTCAATAAAATTTCGAGTTCAATTTGAGTGTGTGTCTAACTCGATAAAATTTCGTGTTCAATTTGAGTGTGTGGATCTGAATATGGATATGGAATTTTTGATTTTGATTCTGAATTTGGTATTAATATTTTTGCTTACATTTTAATTTTTTTTGTTATTGTTATAAAATAAAGATATTCAATAACACTAAAGATCGGAAAATGTCTTCACATAATAAAATCCAGAAAGCTTGCAAGAATCTTAACCTGAAAAGTGTATAGATTAAAGCTCAGGTCATCCAAAAACCAATCATCATTATCTTATACAATCTTGGCTACTTGTCTTAATGAAGGTGAATCGAACAAAGTGTATCAAGCATTGTATGTAGTACATGATTATAAAAATCAAGAAACAAAAAATCAAGAAGTTCCCTTCTCTAAATTCGCTATCAAATGAATTTCCGACTGCAAAATATATAACAAAAAGTGGTATAAGAAAAAAAGAAAAAGATCAATAATAGGTGGATAAGTTTAACTCTTTTTCGCACAGGCTCTTCCCTCTCTAGCAAAATTAACTCAATCTTGCATGGGTTTGACATATACGCTTCAAAATAAAGAGAAAGAGACAGCACACTTTGACTGAAACAAAAGTTGAAAAAAGAGTAGCATAAAGAACATATCATCGATTCTTCCAGGGCACAATAAGTCCTCCGCCTCTGTTATGCTGCTTGGTTCACTTGAATGTGCGTGCGATATGAAAAGGGCATCAACATCCAAAATTTTGACTTGAAAATCAAATTGTAATTAGCAACCAAACATAAGTGCCAAATCAATAATACATAACACGTAGCAATGGAGTAAAAAATCCAAAGTCACCTCATCATTGCTCTCAGCATTCTTGAGAAGTCAAGTATGAACTGAGCAGATTTAACAGGCCAACAACCTTGATCGTTCGAATGCCTGATCAATACATACAACACCACGACAGAAACATGTGAAGGGATAACTTGCTTGGGAGCTTTCACATCTTCCAAATACCTTTCCGCCTTGATGTCAGAATTCACTTTTGTCTCTGTTTCACTCAGATAGTGACTAAACTGAGCTCTGAATTAAAAGAAAAAAAATAGGTCTGTTACTTTGATTCAAGAGAAAATTTACAAAAGAGTTCATGGGATGATTAACACAATCAAAGGTCGGAATCACATATACTTTTTTGAGCTCTCATCTATGTTTCCTCTTAATCAAGAAACATCCTTTACTGAACAGCTGAGGAGGTAAGCACATAAAATCTATAAAGTTGTTATCTTTAACCACGAAAAAAAACTCATAGTTGAGGCTATTGCCTCATCTATTCTAAAGGATCAAGCTTTATCCAGCAAAATAAGAAATAAAAATCGAGTCTACATCAGCCCACCAATTCACAAACACCTTATTGCCATGGTTTTGTATACCCAGAAACAATACAGCAAAGATTTTTTGTTTCCCATGATTCAATCCACTCAGTGAAACCTATAAAGAAAATTGAAATATTGAAAGGTAGAGCATGAAATCGAATAGGAAAGATCTAATACACTTACATGGCCTTCTGTATGGATCAACTGGACCTGATATTTGAAGATTCTTTTCTCTAAATGAATAAAAGAAGCAAAAAATCTTGCTTGAATCAAAGAGAATGGCTCATCCACTAACCTAATTTCACTTTGTTCTTTGTTTCTTAAGAACGTACCCGTGTATGGTTGTCTGGCGGAGATGATGATGGTTGAACAGAGGAAGAAGATGGAGAAGTTTAAAATCTGCTATAGCTCATGTGTCAACCCAAAATAGCTTTAACTTTTTATATCATCAAAATGGGGGGAAAATGGGCTTTTAATTCCCAAACTATTTGTAATAGGCAATTTAAATACCCAAGTTTTACTTGCTCACTTTTATTCCCCAATTGAATGTTGACCTAGCAAATTAAGGATCACAAAAATCAGACGTTAAGTTATAAACGTATGCCGTTAAGTTTATATCCAACGTTGGTAGCGATTATTAGTCTGCAACTCGAAAATCCTAAAAGCACAGTTCCAAGCGTTTTCCGGCAAGAGGAGGAAGAATCCGGCACGACGTGATAAGGAAAGTCGAGAAGAAACATAAGCTTTGTTAAGCCTCTGAACAAATTTCTTCTGCTCAAAATTAAGTATTTTGCTCTGTTCACTATTTTGAAGAGTTGGTTGATTTAGACTGAAATAGGTTTGTAGAAGAATATATTTTGAACATAATTTTCATACGTTCTTGTCTTAGGAGGAGATGGATTTGAAACACATAATGAATTGGGTAATTAGGCTGGCTATAGAGAAAAAGGATTTCCAAAAAAATGTGTTTGTGGAAGTGATATTAGAATCTATGCATCATAATGTAACCATGGACGTTCTTACTTTTGGTGTACTCGTTTCTGAGAGGTAAGCTTAACTTGACTATTTATTTTGATGTGTTAGCTTAACAGGATAACTCACTCTATCTATATATCTTTTGTATGTTTTTTTTTTAGAATGGGCACTTGTTTAGGTGGGCAGTGGATGGAAGATATGAAGAAGTGAATGAGCTGAAGGTTGATTGAATGATCATAATGAATGAGCTGAAGCTTGAGATCAAAATGTGAAAGAAGAAGCTTTGGGATGCAAAAAATGTGATTAGGAAATTCAAAACAAAGACCATCATGCTTTTGAGTTGTTTGTGTATTTTGGATTTTATTGTTTTATGTCACATGATGTTTGTCAAAGGTGAAAATAGTCCACTTGTGTTTGGTGATTAGAAAATAGTCCACTGTATCCCCGGTTCGTACTCCTTATATCCAGTCATATCTTCAACAAAGACCTCACAGTCATCTCCCTCAACAGACGAGTTCTCACCTGACTCCATAGTTTCTTGTTCTTTTCGATGTTCCATAGCTTCTTCTTCATTCTCACGTACTATTATTTCTTCTTCATTCTCACGTCTCATTGTTTCTTCATTAAATCCAGAACCCTCTTCTTCTTGTGTACTAATACAAAGTCAACATACAACAATAATCAATTACAAGAAGTCAATAATAAGTAATAAGTAACATGAAAGGAACTGATTTTACCTTTCTCTCTCGGTGGTTATTGGGTCAGAAACTTTCAGACCTTCGGGAACTTTTGCAGAAACGGAAACATCGGGAACTATAGGATTCACTAACGCCCTTCGGATTTGAAGCGTATTCTGTGCTCCTCCCTGTTTTTCGGTGAACATTTTCACCATCACACTGGAAATCTCTTTGCAATATGCTTAGGGTTTTAGTTTGGGGATTCTGAGTTTTCAAGCAAAATCACGAAAAACCTTGCGTATCATACAAACGGCTCAGTTAATAATATGACGGCTGACTTTTTAAGTCTTTATTGGCCAAGTCAATAGTAAATTGAGGAATAAAAACGTGCAACCAAAACTTCAGTATTTAAATTGCTTTTTAGTAATAGTATGGGAATTAAAAACCCATTTTCCCATAATAGGTGTGAATTGAACAAATCGATGTAGACTACTAGACTGGGTGATTTTTACATTTTCAAAAAAAAAAAAAATTCTTTGGGATCCTCCAAAAAAATAGCACTAAAAATCATTAAAAATATAAAAACAGATTATACCTCATTTTCGAAACTACACTAAATACTAGTCGGATGATCAGATCGGATCGAACCTAAACGCCTGACAAGAAAATATGGATTAAATGAAAATTACATAAGAGGTAATTTTAGGTTGTTTAATATTTTATAAAACATGTTAATTTTTAGTTGTTTTTTTTTGAAAACTATGTAAATGTTTAATTATTTTTAGCATTAATATATTTTCTTATTTAAAAGTGTATAAACACACAAATAGAGAGTATAAATTTAATACGGTATAATTTTCACCAATATTATGAATATAATGATTTATCAAATTATAAATCAAATAAATAGATAAAAATATAATTGAAAATAATTGAAAAATAAAAAAATATATTATGCGACCGCTTAGGCGGCTAGGATCATCTAGACTGCCTAGGCAAACTAAAATAGCATATTTGATTTCTTAGACATATTTAACCTAAATCGGTACAGATAACTGGTGACTAATGCCTAGACGACCTATTCTTAAATTATTGATTACACCTTTAATATTATTAAGAAAGATATAAATTAGGAATAAATTTTTTTAGGTGGAGTTAGGGTATATGATTGAAGTTTTAAGATATCTAATTTAGAGTAATTTTATTTATTTTACTTTTATATAGTTTGTAAATATTTTAAAATATTTATTTATATTAAATATATAATTTATTTAAAGTATTTAGTATTTTTATTTTTGATAAATGATATCTGGTTATTTTTTATTTTGTGCTATTTAATAAAATTACCTTTTCAAAAATATTCTTTCCAAGATTTATATATATATTACATGCATTTAATCTAAAAAGATTGAATTGTATCTAATGAAATTGACAAAAAAATATATTTATTGAAAATTATATCTCGAAATTTGAACCAAAGTTACAGGATTAAATGAAAATAATTAAAAAAAATACTCGTTTGCAACTAAATTAAATTAAATCAGAATTTAACTAAAACCCAAAAACTAGTCTAGTTCAGCAGTTCTTTTTTTATATAATCGCCGGGAGAAAAACTAATAAAAATAAAAACAAAATGAACCGATCAAATTCCTGTTCGGTTAGGTTTGGTAAAATCTTATGCAAACCAAACAAAAATCGAATTAACCAAACTAACCCTTCAAACCGAAATGGCGATTCTTACCGGTTCCAGAAGAGATTAAAAAAAAAACCCCAGGACTTCGGTTTGATGCTTTTCAACGATAATTTGGCGTGTTGACGACCAAAAAAAAAAAGAAACAATTTAGCGTTGAAGACAAGCAGCCTTACTTGGTCTTCTTGTACCTTCTTCTTGACTGTTTGGATTAGACTATGTGAATGGCGGATTCAGAAACTACCTATCATCCCGACCCGGATCGAATACCAGTCGATCTCTTCGCCTCCAAAACGCTCCCCGGCCTCTCTTCCGGAGATCTAGGCTTCGCCGATTCCTCCGATCATCTCCTCTTCATCCTCCGCAAATCTTCTTCCTCCCTCAAACTCCTCCTTGACCCCTCCGGAGTTCCTCTTTTCTCCATCTCTCGTCTCCACGTAAGCGCTTCCCCAATTTCATCTGCTAACTCCAATTAGCTCTTAAAGCATAAAGATAAGACATCTTTTGTGTTGTGGTTTAGAATGGAATGTGGGAACTACATAAAGGAGATGTCCAAAAGCGTAAGGAGCTGGTCCTAACGGTGAAGCGGACATCCAACAGATTCAGCAAGACAGAGTTAGATGTCTCTTTTGCAGGAGAGTCGTCTCCGCAGCAGCATCTTGTCATCAAAGGTTGCCCCTTTCAGAAATCATGTACCATTTACAGTCAAGACTCCATTGTTGCGCAGGTAAAATTCTAGAGCATTTGAATAACTGCAAGGTGCGTGATTTTGATTGTTTTAGCTAAGACAAGAACATGTTTAACTGTTTGGACCATACTTGCTTATGGAATATGTTATTCATTTGAATTCAGCTTCATATGGTTTTATAGATTTCTTCCACTGTTCTGATCAATGTTCCTTTTTCGATTTTGGTGGCAGACGAGTTTGATGTACAAGCTGAGGCAGATTTACGTAGGGAGAAGCAAGTTCCGGCTAACTATATTTCCAGGATCTATTGATCATTCTCTAGTAGTCGCTATGGTCGCTGTGTTTCTTCAAGGAAGAAATTGACAACTAATAAATCCTCAAACTTGGCTTCTCATTGTGAAGGGAAAAATGTGACAAAAAGGCATTATCTTAGTACATTGCATTCTCAATGCCTTTTGATTCGATCGGCTCTGAATTGAAAATGTGAATACGAGGAGCTTTACACTTTACCAATTCTATTATCTTCCCTTGACAATTTAGTTTCTTTGTTTTTCTTTTTCCTTTCAAACATGCATGACTGGAAATTCTGGTAACAGGGGTGGATCTAAGAAAACTTTAATCCTATTACCAGATTTGATTTATCTGAGAATAATTTCATTGGTTTTGAGTTACTTGAAGTAATAATGTTAGAGATTTATATGTGAAAGTGTGATGAACCGAAATATACGTTAGCCTAGTTTAATGATAAATATGATTCGGTATCATATGAAAATCATTTCAAAAGGAGGAAAATAAATCACAGACGAAATCAACAAGTTATCACTGTTCAAATGGCATTTTAGTTAATTCTTCCAAGCTTTCTTTCTTTATAATGTACTAGGATAGTATTCGCATTTGAAAGCGCGGAATATTTTTTGTTGCCAAATTTATTAATATGTATATTGTTTACTAATATGTATAGGTATGGGCGTTTGTTTTTAGTCCGATTCCAAATTGTATGTTATGGTTTCTAGTTTGGTTTCGATTTGGGTGAGTTTTGGTTTTTGATTCAATAGTAACTGTTCAGTTTTTTTATGAACTTGAGTTTGGTTTGGATTTAGTTATTTTGATTTTTTCTGTCCAAAGAACAGTATTAGGAATCCGATAAAATATCAAGTTCAATTGAGAACGTGAGTCTAAATAGGGATATAAAATTTTTGATCTTGATTCTTATTTAGGTATGCTTAAATATGTTTAGAACATTGGTATCTCTCAAGGCTATATACTTAAATCAGAAAATATCTGTTAATATCGTATTTCTATGTGCCTAGATTTGATCCGCGATTTCAAACATTGGAATAATAAATAGGTGAAAAATTATATAATCTCACTCTATATATACTCAAACTGTGGAAAAATCTAAATTTGTATTTTTGTGGAAAATATAGTTGTTTAATTTATTTTGTAATTTAAAATTAAAAAAAATATGATAGATGATAAACTATTTTTTATTATTTTTATTATTCAAAACTATTATTTTTCATATATACTTTAGTCACATTAGGTAATTCCGTAATTTTATTTAAGAAAATAATGAAGAACATTAATGATAAATCTATGGTTAGTTTGATAAAAAACAGATTATAAACATAGATGAACCAGCCTATTTTTCTAAGGATTTCTAAGATTTATTGTGGTGGTGACACATGACTACCTAAATTGTTGTAATGCTTCTCCTTTAATATATAAGGGTTTTACTTTTTCTCTTAGGAATTAATTCCCTATATCTTAAAGAATTATTTGTAATAAAAATGTTCATACACTAATTGACACTGTCAGTCTCACAATTAGGGGTGTTGAATCCGGTAAAAACCGAACAATCTATAACCGAATCGAACTAGAGAAAGTGGTGTGGATTTGGTAATACCGAATGTATGTTATTTTGAATAAACCGTGGTATATGGATATGGTTTGGTATATATACCAATTAAACCGATTAAACTGAATAAACCGAACAAACTGATTAATTAAAATATAGTAGTCGTATTATATGTAAATTATATATTATATACATAATTTTTTGTTGATATTATCTTCATATTTAAAATGTTGACTTTATTAATTTAATATTGATTTAAGTTAAAAGTTATTTTTCCATTTTTATTAAATTAAATCAAACATAATTATAAAATATGTGTGCTAATATGTAGTTATTTAATAATATTATCATATCACTAATTTTTAATTTTAATTTATAAAATTTCTTATTATTAACATAATATGTTTACTAATTCTTTTAAATAGTAAAATAAAGCAGAATTTTTTTATTTAAAAAATGAAATATGTTTATGTTTTAGCAAAGCAGTTATCTAATCATATAAAGTAAAATGACAAAAATGTTATAAAAGATAAATATATTAATGGTTTTTGGTATAAAATGGAATAAACCAAAAACCGACGGTATATAAACCGAACCAAACCAAAGTACATATGATTTTAATATGATAGCTATTTTTTTATAAACTGAAATACCAAAAAACTGAAAAATGAATCGAAACCAAACCGCAATCCGGATTGAACACCCGTCCCAATCATTTTGAAAATTTAAAAGGTTGACATGGCAGTCTCATAATCTTTTTTTTATCAGCTCTTTTTTATTTCCTACGTTTTTAACATTAGTAAAATGAATTGAAGTTCTATCCCTGCAACTACTGAATAATATCATTGTTGAAAGAAAGAAATTACAAAATTATTATGATTCGCACCAACTGAAACGCTGGAATGAGAATATTGTTTTAAAAATTGAAAGTTCGTACCTTACCGAAATTGATAACCGTTGAGGCTTATGTACGTTGAGGCTTATGTACACGAATAGAACAAAAACTATGATATGTTATGAATTAAGGATTTGAGGTGAAAGCCACCGCACACAACGTCAAATCTTTAGAGAAATAATTATTTTTTTTAGAGAGTTTTCATATTACACCAAAAAGTAGAAACATAAGAAAATTGCTACAAAAAATCAGAAGCAAAAAAGCTTTAGAAAAGTTCATGAAATTGATACAAAAATATAGTTTAGGTGCCGGTTGAAGAGATCAAATTTGTTTGAGGCAATCCTAATCTTATTTTACTTGATTGTATTGTGTTTTTATTATATTTACCAATATTTTTTATAAGAAAATGCACGCTATAGACTATAACTACGCCGATTTTGCAACATACCCAAATATTAAAACGATGTGCAACCAATTTTATTGGTATTGTTAAAGTATGGTCCAATAATTTTTATATGTAAAATACGCCCAAAATGTTTTTTTCATTTATTTTATTTTGCTTTAATTTAGTAAGAGAAGATAAATCTGAATAACAGTTACCCTGATCTTACAGTTGATTCCCTCATTGACTCAACTTCGCGAACTTGGAATTTACAGGTTATTCGGATGCTAGTGGATCCTCAGGATGTAAAAATTATTGAGAGTATACCGTTGAGTAGGACCTATATGGGAGATAGGGATGGATGTCATTTCACTAAGAATGGAAAATACACGATCAAATCAGGATATCAAATTGAACGGGTTTATCCTGATAGGGAAAAACAACCTATAATGCTAGGACCCACAGTGGATAGCTTGAAAGCGCATTGTTGGAAAGTTCGATGTCCACCAAAAATGAAACATTTTTTATGGCAACTGGTTTTGGGGTGCATAGCAGTTAGGAAAACTTTGAAAGCGCGAGGATTACAAGGGGATATTTGCTGCGACCGATGTGGTGCTCCAGAAGAAACGATAAATCATGTATTTTTTGAATGCCCTCCAGCTCGTCAAGTTTGGGCACTCTCAAAGATCCATTTGAACCGGGTGACTTTTCCCACTGGTTCTCTTTTCACAAATATGGATCACTTATTCTGGAGAGTTATTCCAGCAATGGAAGACCACCACTTTGCCTGGATCCTATGGTACATTTGGAAAGCAAGGAATAATAAGGTCTTCAGCAACCTTGATATAGATCCTCGGGAAGCACTTAAAGTTGCAGAAACGGAATCAACACTTTGGACTGAAGCACAGACTCTGAAATATCACAAAACAGAACAACTGGTAGAGGTCTCAACCCTCCCAATGATCCCTGGACGTTGGTGCTTTATAGATGGGTCTTGGAAGCAAGGTGAAATATTCTCCGGACAAGGTTGGTATAGTACTCTGGCAGGTTATGACGGTTTGATGGGAGCACGAAATTTTAGGGCTACCATTTTTCCCCTTCATTCAGAGATGGAAGCTTTAATTTGGGCAATGGAGTGTATGAGGAATTTACGACAATTTCGGGTTAGTTTTGCGACGGATTGTTCTCAATTGGTGAAGATGTTTTCAGAACTAGAAGAATGGCCTGCGTTCAACAAAATTTCCTCAATTCGGACATCATTCATATACCACGAACGGCGAATACAAAGGCGGATCGTCTAGCACGAAGTATCAGAAAGCAGCTGTCCTTTGTCGTTCACATGGATACAGAGCTCCCAGTGTGGTCCACAGAGTCAATATGAGTCTGTGTTTTTGATGACAAAAAAAGAAAGAAGATAAATCTGATTAATCATACCCGAATCTGATCCAAAATATTTTAGACGGTGTTTGAGGTAATTGTTTCTCCACATATGCACATAACCCATCTCCCAACTTTTCAATGCACCTAACCTTGAATAGTATTTTCTTACATAATAAAGAAATTATTTTTAATAATGAAATTATATAATTTTTTTAATAAATAAAATATTTACCTTCTCATAAAGTAGAAGAAAATTCATTCCTATAAACTCATTATTCTTGTTTAAATTTCTTGCTTCCAGTTTCTAGAAATATTTTTTTCCATTTTTTTTTATTTTGCTTTAATTTAGTTAGAGAAGATAAGTCTGAATAATTAGACCCGAATCTGATCCAAAATATTTTGATACTATATCTAAATCACAATTATATACTTAAATATGTAAATTATTTTTAATTTTATATTTAGTAGATATTTAAAAATATGAAAATTTCTAAAAATTATCAAATTAGTCACAAGTAAATATCTAAAAAGTAACAAAAAAATTTAAAATACTGAAAATCTATTTGTTCTCCATCCAAATATTTTAAGTGAACTAATTTTTATGTAAATTTAAGTATTTAGTCTTACATTATTTATATTATTCTTTTTATATTATTTATTTTGGATTTTGAAGAGTTAAGTATATTTAGATTTTTGTTGAAAATTACATAATTAAAATGGATACCCAAATCCGAACACAAACCCGCAATGATTCGAACCAAATTCAAACCAAATTCAAACTGGAATTTGTAAATATCTGAATAAGATTAAATTTTTAACTCGAAAAATCTGAAATCCAAATAGATTAACTGAATCTGGATAACTGAGTGTCCATTCCTAGAAAAGCTATACGACAAATCTCTTAATATAACATAAAATAAATAATCTAATTAACTATTTTACTTTGTACCGTATGCAGATAACTATCTAATCTAGTTATTAATTAATCATCTTCTTCTGTTTGCAATGTATCATATCAATAAATGACCAAAGAAATACAATGTGAAAAGTCATATAAGTTTAAGGAAGAAATACATATGTTTGATGAAGATACACATACATTCAATAAGGAGTTGTATATGTTTTATGAAGTTCTTCCCATAGCTACTTGTTAACCATACCAGTTCCATATGTTGGCTAATCATGAATGCAAACTAGGATTGTTTTTCAAAAGTGACTCAAAACTCTAAGTTAAACACAAAACTAACCTTTTTTTAGACATATCATTTGTCTAATCCACCCCAGAAGTTATGATTATTCACGAAAATGTCATTCCTTTTTTTTTTTTTTTTTTTCAAAAATGATTGTTTTACTCTCTCATCCTCATCTTCATCAATTAATCACGAAAATACCATTGCCATCAATTCACTTAAAATTCATAAACAACCATAAGAAAGATCTCTCAGTGGTTGTTGAAGGTATGAATTGCTTTTTTTCTCAGATTTGTTTGCCAGAATACTTTAGTGTACGTCTTCTTAGTCGAGAAGACTTCCAAGAAATACAATGTGAAAAGTCACATAAGTTTAAGGAAGAAATACATATGTTTGATGAAGAAACACATACATTCAATAAGGAGTTGTATATGTTTTATGAAGTTCTTCCCATAGCTACTTGTTAACCATACCAGTTCCATATGTTGGCTAATCATGAATGCAAA
>CAKOAT010218043.1:2082-20129 GCA_932364175.1 Eruca vesicaria subsp. sativa | reverse complement strand
GTCTTCTCAGTCGAGAAGACTTCCAAGAAATACAATGTGAAAAGTCACATAAGTTTAAGGAAGAAATACATATGTTTGATGAAGAAACACATACATTCAATAAGGAGTTGTATATGTTTTATGAAGTTCTTCCGCCCATAGCTACTTGTTAACCATACCAGTTCCATATGTTGGCTAATCATGAATGCAAATTAGGATTTTTTTTCAAAACTGACTAAAAACTCTAAGTTAAACACGAAACTAACCTTCTTTTTTTTAGACATTTCATTTGTCTAATCCACCCCAGAAGTTATGATTATTCACGAAAATGTCATTCCTTTTTCTCAGTGGTTGTTGAAGGTATGAATTGATTTTTTCTCAGATTTGTTCGCCAGAATACTTTAGTGTAAGTCTTCGTAAGTCTTCTCAGTCGAGAAGACTTCCACAAAAGTCTTCTGGTCAAAGAATATGTTAGTTTTGAATTGAATTTTTGTGTATTTTTTAGAGAAGGCTATCATTAAGGTTTTCCAACTTTTCTTGTTGACAAAAAAAAATCGATAAAACTTACCTAGAAGTCTTCTCGGATAAACATGTTAGTTTTACAATTAACCAATCTGTATCAGAAATTTGACTTTCTACGGAAGATTTCCAGGTAAGTGTTCCGGCGGAAGACTTACCTGAAAGTCTTCTCAACAATTACATTAAATCTACTGAAGTCTGTGTAGGTTACTTTTGAAATTAAAATTTTAAATTTAAAACATTTAATTTAAATTGGGAGACTTTCAGGTAAGTCTTCCGCCCGAAGACTTACCTGGAAGTCTTCCAAATAAGTCTTTTGCCGGAAGACTTACCTAGAAGTTTTCCAGATTTATATTCTGTGATTCTGGTCAAACCTAAGTTAATCAAAGAAGACTTACCTGTAAGTCTTCTGAGGGAAGACTTACTTGAAAGTCTTATCAACAAAAGTCAAATATAGTCAATTGCAAATGTAATCTACGCAGACTTACAAAGATTGCGAGTAGACTTAATGTAAATGTGAGAAGATTTACCTAGAAGTCTTCCGTTGAAAAACAAATTTCTGACATAGATTGTTCAATTGCAAAACTAACATATTTATCCGAGAAGACTTCCAGGTAAGTATTCTACGACAATGTATAATAAACTTTCTTTTTTTCTTCAAATTTAAAATGAATTCTTAATATTTTATTGTTAATTCATGTGTTTTAGATAATATTTGGAGTCCTGAATGAAATTCATAACTTAATTGGTGATAATTATGAAGTTATTAATATTCATGTTTTAATGTTTTTAATGTCTTCTCGCAGAAGTCTTCCGTGGAAGTCTTCCACATTAGTTTTTGTAAACTTGTAACTTTAAGAATGTTAAGTAATTTAGGATAAGTTTTTTAACTTTCAAAAGTGTTAAATAATTTCAAAAAGATTATAATGTTTACATGAAAATGAAGTTGGAAGAGTTAACTTACTCATTATATCTTAGTTGTTTATAATTACAAAATTTATTGGTTTTACCTCTTAAATGACTTTGTTGGTTTTACTTCTTAGAAGTTAAAAGTGATGAACAACTATTATAAGTTAATGAGAAGAAGTTGTTTATAGTTACAAACTTATATTTTTTTGCATAGTATAGGAGATCCAAAGATGAGAAGAACTACACAATGAACATCATGTTTTGAATTTGAATGCCACTGAAGTTTTTTATTTCATTGATTTATAAAAGTGGAAAACAGATTGTTAGCACATATTACATCTTGAGAAACATCATTACTGATTTTTCAAACACAGAACCATGCTTTTATTCTACTCTTGTTTACTTTAATAATATCAAGCAATTTTGGACAGTAAATATATTTACCATATTTTCCGTTAATATTTTTTCAAATTTACACAAAAAATCACAGCTAAAAATTACATTTACAAATCACAAAACAGACTACAAACAAAACTATTATAGATCATTCCTCCACGAAGACAAGCTTGGACTCCACTTTATACGAGAGACGTCAG
Source organism: Eruca vesicaria subsp. sativa (assembly GCA_932364175.1). Classification (NCBI taxonomy): domain Eukaryota; kingdom Viridiplantae; phylum Streptophyta; class Magnoliopsida; order Brassicales; family Brassicaceae; genus Eruca; species Eruca vesicaria. The sequence goes on along the minus strand of CAKOAT010218043.1, from coordinate 18,126 downwards.
AAGACTTAAGACTACGTCAGAAGACTTAAGACTACGCCAGAAGACTTCCAAGAAAGTCTTATGAACGTCTTTTGAAAGTCTTCTGTAAGTTTTCCGATGACTGACTCAGATCTGAAAAAACCTACAAAAACAAGATAAATTAGTAAGAAAGACATAAGAAAAAATAGAGAAATTGATATAAAGTTTGGTGTTTTCATGTTTAAAGAGATTAAAGAGAGGTTGGAGAATTTTAGTATGGAAAAAAAGATAATAGCTTTATGCAACAAAAGATTACTAAATGAAGAAAAAACCAAACATGAAAACTACGTTAGAAGACTTAAGACTACGTCAGAAAACTTAAGACTACGTCAGAAGACTTAAGAAAATGTCAGAAGTCTTCTGAACGTCTTTTGAAAGTTTTTCAATATCTGACTCAGATCTGGAAAAATCTGCATATCCCGAAACGTTTAAATAACATAAAAACAGAGAAAAAATTCAACATATGTTGAATCTATAACTTATTAGAATCTAATATATAAAAGACACAAAATACATATCAAAAATGTATAGATCTACTTTTAAATGACTGAAAGATGTCATCTATGTAATGAAAAACTTGCAAAAACAAAATAAAATAGTGAGAAACACATAAAAATGAGAAATTGATATAATGTTTGGTGTTATAAAATTCAAATAGTTTAGAGAATTTTAGAGTGAGAAATATAAATTTTTTATTGCCTCCATTTGAGAGGAAGACAAAAAATGTATTAATTTTTATTTATATAAGAGGACAAAAAATTCCAATTATGTTAAATATTTTCGATACTGAAGACTTCAGAAGACTTATATGAAAGTCTTCCAAGAGGTTTTCAAGATCTTAAATTTACTATTCACCCAGAAGATGTACTTTAAAGACTTACTATTAGTCCAAAAGATTTATTATACAACCAGAAGACTTACTATTTACCTAGAAAACTTACTATTTGCCTAGAAAACTTACTTTAGGCGGGAAACCTAGATTATTTTAATATTTTAAGCGGAAAATTGTTGTTAAGTTATCCAGAGTCTTTTAGTGCATTATATCTTCGAAAATTTAAGTCTTCCAAAACCCTAAAATCAAATATATAACTAAATCACATAAAAAAAACTTTATTAAACTTAAAAATAATCTTATAAAGTGTTTATTATACACAAAACTAAAGACAGATAGGTAAAATTTATTATAAAAAAATAAGATTCCACAATCTAACCTTAAAAACACATATAATACTATAACATAATTACCAAACCCTACACCAAAAAGATCATAACTAACTTACATTCAATCATTTATGCCGAAAATAATTCAATTTTATTAAATCTAAATTTATATCATTTACAAAGGTGTATAATTAGATGATTATGACTTTTCCCCTATCAAATAATTTTCATGAAATTTATAAATTATTTTAAGAACTAATACACTAGAAGACTTTCACTGGACTTAAGGAATACTTACTGGAAGACTTAATTTTAGGCGGAAAACCTAAATTATCTTAACATTTAAGCGGGAAAATGCTGTTAAGTCATCCAGTAAGTCTTCTTGTGCATTATAACTTCAAAAATTTAAGTCTTCCAAAACCCTAAAATCAAACATATATATATATATATATATATGAATAAATCACACACAAAAACTTTATTAAAACTAAATTAATCTTATAAAGTGTTTTATCTACACAAAAATTTAACACATAAAGCTAAAATTTACTTTAAAAAAAAATGTTAAGATTCGCTAATCTAACCCTAAAACATATACAATACTACAATATAGTTACCAAACCTTAAACCAAAGAATATCATGACTAACTTACATTCATTCAACTTTTTTGAAAAAAAATTAATTTTATTAAATCTAAAATTATATCATTTACAAATGTCTATAATTAGATGATTATGATTTTTCCCCTATCAAAATAGTTTTTATGAAATTTATAAATTATTTTTAAGATCTACAGCATGAGAAGACTTACCTGAAAGTCTTCTCACTCGCAAGGTTATAATAGTAAACTACAATTCTGTTTTTTTTGTTTGGTCATGAAGGGATGTTTGTAATTTCACTATACTTTTGAGTTACTTTTGCATTTAATATGAAGTGGTATACACTTTGCATTTAAAATCAAATTTTGAGTCATATTTGGCAAATCCCCCTTAAAACTATATATGGTTACACATACATTCAATAAAGAGTTGCATATGTTTTCTGAAATTAATATAGAACTGACAAAGAATAGTATATACTTAAGATAAGATTTATAAAAGAAAAAGATATGGTTGCTGAAGAAATAAAAAAATTATAATAGAAGTACAGTATGTTCTATATCATATGACGATTTGTTTTTTTAATTATTTATCAATACTTTTTGCAGTTTTTATTGATTTTAAAAAATCAAGTTATGTTATATGTATAAAAATATTATAACTTTTCAGTTGAATTTCAAAAATGATTTATTTTATTATTAAAAATATATAAGAAATAAGATTGAAGGGGAAAGAAATAAACAGAAAAAAAACAAGAAAGAAATAAATACGATATATATTTTATAATGATGAAAGATATTCTTTCAGTTAGTAAATCATAATTTGTTGATCAATATATGATACATTTTCTTCTAAATCGTATCCATAGTTGTTTAATTATGTAATTCATATTTCCATTGTTTTATACATTCATCCATATGCATTTTGATCATATAGACTAGGATTTAGTCATTTCTAGGTTGCATTTTGCATACATGAGTTCTTATCAGGTATTAAAGTATCATTGGAGTTCTTAGAGGTGGTTGTATGCATTTGAGGTCCAAAAGAGGAGTTTGAAGTGATCATTGGACGAGTAGGGTAGGAGCGACGTTCCAGAGCGACCACATGACATCGATCCCAAGCCAGAGCGAGACATCATGGTCGCTGTGGCTCCAGAGTGACGTCTTAGAGCGACGACCCTAGGTCGCTGTGGCTCCAGAGTGACGTCTTAGAGCGACGTTCGAGGTCTCTCCACGTCATTTGTTTGGTTAAAAACTTGTGTTATTTCAGAGACATTTTGGTCATTTGTTTCATGTTTTTACACTTCCTAAACCTATGTTTAAGTATCGTTTTGTAGCCTACCAGGCAGATTAGCTTTGATCTTGAAGAGAAACCACAAAAAACTCTTGGAAAAGTTGATTTCTATGAATCATTCTTCATTGTTCTTGTGATCTTGTTTTGTTTCATTGCTTATTCCACTCATCTTATATGATTAAGCTTGAATCCAGTATGGGTTTAAGAGGAATCATGAAGATTAGTGAGTAATCCACTTTAGAATTCATAGGATAGGGAGATTAAGGGTGGTTAGGCTAGAATTAGGATGTTTAGTGTAGGTTTCTCTGATTCCTTGTTAGTAGAGTATTCTTAATGCATCTTTTGAGTTGGCCTCTCAAAGGTTGATCTTTAGGCATTTCCCACCTCACTAGGTGTTCGATGAAATGCCTGAGCCAACTCTCCTAAGTTTTTAACACACTTTACGAAAGACATTTGATGTTAAAGGTGTAAAGATAGCCAATAGACTTGTTCTTAAAGATTACTTATGTAACATTCAACCGAAGACATTTGATGTTTGAGTTATGTTAGTAAATAAGCATTCGTCTAGACATAGAGCTTGCTTAGAAGTGTGTCTAGGCTTAAGGTTAATAGTTTAATTGATCATTTTCCTTCCTTAGTTCAAAGTTTGATCACCCAAGATCTAATCCCTACTCCCATGGGTTCTCCTTTCTCTTAATCAAAGAAGTCATTTTAGTTATCGCCTTTCTTATTCTTAGTTATAGTTCAAAACCATCATTTGTTCGATTGCATTTAGATTAAGTGAGTACTTGTATTCTCGGTGCTTTAAAATCCCTTAGAAATGGTTCGACAATCATTTATACTACAACATTTTTTTAGGAGCCTTGAAAACTTCTAACTTCAAATTGGCGCCGTTGCCAAATTCTTAGATTTAAACATTGAGATTTAGTCACTTGCTTGAGACTAAGTCATTTTTCTTTTATTTTGTTACTGATTCTTCATCTTCATCTCTCTTTGGATTTCAGGTGTATGAACTTGAGGAGCAAAGGCACAACAAACCTCGTTCAAAAAGTTCCAGATATCAGGGAGTTTAAAAGAGAGATAGCAAGACAGAGAAAACAAGCAGAGCAACAGGCTCAACTACAGAGGTTGGATACAGATATGGATAACCCACGACACGGAGTTAACAACAATGTGAAACACCCACCAGTGCACCCGCCGCGCCCAGCTCGCCCCATTGGTACCTATGACCGCCCAAACCTTCATGGCAATAGGTTGGGAATCAGAGCACCAGCTATGGAGGCCAAAAACTTTGAGGTCAAACCAGGAATCCTCAACATGATCGAGAACAACAAGTATCATGGCTTGCCTGTAGAAGACCCATTTGATCACTTGGACAAGTTTGACAGCAACTGTGGGTTGTTAAAGACCAGTGGTGTGTTCGAAGATGCCTTCAAGCTCAAGCTATTCTCTTTCTATTTGGGGGATAAGGCACGTCAGTGGGAGAAGTCTCTACCCAGCGACTCAATCACCACCTGGGATTACTGCAAGAGAGCATTCTTGGAGAAATTCTTCTCTACTTCAAGAACTGCTAAGCTGAGAAATGAGATCTCCAGTTTTCAACAGAAGAACTTGGAAGGATTCAGTGAAGCCTGGGAAAGATTCAAAACCTACCAAGCTCAATGCCCACACCATGGTTTCTCCAAGGAAAGCTTGCTAAGTACATTCTAGAGAGGTGCTCTGCCAAAGTACAGAGCCAGATTGGATACTGCTAGCAATGGGTACTTCTTGGGAAGATTTGAGGAAGATGCATAAGAGCTTGTTGACAACATGGTGAAGAGTGACGCAGTCTACAGTGGAGACCACGATAGAGGCAGTAGAGGTGATGACAAGCAGACAAGGAAGGAGCTAAAGGCTCTACAAGATAAGATAGACATCCTCATGGTAGAAAAAGTTACTCAAGAGCAGCTGAACTTTGTTGCTAACACAAACCAAGAACCAAAACTTGTGGTCAATGAGGTTGACGGTATAGAAGGCCAAAAAGAGTTGTGTTTCATCAACAACAATGGTAGTTGGTACAAGAAGGAACCCAAATTTCGGTACAACAACTACCCACAAGGAGGATACCAGCCTATGAACAACCATAAACTATCAGCCTCAACTAAACCCACCTCCTGGTTTCTCCAACAAAGGGAACCAATCTTCTCAAAAAAAAGCTAACCATTCTACCTCTACTCCTCAGGAAACTAGCACTGATGATCTTCTGAAACTTATCTTGGAGTCTAAGACTAGAAGTGAAAAGCATGTTGGTTATGAGCTGAAGAACCTTCATGCCAAGATTGATGAGTTACAATGACCTCAACAACAAGTTCCGGGCTTTGGAGAACCAGTTTTCTTCTATAACTTCCACCTCTAAGCGTCCAGGGAAAGACCATTGCAATGTTGTCATCTCTGCTGCTACCTCTGAGACTGAATTGAATGATCATGAGAAAGAGGTAGATGATATTGAAAGACTCTTCTATGAATATGAACTTGTGCAGGATGAGAGACAGATTGTAGCCAAGGCTGATACTCAGGTTGTAGAGAAGGTTGAGGAAAAGGTTGTGCAGCTAGTTAGAGTCAGAGATGAGATGTCTCCTTATGACAAGCTCCCATTTCCAAATAGGGTCTTCACTAAAGCTCAAAAGAAGGTGATCTCCAAGTTCAGGAAATACACAAGAGATCTTGGAGTTAAACTTCTAGAGCTTAATACAATGCAAGAGGCATATGTACAAATTATGCTCATCAAGGATATTCTTGTGGGAACCGAAATCCACACTGTCGATTTTCCGTCAAATATGGAAACTTAGAGAAAAACCCTAATTTTCCCGAGGTCCTGGATCTCTGTGGAAATCACTAAAACAAACAAAATTAACAGAGTATGGATGAACAACGAAGAACAGAGAATAAAGAATTTTTGTGAAAGCTTTTATTAAGTAAGAGATCGACAACTGTTACAAAAGAGAATTGAAGAACTTAGATGTCGAAACGTTTTAAGGATCTGGATTGCTAGTCTAAACGCCAAGTCCTAAATTCCTAAGCTAACAGCCGCCTTTTTAAGTCTGATTTTCGTCTCCTTGCTCTTGCCCTATGCCTTTGGCTTATATACTCCTCTCCTAGGCGGTTCAGTCTTTCCATTTTCCCCGGATTCGAGTTTATCAAGAATCTTCCATTTATCTCGATCCTTCCTTTTTTCCCGCGGAAATCTTCTATTTATCCTCAAACTTGCCATTTATCTTCAAACTTGCCATTTATCTTCAAACTTGACATTTATCTTTCTTCTGCGAGTAAACCATCAAAACGTTATCGTATCTTCGGGTTAGATTTCGTTAAGGTTGCGAGATGGGCTTTTATCGCGTTTTAAGACCTTTAGGGTCGTTTTATGATAAATCCATTTTACGACTTTATACGAGATCGTTTCCTGATCCAATGCCGTTTTTAGTAAATTCCCCGAGTTAATCGTAAAGTTTAGCTATGTTCCTTTCTCGGTTAATCGTTGCCGTTTTATACAATTTCCTCGAGTTCTTTTCGAGAAAAAAAAGTTTTATGGTTTTATCGTAAAACTCGAATGATAGGTCGGATCGAGACGAAATGGGAGACATTTCGACCGTGGTTCGGAACACGACCGTGTCGAAGGACGTAAGCATTGAATCGGGGATGCGGGAGATCGAGGCTCGGGATGGTCGGTTCGACGTAAGGGGAACCGAGCCGGACCGGTCCAGCTCACCGGTTGGCGAACTGTCCGGGAAGCTTCTAGTTCGCCCAACGGCGAAATAAGCCAGCTGGCTTAGTTCGCTGTTGGGCGAACTAGTCTGGACGAGAATAGTTAGCGTTTTAGGGCGGTTTCGGTTTTTCGCGGTTTTGTGCTTAACTCGGACGATCGTGTAATCGACGTTGTTTCGTTTTTCCGAGATAACGATCTTCCGAGTTTTCCGCGGATTTTCTTTGTTCGGAAATCTCTTATGGATTCATAAAACGATTCTTCAAGTTTTATAAAACGATTTCTCGAGTTTTATAAAATGATTCTTCGAGTTTTATAAAACGATTTCTCGAGTTTTATAAAATGATTCTTCTAGTTTTATAAAACGATTTCTCGAGTTTTATAAAATGATCCTTCGAGTTTTATAAAACGATTTTTCGAGTTTTATAAAATGATTATTGCGGAAAGCAATGATTCCATCTTTTACAGAAGTTATCGTAGACGTTGATTTCGAGTTACGGTTTTTGACACCAACAGTTAGGTCCCCAGCTCGCAAATTCTGGAGAAAGTTTTTGCGGGCGAATGAAGTTGCTTTAATAGGAATCTACGGCTGCGATTTGTCTTATTACGAGGGACATGCTCTTCTTTTCTATAAGTATTGGATCATTATTTCTCATATCTTCCATCTCTCAAGTTTCTCTCCAACTTCTCTCTAGAAAAATTTCAAGATGTCTTCTTCCCAAGGTGATCAACAAAACTATGAGGTCCCATTTGGTGACAACCCTATGACACATTCGCAGGATGCTCGGATTTCCGAGTTTCTCTTGTTTCAAGACGAGATTGACCGCAGCGATGCTGAGGAGGATGCCGTGTCGAGTGGCGTACTCCCGGTGGATCCATCTGTTCTTTCGAGAGAGGTCAAGGCTAGTTTGGATGAAACGACGGATACGATAGTGAAATCCTCGACGGACATTGTTATTGAACCATCGGGTATGTCTTTTGTTCAGCCCCTTGTTGCAGCCGAAAATGTTGTTGTTTCTGCTGAGGTCGGAACGGTCGTAGCTCCCACCATGGTAGAATCGGTCGCGGCTCCTACCGCGGTCAAACCGGTTGCGGCTCTTACCGTGGTTGAATCGGTTAGGACTCCTGTTGCGGTCGAACCGGTTGCAGCTCCTACTGCGGTCGACCCGGTTACGATTCTGAGGCCTCCTCCTCCGGCCAAGAGGGTGATTGTTCTGGGACTTCCGGCGCTTAGCGCGACGCTGCATGCTTCAGCCAAAGGCCATAAAAGAACTTGTCCAAACCCCGATGCTCCCAAGAGAAAGAGAGGCGCGAAGGGTCCGGAGACTGGAGCTTCGTCTAGCAAGACGCCAAGCTTGGTTTCGATGTCGCAACAACGTGCCAAGGTACATGTTCGCAAGCATACGTTAAAAAGACTATATTTTTTTTTTTAAATTCGTATCTGACCGTCTATCTTTGCTTTTCTAGTTTGTTTCGTTGATCGATGGGATGATCAAAGAGTGTGGGTCCGAAGTTGAGCGTTTAGCCAAGAAGTTGGCTGAGTCGCAGGAGAGGTCCGCTCAGCTCGAGGGGAAACTGAAGGTGATAGAGGACGTGCATTCCGCGGAGGTGTCTCAGTTTGAGGCTAGGATTAGCGATCTGGAGCGCGATCTCGGAAAGACCGCGATCTCTCTGATTAAGGCGAAGGATGCAAAGAAGTCCAAGGCTTCGGAGCTGCGCAGACTTCAGCGCAAGATGAAGAGTTTTGAGGAATCGGCTATCCGCGTGACCGAAGGAGTTATTCCTGTCGAGGGAAGTGACCCCGATCCAGCTGTTGCTGCCAAAAACGTGCCTTAGCCTGATGCAGACGAGAATGACCACCCGAAGATTGCTGTCGAAGGTGAAGGTAGTGCGATGGATGAGGATGAGGCTCCGTGTGCGGAGGATGTTTGAAGATGTAGTCTCATACGGGACTTGTAAAAATTAGATCTTTATGCGTTTGGCCGACTATGGCTTTTGTACTTGTTCGGGACTGGCCTTTTACGGCTTTGAATCCCTTGTTGCTTCGAGACTTTTGTTTTCGTAATGAACAATCAGTTTTTCGTTTAAACTTGTTGCTTCGAGTTGGTATTGAGGGAGGTCCACGAGTTGTCGTCTCGCATTCCTTTCCCTTAGGGTATCGCCTTATTCGTTTGCTCGTTTTAGGATGTTTAGCAAATCGAGTGAACATTTAGATATAGACGAAGCGACATGCCTTTAGGATCTCGATTCATGCCTTGAGACGTTAGCGACCAGTGTGCTGGGTTTAGAGCAAGACCTAGGTTTACTTTTGGAATGAGGCTGTGCGATGATTAGTCGGCTTTCTTTTTGCCTGTTGCGATTTTAACCTGATTCCATACCGATTTAGAATCAGCGATATGTTCTCGGCTTATACGATTCGTCTGGTTGGACCCGAGCATCTTACCGGGAACAATTTCTAAGTTGCCCGGTAGTGCTAACCAAAAGTTTGGATTTCTTTTATAGAGCTATTACCCTTGTGTCGGGTGTTCCAAGCTATCTCTGCGAGATAACTTAAGTTTGTTTAGGACTGTTACGAGTTTGTTGTGATCAGCAAGAAACTATTTTTAAGTGATAGATGTTTACGTAGTTTAGACCTTCGCGAAGGGATTATATATTAAGAAGTTGTGTGTGTTTTATAGTCGCGGGTGGACTGTTTGTTATTTTTGGAGAGGAATGGTTTTCCGAACATCAGCGACGTCTCGCTATATTCAGAATGTCGTTTTTTCTTATGATACGTTTATTGAAGAAAAAGTTCAAGAAATTTCGAGTTTAAAATTTCGGGAGTATACGAGTATACGTATACTCACCTGTTCCCCCCCTTTTAACGAGGGGGGACGGCTGGTCTTGTTTTGCGACAAGATGCCTACGTACCCTTTAAGGGGATCAAACCGTCTCGTAGTTCAGTATTTCGCGGGCGCGTCGCCTAGTGATAGTATCTTTTTAGATGCATCGCGTTCCAGGATCTGGGAAATTTGGTGCCCTGCATGTTTGCGATTTCGTATGCTCCAGGCCGGACTACCTTTATGACCTTGTACGGTCCTTCCCAGTTTTCTCCCAATTTACCAACATTTCGTTCTGCGGTGTTTTGGAAGACTTTTCGTAAGACTAGTTCGCCTTCGTGAAATCTGCAGCTGCGTACGTTTGCGTTATAGTACTTTGCGGCCGCTTGCTGATAGTTTTTAATTCAGACGAGTGCCTGATCCCGTCGTTCGTTAATCAGATCGAGTTCGTCAAGAAGCACTAAGTTGTTTGACTCTTCTCTTTCTGGGAGCAGCCTTCTGCGTACTCCTGGAAATTTGACTTTTGCGGGAATCATGCATTCCGTTCCGTATACAAGGGCAAAAGGAGTTTCACCCATCGCTCGCCTCGGGGTTGTGCGGTGCGACCATAAAACTCCTTCGAGCTCTTCGGCCCACTTTCCCTTTTTGGCGTCGAGGCGTTTCTTGAGACCGTCGAGGATAGTTTTATTAATGGTCTCGGCTTGTCCGTTGCTTTGAGGATATCTTGGAGTCGATTTGGTCAATCGTATCTTCCATTTTTCACAAAAAGCTTCGAATCTAGTCGAGATAAATTGAAATCCATTATCTGTTACGATTTCGTATGGTACTCCATATCTACAGACTATGTTTCTCCATACGACACTTTCTACTTGGGCGTCTTTGATGCTTGCGTAAGAGTCGGCTTCGACCCATTTAGAGAAGAAGTCGGTCAGAACCAGAAGGAAGCGTTTTTGTTTTGACGCATGCATTGGCCCGAATATATCCATCGACCACCACATGAACGGATACGGTGCCGAGAGATAGATGAAAGAACTTCGGCAGGTTGGTGAATAGTTGAAGCGTGCCGCTGGCACTTCTCGCATTTTCGCAAAAAATCTTCGCAATCTTTTATCATCGTTGGCCAGAAATATCCGTGGCGCTTGATTTTTATTGTGAGAGATCTTCCGCCGGAATGGTTTCCGCAAGATCCGGAGTGCACTTCCTGCATTACCCGCTGTATACCGAGATGATGGGTTTGCAGGTTGGCTCGCGTTTACCTTCCAAAGCCTCAGCCGCTCGGAACTGCCAGAAGAGTTCCGTTTTATCTTGCTCTAGGGCGTTGTCGAGAGACGTCAACTTCTTTTTCTTTTTGGAAGAGACATCGACCGGGAAATTTTTTTCATTTTAAATCCGCGGCGTAGCAAACTTGCGAGGTCCTCCGATTTCCCCATATAGTCTCGATCCCGCACGGAGTCGGAAATTTGAGACACATATGGTACGTCGACGGAATCGCTTGCATCGAATTTAACCACGGTGTCCCTACGATTGCGTTGTAAGACATGGGTCGATCGACGACTTGGAATTCGACGTTTTTCACTATGCTCCCGGCGCGAACCGTCAGGTTGATCGTTCCGAGGGTCATGGTGATCTCTCTCGAGAGTCCTACTAGCGGGATTACGTTTTCCGCGATTACAGACAGATCGATTTCCATTCTCTCGAGAGTATTTTTTAAGACGATATCAGACGAGCTTCCGGAATCGACTAATATCCTTGCGACATCCATATTCTGGATCGTCAGCTCGATAACGAGAAGATCGTTGAGAGGTTTGATCGAATCGATCGTTGCTCGTTTCTTGAACGAGATGACGTCACCGTTCAGATTAGGCATGTCTTTTCTCGTTCGTTCTAGCGATTATTGTGTAAGAGAATCCGACCCCCCTTCCTTCTAGCGCCAAACTGTGGGAACCGAAATCCACACTGTCGATTTTCCGTTAAATATGGAAACTTTGAGAAAAACCCTAATTTTCCCGAGGTCCCGGATCTCTGCATCCCAGATCGAGACGAAACGGGAGACATTTCGACCGTGGTTTGGAACACGACCGTGTCGAAGGACGTAAGCATTGAATCGGGGATGCGGGAGATCGAGGCTTGGGATGGTACGTCGAACCGAGCCGGGCCGGTCCAGCTCGCCGGTTGGCGAACTGTCCGGGAAGCTTCTTGTTCGCCCAACGGCGAACTAAGCCAGCTGGCTTAGTTCGCCGTTGGGCGAACTAGTCTGGACGAGACTAGTTCGTGTTTTACGGCGGTTTCGGTTTTTCGCGGTTTTGTGCTTAACTCGGTTGATCGTGTAATCGACGTTTGTTTCGTTTTTCCAAGATAACGATCTTCCTAGTTTTCCGTGGATTTCCCTTGTTCAGAAATCTCTTTTGGATTTATAAAACGATTCTTCGAGTTTTATAAAACGATTTCTCGAGTTTTGTAAAATGATACTTCTAGTTTTATAAAACGATTTCTCGAGTTTTATAAAATGATTCTTCTAGTTTTATAAAACGATTTCTCGAGTTTTATAAAATGATGCTTCGAGTTTTATAAAACGATTTCTCGAGTTTTACAAAATGAGTCTTGCGGAAAGCAATGATTCCATCTTTTACAGAAGTTATCGTAGACGTTGATTTTGAGATTACGGTTTTTGACACCAACAATTCTTGATCACAAAGAAAAAGTAGCAGAGCTTCTAGACATCTCTACGTCACTGATTGATCGACAAGTCCCACCAAAGTTTCTCCCTAAGATAGAGTCGCGAGGGAAATTCACACTGTCTTGCTCCCTTGGTAAAATCACCATGAATGATGCTCTTGTGGATAGTGGTGCCAATGTCAATGTGATCTCAATGGAAATGGTGAAGAGTCTTGGTATTGGAAGCATGGAGCCAAACACATCTTCTCTCATGTTTGGGGATTCATCTTCTACAACCCCCATTGGCCTCATCAAGGACTTTCCTTTGAAGATTGGAGAATTCACAATCCCTATAGACCTCGCATTCTTGAAGATGGCAACTGAGAAGAGACTTCCTTTGATCCTTGGCACTCCATTTCTCACAACAGTTGTGTGAACCGAAATCCACACTGTCGATTTTCTGTCAAATATGGAAACTTAGGGTGAAAACCTAATTTTCTCGAGGTCCTGGATCTCTGCGGAAATCACTAAAACAAACGAATTTAACAGAATATGGATGAACAATGAAGAGCAGTGAATAAAGAACTTGTGTGAAAGCTTTTATTAAATAAGAAATCGACAACCATTACAAGAAGAATTGAAGAACTTAGACGTCGAAACGTTCTAAGGATCTGGATTGCTAGTCTAAACGCTAAGTCCTAAATTCCTAAGCTAACAGCCGCCTTTTTAGGTCTGATTTTCATCCACCTCCTCTCCCCTATGCTTCTGGCTTTTATACTCCTTTCCCAAGCGACTCAATCTTTCCATTTTGCCCGGATTCGAGTTTATCGGGAAACTTCCTTTTATCTCCATCCTTCCTTTCTTCCCGCGGATATCTTCTATTTATCTTCAAACTTGCCTTTTATTTCCCTTTTGCGAATAAACCGTCAAAACGTCATTGTATCTTCGAGTTTGATTTCGTTAATGTCGCGAGATGGGTTTTTATCGTGTTTTAGGACCTTTCGGGCCATTTTACGATAAAAACCGTTTTACGATTTTATACGAGATCGTTTCCTGATCTGATGCCATTTTTTACAATTTTCTCGACGTTTTTTTATTAAAAACGCGTTTTTATGATCTTATCGAAAAATCTCGTATAAATAGTATAGTTTAGGCGATGTTCGGTGTCTTGCTTAACCGTTACCGTTTTATACGATTTCTTCGAGTTCTTTTTGAGAAAGCCGAGTTTTACGGTTTTTATCATAAAACTCGAACGATAAGTCGGATCGAGACGAAACGACATTTCGGCCGTGGTTCAGAATGTGACTGTGTCGAAGGACGTAAGTTTCAAATCGGGGATGCGGTAGATCGAGCCTCGGGATGGTCGGTTCAGCGTACGGGGAATCGAGCCGGTCCGGTCCAGCTGTCCGAGGAGCTTCTAGTTCGCCAGCAGGCGAACTAGTGGAGAGGCTCCTAGTTCGCCTGCTGGCGAACTAAGCCGGGCCGGCTTAGTTCGCCAGCAGCAGAACTAGTGGAGAGGCTCTTAGTTCGCCTGCTGGCGAACTAAGCCAGCTCGGCTTAGTTCGCCAGCAGGCGAACTAGTAGTGACTAGTTCCCATTTTGCGGCGGTTTCGGTTTTTTGCGATTTTGTAAAACGATTCTCGAGTTTTATAAAACGGTTCTTCGAGTTTTTATAAAACGGTCGTCAAGTTTTATAAAACGATTCTCGATTTTTATAAAACGATTCTCGATTTTTATAAAATGGTTCTTCGAGTTTTTATAAAACGATTGTCGAGTTTTATAAAACGATTCTCGAGTTTTATAAAACCGTTCTTCGAATTTTTATAAAACGATCGTCTAGTTTAATAAAACGACTCTCGAGTTATATAAAACGATTCTCGAGTTTTATAAAACGGTTCTTCGAGTTTTTATTAAACGGTCATCGAGTTTTATAAAACGATTCTCGAGTTTTATAAAACAATTTTTGCGGAAAGTAATGATTCCATTTTTACAGAAGTTATCGTAGACGTTGATTTCGAGATTACGGTTTTTGACACCAACAGTTAGTCCCCCAGCCCGCAATTTCTTGAGGAAATTTCACGGGCGGATGGAGTTAGCTTTTAATCAGAATCTACGGCTGAGATTTGTCTCATTACGAGGGAGAGCTCTCTTTTTTCTTTAAGTATTGGATCATTACTTCTCATATCTTCCACCTCTCAAGTTTCTCTCCAACTTCTCTCTAGAAAATTTTTTAAGATGTCTTCTTCCCAAGGTGATCAACAAAACTGTGAGGTCCCATCCAGTGACAACCCTACGGCACATCCGCAGGATGCTCGGATTTCCGAGTTTCTCTTGTTTCAAGACGAGATGGACCGTAGCGATGCTGAGGAAGACGCTGTGTCGAGCGACGTACCCTCGGTAGATCCATCCGTCCTTGCGAGAGAGGTCAAGGCTATTTTGGACGAGACAACGGATACGGTAGCGGACTCCTCGACGGGTGTTGCTACTGAACCGTCGAGTGTGCCTGCTGTTTCGTCCCTCCTTGCAGCCGAAAACGTTGCTATTTGTTCTGAGGTTGGAATAGCCGTAGCTCCCACCATGGTAGAGTCGGTCGTGTCTCCGACCGTGGTCAAACCGGGTGCGGCTCTTACCGCCGTTGAATCAGTTACGGTTCCTGCCGCAGTTGAACCGGCTGCAGCTCCTACTGCGGTTGATCCAATCACGATTCTGGGGCCTCCTGCTCCGGCCAAGAGGGTGATTGTCCTGGGAATTCCGGCGCTTAGCGCGACGCTGCCTGTTTCAGCGAAAGGCCGCAAGAGAACTCGTCCGAACCCTGATGCTCCCACGAGAAAGAGAGCCGTGAAGGGTTCCGAAACCGGAGCTTCGTCTAGCAAGGCACCGAGCTTGATGTCGATGTCGCAGCAACGTACCAAGGTACAAATTTGCAAACATACGTTTTAAAGAATATATTCGTAGCTGACCATCTTTCTTGGTTTTTCTAGTTTGTTTCGTTGATCGATGGGATGATCAAAGAGTGTGGGTCCGAAGTTGAGCGTTTAGCCAAGGAGTTAGCCGAGTCGCAGGAAAGGTCGGCTCAGCTTGAGGGGAAACTGAAGGTGATAGAAGATGTGCGTCCCGCGGAGGTGTCTCTGTTCGAGGCTCGAATTAGCGATCTGGAGCGCGATCTCGGGAAGACCGCGGTCTCTCTGATCAAGGCGAAGGATGAAAGAAATCCAAGGCTTCAGAGCTGCGCAGACTTCAGCGCAAGATGAAGAGTTTCGAGGAATCGGCTGTCCGCGTCACTGAAAGATCTATTCCTGTCGAGGGAAGTGATTCTGATCCAACTCTTGTTACTTGTTGGGGTCAAAATCGGTACGACGGAATTAATAGCCAAAACTTTCCGCAAGAATACAAAATGAACAGTTTTATAAAACTCGAGAAATCGCTTTATAAAGCTCGAGAATCGTTTTATAAAGCTCGAGAATCGCTTTATAAAACTCGAGAATCGTTTTATAAAACTCGAGAAATCGTTTTATAAAACTCAAGAATCGCTTTATAAAACTCGAGAAATCGTTTTATAGAGCTCGAGAATCGTTTTATAAAACTCGAGAATCGTTTTATAAAACTCAAGAGTCGTTTTATAAAACTCGAGAGAAACCGTTTTATAAAACTCGAGAATCGTTTTATAAAACTCGAGAATCATTTTATAAAACTCGAAGATCGTTTTATAAAACTCGAGAGATCGTTTTATAAAACTCGAGAGATCATTTTATAAAACTC
>CAKOAT010217932.1:7684-44556 GCA_932364175.1 Eruca vesicaria subsp. sativa | reverse complement strand
CTTACGAGGAAATGTTTTCCACGGCTTTACGAGGAAATCTTTCCTCGTAAATTAGCTAGGCCTTTACGAGGAAAATAGCCTTTACGATGAACGTCTTTCGACGAAACACGTTTCCTCGCTATTTCCTAGTAAAGGGCCCTTTACTAGGAAATAACGAGGAAAACCCGTCCTAGTAAAGGACGTGTTTTCTTGTAGTGGTAGCACATATTAAAACAGAAGAGAGACGTCTTGTTTCCTCTCATAATTAGTGTTTATCGTGAGAAGCATGTTTAGTCTTAGGCTTCTTAACAATCATAACAGAGCAATGAGCATGATGAGCTAAATAGTCACTCACGCTTCCCAAAAACACCCTCTTGACAGCTCCATAACCATGACTCCCAAGAACAAGAACAGATGCATGGTGTCTCTCCGCTGCTTCCAACATTATGTTCCTAGGATCTCCTTCTATAACCTCCAACGAAGTTATCTCAACAGATTTACCCGAACACACTTCAGTACACTTCTTCTTGACCAGCTCCGCAGTCTTGTCTAAATCTTGTTCCACAAGAGGTATTATATCGACCGTTCCTGGTCCGGCAAAGCCTAGGACGGAGGTTGCGGTGAGTCTTGCGTGGACCACGACGAGTTTGAATTGTGGGTTTGATTTGAAAGGTGTGAAGAAGAGGTCGAGAGCTGACTCTAGTGCGTGGTAGCTGTGAGATGAATCATCGACTCCTACGACTACCACACGTTCACTTCCACTAGCCATTTTTATCTTCTTTTTTTTTTTTATGATCATGAATTAAGGGAAGGTGTTATCTATTTGAATGATTAGGTGGGTAGCTATGGTGTGGTCGAGCGTTGTTATTGGGATCTATACTCACGCGAGACCTCTTGTTCCAACTAATAGGGATGGGCATTTTATCCGTTATATTTGTTTCGATCAGTTATTCGTTTCGATTCGATCCGAAAATTCCGGATATCCGTAAACGTTCGAATCAAAGCAAATACTAAAATTCAATATCCATTAAAATCGAAGCAAATCACAAATATTAAAATTTTGGAAAGCGGATATCCGATCCGATCCGTAAATATATAAATATATGTATATTTTGATTATATTTAAAATTTTAATTGTATAAAATTATATAATTATTATTTTAGCACATGATTTTGAACAATTCTATTCAAATTATTACTTATATAAAAGTATTACATAAAAAGAGNAAATTCACTAGTTCTTTTAAGTTTTATTTTATATATCATGCAAAAAATATTTTTGCAAAGCAAATTTGTATCAAAATCTTAAGATTATTTGTACTAATTAAAATGGATGAGATATCCGTAAATATTCGTAAATATCCGCAAATATCTATTTATTTTCCGGATATCCGTTTTTCCGGATATCCGTATTTTTTCGAAGCAAGCAAATACCAAAATTAGATATCCGTAACATTCGAAGCAAATCACAAATACCTTAAAAAACCCGGATATCCGATCCGTGCCCACCCCTACCAACTAAGACGGGTCTTGTTTTAATAGTGTGTGTTTTCTGTTAACGAACACTTTAAATAGGCACTAGAGTTGTTAACGAACACTCGTGCATCAGCTAAAACCATCATTGTTAACAAACTGCTTTGAAGTCGGATCTTCATTTTCTTCTGATTCATTAAGTAAATCCCACAAATTTTGGTCTAAAAACAAAAGACATAATTAGCCTAGTCACATTACATATATATATATATTTAAAAATTATAATGGTATATCAAAAATCTTGTAATATCCTACATAAAGCAATGTTAGTTTCAAAGTATACATTTCTCTTATAGGGACCAAACGATACACCCATTGATTTTTGCCTATACGGGCAACATATAAAACTGAACCACTGAATTTCATATATAACCGGGTAATGAGCATATTTGGCACTTATTGTCGGATATAACTGACAACTTTGTCCATGAGATCGAAATAAAATAACCTCATGAAAGAACCTAAGTTTCATGACCACCATTAATAACCAATCAGGAACCATTTGATATAGCACATGACACACTTGTATTCGATAATGTAACCTGAAAGTCAGAGTGTGTGGTGATCGTTGGCGGCCCTGAGGGAAAGGATTACAAACACATGCTTCCAGTCCACAAAAGAAAAACTTGCACAAATCAGCCTTTTTAAGAAAAAATTATCTACAAAATTTATAAAAGTGGTAGATATTTTAAAATTTGCTTATGGTCTTTTTTTTTTTTTATGTTAAGACCGGTACTGATGGTTATATGGTTATAAACCATTAAAAAAAACAATGGTAAAGAGTACCGGCTTCCCCTGCATCTACACCTTTTCAGTAGAGTAGATGAGATGTTCCAGAGGAAATGCCAAAACATAAAAAAAGGAAAGGCCATAAGTTCATAACCTAGTAGATAAAAACCTCAAACTCAATTGCCACCCTCCTTTCATACCGTATGCTAAATTTAGCTTAAGCTAACTCAGTGATATAACTTATTGGGTGAAGTATTCTTTTTAACCCTAAAGCTTTATAATAATCAGTATACTACTGATGCATGTTTTCCAATTATATTGGTCTTTTTGGTTCAATTAATTAATTATCATAATCATGAATATTTGAGACATTCCAATCCAAATACAAGTACACAACGAACATGATCAAGTTTATTTATTAATTTTAATATACAAGTGGTTATCCAAATTGCGATAGTGAACTGAATCTAATTCCTGAATGAATCCATAAAAAACATTTTAAATGGAGAGTTCTTGACGTAAAATTCCCAAATTAAATTTATAGTAATATATAAAAATATTAAAATTAGTTTCCAAATTAAATTTCTAGTAATATATAAAAATATTAAAATTAGTTTCCAAATTAAATTTCTAGTAATATATAAAAATAGTAAAATTAGTTTTGATTATTTCAAAAATCATTATTAAAAAAAGCATTTCTATTTTGATATAAAATTTTCTTTATTTTAATATATTAATTTATAATTTATATTGTATATTCTAAGTATTTGATTTTATACTTTATAAAGGGGCCATATATGATAATTTTTTTTGGTAAAATCATATATGATAATTTATTCGATAAAGGGATATTTGTGGAAAAACACAAGATATTTAGGGATCAGACGATAAAACCCCAAAAGTGAAGCGAGTTCTGCGGTTTTATTTTAGTGTCAACGTTCAGTTTCTGAGTTCATTCGTCGTCAATGTTTCTGAGAAAATGAGCTGAGAAAATCGAAGCGAAAATAGAGAAGCAGCTACCATGGCAATGTCCGAATCATCATCTTACAGAGTATGTGAAGACGTTTTTAAAAAATTACTCCAATTGTAATTGGGTAAAATTTGAAAGTGATCGCCTTTTTTCTCAGTAACTAAAGTTACAGTTAGTTGAGATTTTTTTTTACTTATTGCACACAAGTTGTTCGGTAAAATCTCTGAGAGGCTTTTTTCTAAATTGCAATTACTTCATTCATATAAAAGCCCCCAATAACTAGAAGACGCACGACTCCGTCATGTAATTCTCTCGGGCGACGTTACCGAGGCTCCCTCTGTTTTGAAATTTTGAATCGCTCAATCTCCTCCTCTGCGCTCATTTGCCGGCGATATCCCATGGTGTAAAGCTTCGGAACTCCGCATCTGTGCTTTCTCAAGGTGGAATTGCTCATCCTTGATCTCGATCTGGTTTTTCATCAAACAAAGAAGGGTAGAAGACCTTTCTTCTCAAGATCTGGGTATCTTGGTTGAAAGGATGAAGAAATATAACTGCTCCTCTTCGCCGTTTAAGACTATCAAGACCGCCTCCGTCGCCTCTTCCTGAACCTTAGCTCTAGCCTGTGCTATCTCCTCCACTCCGTGAGGCTTACAAAGACGTGCGCTTGAGCTCTAGCCTCCTTTAAGGTTTAAAAGTCTTCGCTAGAGATCTCAGCCTCAAGCCTCCTCCACGAAAGACCCAAAACCTCCTTTCCAAAAAGTAAAGGCACAAATAAACAAGCATAATTTCAGAATAGTTGCAGATCCCAAAATCCTAAGAGAGATCTAGGCTACCGGAAAGTTTCAGCCTTGCATCGTCCTCCCCTGATATAGGGTGTTTGACAATGATGCAAGTGCAATCAGCCCCTAACTTCTAATCTAGTGCTAAGATTTTTGTTGAAAAATCCACAACATAATTTGGGGATCCGATTTGTGAACGTGTCAACGGACGACATCAAATTTCTTATTCTTGTTGTGCTTTGCTACGACTGTGCCAGCAAAGAGTGTCTGATAAACTTCACAAGACCATACCGCCGGCGAGGTTTTTATCTTTGACGGCAAACACCTTCGGTGTTTTGTTGGAAGAGAACAAAATTTTGCATTGGGCTTTTCTACAGTGTTTTCTGGTTTTGCTGGCCCATGTACTAGCTGTATCCTGATAAAAATTGAAGCTCCACTTGTTAATTTTTGCGTGTGTTGGGCTTGTAGAATTCAGCCACATATAATAAGCAGTTAGTTCTGATTCATTACATTAGTTTTTGACTGGTGTTAATGTGTTCAGTATACATATGCATTAAAAAAAAAAAAAAAAAATCTCTAATTTTGTAAAATGAATACGGTGGCATGGAACTGTCGAGGTGTGGGAGCCAATTTGACCAAAGAACATCTTGATGAGTTATATCACTGTTTTCGACCAAAATTTTTATTTTTGTCAGAAACAAAAAACAATCGTCATGTTCTACAAAATTTGCAAGTTTGTTATGGTTATGATCAAGTGTATACCGTTGAGCCTCGTGGACGAAGCGGCGGCCTAGCACTTTTTTATATGGATGATCCTTCTGTTACTATCTTGTATGCAGATGAGCACATGATTGATATTGAAACAAGATTAGAAGGACATGCGATTTTTATGACGTTTGTGTACGGTGATCCTGTTGTTAGACATCGAGACCTAGTTTGGGAACGATTGTCACGCATGAGTACAAATCGAGGTGGAGCGTGGTTTATGATTGGAGATTTTAATGAAATCACTGGAAATCATGAAAAGAGGGGAGGAAGACGTCGCTTAGAGAGCTCTTTCCTCCCTTTCCGTATCATGTTGGAAAATTGTGGAATGCTTGACTTCCCATATAAAGGAAACTCTTTCTCGTGGGTGGGAAAAAGACAAAATGGAAAAGTTAAATGCAAACTTGATAGAGCAGTGGCAAATGAGGAATGGCACGACTTGTTTAACCATAGTATTGTGGAATATTTACAGCTATGGGGGTCGGACCATAGACCAGTCCTTACAAGGATTCAATCATCCTCCCGATGTACCAAAAAGAAGAATTTTAGATTTGACAAGAGGTGGATAGGCAAACCCGGGTTTAAGGAAGCGGTAACTTCGGGATGGGGACAATTTGATGACACTCCAGTCCGGAGTTTTCATCAAAAAGTTACCTCATGTCGAAACAAGATCAGTACTTGGAAAAAAAACAATCCAACAAACTCAGCGGTCTTGATTGAAGATTTAAAAAACAGGATTGATTTGGCCCAAGATGATGAAAATTCCACGACCGAGGAACTAGAAGAATTGAGGCGACAGTTGATAATGGCGTTTAAAGAAGAAAATACTTTCTGGGAACAAAAGAGTAGAGATCAATGGCATAAATATGGGGACAGAAACACAAAATTTCACCATGCCACTACAAAACAACGCCGAGCACAGAATCGAATCATAAGTATTAAAGACAAACATGGGAGGTTGGTAGAGAGTGAAATCGAGGTGGAGACTGTTGCGGTTCAATACTTTCGTGATCTCTTCTCTACCTCCTCCCCAACAGAGGTTGATACCTCCCTTCGGTTTATTACAGAAAAAGTATCCCAGGCCGACAATAGGTTACTCTTAGAGGTACCGTCGGAACAGGAGATTCGGAAAGCCCTCTTTGATATTAACCCGGATAAAGCTCCAGGACCGGATGGCATGACTAGTAAGCTTTTCCAGAAATTTTGGAGCGAGATGCGGCAAGATATCACTAGACTGGTACAAGATTTTTTTGAGACGGGCAGCTTTGATCCACTTTTGAACCAGACGAATATATGTCTTATTCCGAAAAAGAAGAAACCCCGAGAGATGTCGGAATTTAGACCTATTAGTCTCTGTAATGTTAGCTATAAGATTATATCTAAGCTATTATGCAAGAGACTTAAGAGGTTAATCCCGCGACTGATTTCGGAGACACAATCAGCATTTGTGGCTAAACGTTTGATCACTGACAACATCTTGATAGCACAAGAGAACTTTCACGCCCTAAGGACGAACCAAAGATGTAGGGAAGACTTTATGGCCATCAAGACCGATATGAGTAAAGCTTACGATAGAGTGGAGTGGAGTTTCTTGGCTACACTGATGCTAAAGATGGGCTTTGATGAAAGACTGGTTGACCTCATTATGTGTTGTGTCACGTCGGTCTCATATCAAGTTCTAGTCAATGGACAACCGAGAGGCCGGATCTTACCGAGGAGGGGCCTGAGACAAGGAGACCCCTTGTCCCCTTTCTTGTTCATCCTGTGTACAGAAGCTTTGATCTCGCTGTTGAATGGAGCGGAAGCAGAGATGAAGATTGTAGGTCTTCGGGTGGCACAGGCGAGCCCAAGGACCTCCCATCTACTATTTGCAGATGATAGTCTCTTCTTTTGCAAGGCGGAAGTAAGCCAATGCAAGGAGATCATAGACATCATAGACATTTATGGAAAAGCATCAGGACAAAGATTAAATGCGGCAAAATCATCAATGTTCTTCGGGAACCGTGTTGACTACCTTCGGAAACAAGAGATAAAGGAGGTCCTAGGCTTCTCGGCCGAAGGAGGCATGGGGATGTACCTTGGACTACCTGAACAGATTTGTGGTTCGAAAACCAAAGTCTTTTCCTATGTACAAGACCGGCTGAATGGACGAGTGAATAATTGGTCTTCGAGACTACTGTCCAAAGGGGGAAAAGAGGTTCAGATTAAAGCGGTGGCCCAAGCAATTCCGACATATCCAATGTCATGTTATTTGATTCCTCAAGGCATCATTGATAAACTACGAAGCACGAATTCAAATTTTTGGTGGAGCTCAAAACAGAACAGCAGAGGTTTGCATTGGATATCATGGGACGAAATCTGTACTCCTAAGGATTTAGGGGGACTAGGATTTCGTGATCTCCATGATTTCAACTTAGCACTTCTTGCGAAACAATTATGGCGGTTGATACACTACCCGAACTCATTATTGGCACGTGTCCTAAAGGGGAGGTACTATTACAACACCTCTCCCTTAGAAGACCGACGTACATACTCACCTTCATATGGCTGGCGTAGTATTATGGCAGCAAAACCTCTACTCCTTTCGGGACTAAGAAAGAGGATTGGTACGGGTCGAGATACGAGGGTATGGAGTGAAAACTGGATCCCCGACTCAGTGGCCCGACCACCTAGGCCTGCCGATCATATTGTCTACAGACTCCCCAGCCTCCCGGTTCAAGTCCTTATTAGGAATGATACCAAGGAGTGGGATACACAGCTTTTAAGAGAATATTTCCAGCCAGACGATATACCCCTAATACTTGGGCTAAAACCATCATGTTCGTCTGCTCCGGATGGATATGTTTGGGACCACACAAAGACAGGAGTATACTCAGTTAAAACCGGCTATGACCTACTTCAATCGAACAAAACAAGCCCTACACAGGAATTGGTTCTCCAACCGAGCATCACAGGCCTCCAGAGCCATGTGTGGAGGATAGAGGCTCCAAGTAAGATGAAGCACTTTTTGTGGCAAGTTATCTCAGGCTGTGTGGCGACAGCAGAGAGGCTAACCTACAGACACCTGGGCACCGATAGGAGTTGTCCTAGATGTGCTGGCCCAGTGGAGTCAATTAACCACCTTCTCTTTGAGTGCCCCCCTGCCCTGCAGGTTTGGGCTTTATCGGACTATCCGTCCATTCCGGGTGTCTTCCCGAGTACATCTATATATCAAAATATAAACTTCCTTTTTTGGAAAAGAAAAGAGGTGGCTCCACGGAGACCACAATTCGATACCTTCCCATGGATCTGTTGGTACATTTGGAAGGCGAGGAACGACAAACTCTTTAATGGGAAAGTCGTATCCCCGATGGATACTCTCCAACATGCGTCTCTTGAGGCAGAATGTTGGAGAAAAGCGAACATGAGAGAGGGAGTCGACGAGGATTTTGAGGTGCCTCCCTTTTTGGAGACCACGACAGAACCCCGTGGAAACCCCCGAACCCCGACCTGCCAAATTGATGCATCATGGATCGATCATGGCAGCGTCAGTGGCTTAGGGTGGAGTCTTAAGGATCAAATGGGCTATGAGTGGGTCGGACAACGCGCGTGCATGAGAAGCCGTTCAGCTCTGCATGCAGAAATGGAAGCTCTACTCTGGGCAGGCTCATGTTTGAGAGACTTGCGGATCAACTCGGTGAGGATTGAGACGGACTGCGCGGACCTAGTAGACATGTCTACTAATCCGGAGGAATGGCCAACCTTCACAACGGAGATCGAGAGGCTTAAGAGACTACAGGAGGACTTTGAGGATATGAGGATTTCTCATATTCCTCGAAGTCGGAATGATCGAGCGGATGGATTAGCTAAAGAGGCGAGAAGAAAAGGATATAATTTTTCCCATATAGATCAGACCAGGCCAGACGGAGATGCTCATAGGAGGATCAACTCGTCTGTTCACCACTTGATCTAGCTTTAGATGGGCGGCTGACAAAAAAAAAAATAAAAAAAAAAAAATAAAAGCCCCCAATAACCAAATTCATTTTTCCACTCTGTTTTTATTCTTTTTTAGAGAAAACGTGTTCTCCAAGGAACTGATACACGCTAGGACAAAACGTGCTGTCCAATTTTCCTTTTTACAATAGATTTTTTTTTTTCCTTTTATTTACGTTTATGATTTTTTCCTAAACTACTTTAGGAAATTAATATTTTCCTTTGCCTATAAAAGGACCACAAAATCATCTACCAACAATTAACAATCTCCAAGAGGAGGGCTGCTTTAGGGTTATCTTTTTCTCTGTTTCTCCGGTTACTGGGATCTAAGACAAACTTAACAGGCTCGTATCAGGAACTTTCTTGGAAAAGAACACTTCACCCGTATTGTTCTGTAGTGAAAATAGTTTTTGAGATTGTGCTTTGTTGCTCGTTCAGGTATTGTTAGGTAGGAACTGTTCGAATTTAAGGAGAAACACACCCTTTCTTGCAAAGGGAAGGTCTCCCGTCAAGGCGTTTTCTTCCATGGATTCAACTCAACCAAACGAGGAGTTTGTTCATTCATCTGAGCGAAGGTCTCGTGGGCCTGTTATGGCAGCAAAGAAAGCATCTGAAGGTTTTGCGTCTCTCTGTTTTTTACTTCTTTCCTTGTAGTGTGGCGCTCATTTGATATTGTGTTTGGTTAGGGGAAAAGCAAGTAGAAGATGGGAAGTATAAGCACACAGTTGATTTGCCAAAGACTGGGTTTGGTATGAGAGCGAATTCTTCGACGAGGGAACCTGAAATCCAGAAGTTGTGGGATGAGAATCAAGTCTTCAAGAGAGTTTCTGATAATAACAATGGAGTGAGTTTCTGAACATTCCCTCACATTAACTTTGCTTTAGAACTTGTGTCTGAGATCGTTAGTTGGGTTTTTCAGGGGAGTTTTGTTCTTCATGATGGTCCTCCTGCTGCCAATGGTGACCTGCATGTGGGTCATGCTCTTAACAAGATTCTCAAGGATTTCATTAATCGCTATAAGGTATTTCACTTATCCTCTCATGGCTTCTCTGTTTTTCCTTTTACCCAATAGTGGAGTTTTTTCTCATTATTTTTTCTGTTTAGCTGCTCCGAAACTATAAAGTTCAGTACGTTCCTGGGTGGGATTGCCATGGCCTTCCAGTTGAGATGAAAGGCAAGTAAATAATTGACCTCTGAGAACATTAAAATGAGAAAGTAACTCAGCATTTTGTTACTTGCCTGATTAATTTGACTGTAACTGTCAAACATTTCAGTTCTCAAGTCCTTGGATCAGGAAGAAAGAAAGGAACTTACACCACTAAAGTTGAGGGCAAAGGCAGCGAAGTTTGCCAAAGCAACAGTCAAAACACAAATGGAAACATTTAAGGTGGCTATCAGAAGCTTTAATCCAATACCTGAGTTGTTATTTTTAATGCATCAGCCATTTTGGATTTTAGATCTCTCAGGGCATGCATTTTAGTTATGAGAGATATTTGTTTTGGTCATTATTCAGTTAACGTTTAGCTCATAATGCTTGGTGTTTACAGCGGCTTGGAGTATGGGCAGACTGGGACAATCCTTATCTCACTCTTGATCCGGAATATGAAGCGGTCCAGGTAATGGTTTCACCTTTTACGTTATGTACTGGAACCATGCAGGAGATGACAAAAGCCTGATCTTTTTTTTTATCATATATTCTAGATTGAAGTATTTGGCCAAATGGCCTTGCAAGGGTACATCTATAGGGGTAGGAAACCTGTTCACTGGAGCCCTTCATCTCGTACTGCTCTTGCAGAAGCTGAATTAGAGGTAACGTTCCCGTTTCCGTCTCAAATGATCTAAGAAGAAAATAAATTATCTACATGTCTTATATAAGTCTTGCCTGTATATCTTTTACATGTAGTATCCGGAGGGTCATATTTCAAGAAGCATATATGCTATTTTCAAATTGGTTGGCGGAGTGAAATTAAGCCTTTTAGAAGAGTTTATGCCCAATATATTCTTGGCAGTATGGACAACTACACCATGGACTATTCCTGCTAATGCTGGTAATTGTCGTATTAAAAAAAATGCATCATAATGTTACTCTCAGATGCTGAAATGCATCCTACCTTTGTTTCCGTTCTTTCCCACCTCTCTTGTCCACTTATAGGCAAAGAAGTACTTTTCTTTGTGTGGTTTTTCGTATTTGAATGCATTATAAGCATTTAATTACTCTTTCTTCTTTTTCTTCTTGTATAACTTTCAGCTGTTGCGGTGAATGCAAAGCTTCAGTACTCTGTTGTAGAAGTGCAGTCATCCTCAGAAGATGAATCTGCATCGAAAAGCAACAAAAAGAAAATGGTAGGGAAAGTTCTGAAGAATCAACAAAAGCTTTTCGTGATTGTAGCGACCGACCTTTTGCCAACACTAGAAGCGAAATGGGGTGTGAAGCTTATCATTACTAAAACACTCTTGGGTTCAGATCTTGAAGGCTGCAGGTTACATTTTAAGCTTAAGAATAAAAGGAATCTCATGTGATGCTACAAATTTGAACCCCTTGGTTTATAGTGTGTCATCATGGTTGTAGGTACACACATCCAGTTGACAACAGGGACTGTCCTATCGTTATAGGGGGTGATTACATAACTACGGAATCAGGAACAGGGTTGGTCCACACTGCCCCTGGTCATGGTCAGGAGGATTATGCAACTGGCTTGAAGTATGGGCTGCCTATTTTCGCTCCTGTGGATGATGGAGGAAACTTCACTGAAGAAGCTGGCCGGTTTAGAGGACTCTCTGTCCTTGGAGAAGGGAATAGTGCTGTTGTCAGTTACCTGGATGATAATATGTCTCTGCTCATGGAAGAATCTTATGGTGAGTTTGCTTCATAGGCTTTTTTTTGGACCAACCATTTGAGAATATTTGCGTCAAAGTCTCATGATTTAATTTCCTTCTTTTTTCATGCAGCTCATAAGTACCCATATGATTGGCGAACTAAGAAACCTACGATATTTAGAGCCACCGAGCAATGGTTTGCATCGGTTGAAGGGTTTCGCAAGGCCACTATGGAGGCAATCAACAATGTAAAATGGGTACCACATCAGGTACCAAGTTAACTACATGCTGATCCGTCTTGGTCTCAGATTTTCTCATTGCTGGGATGATATCATACGTTTTGCTGCCTTCTTTACATAGCGTCTTTCTTTGTATTATCTTTCAAAGAGCTTCATGTTATATTGTTTGGAATTTGATTTGGCAATCTTTTGGAAATTGTCATTCAGGCAGTAAACAGAATAACAGCCATGACTTCCAGTCGATCTGATTGGTGCATCTCGAGACAAAGGACATGGGGTGTCCCTATTCCTGTCTTTTATCATGTTCAGACAAAAGAACCCCTCATGAACGAAGACACAATTAACCATGTTAAATGTAAGGCCTATACTGTCTCTTTTTTTGGTTGTCATTTGCTGTGTATTTTTTTTTTTTTTATCTTACTACCTTATTTTGAAAACCTTTGTCCGGCAGATATAATTTCCCAAAAGGGTAGTGATGCATGGTGGTATATGTCAGTGGAAGACCTACTTCCTGAGAAATATCGTGATAAAGCAGCTGATTATGAGAAAGGGACTGATACAATGGATGTCTGGTTTGACTCAGGTACTATACATAGCAAAAGAATGTTAATTAAAAAGAAAATATTACATAGCACCAAACAACTATTTTGTCATCACTTTTAGGTTCCTCTTGGGCTAGTGTGTTGGGGAAACGTGAGGGTCTTACTTACCCTGCAGATTTGTATCTAGAAGGTACAGATCAGCATCGTGGATGGTTCCAGAGTTCTTTGTTAACAAGCATCGCAACAAAAGGTGATACAAAGCCTGCATAAATTTTGTAATACAGATCTTAGCTTTCTTGGTGTAAGTTGGCTTTTCAATTTTCATTTTTTATCCTTCACATTTTGCATTATTGTATATAGGCAAGGCTCCCTATTCTACCGTCATCACACATGGTTTTGTACTGGATGAGAAGGGTATTAAAATGAGCAAGTCTGAGGGTAATGTGGTTGACCCACGTATGGTCATTGAAGGAGGGAAGAATTCAAAGGTTCGTCAGAGTCTAATAAACAACCATATGCTCATTGTGTTAAGACATCTTTTATTATCCAAGAATATGTTTAGTAACAAGGATTTGTCTTCTGATGCCAGGATGCACCTGCTTATGGGGCTGATGTTATTCGTCTCTGGGTTTCGAGTGTAGATTACACAGGGGATGTACTGATAGGCCCACAGATTCTTCGGCAAATTTCTGATATATATAGGAAGTTGAGAGGAACGTTGAGATATCTCTTGGGGAATCTTCATGATTGGAGAGTATGTCTTTAACGCTAAGCTTTATATAGAGCTCTTTCCCCCCAACGATTCAAGATTAATTGCTCTGCTATTTTATATTGTGGGTGTTTGCAGGTTGATAATGCTGTTCCGTACCAGGATTTGCCCATGATTGATCAGCATGCTCTCTTCCAGCTTGAAAATTTTGTGAAGAACGTAACAGAGTGTTACGAGAACTACCAGTTTTTCAAAATATTCCAGGTACTAAACGTCACCATTTTATTTTGATAGAGTTGAAGTAAACAATAGCTACATAGTAGTCTCTTTAAACGTGGCATATTATGACCGGGTCAATTTTCTTTTATCTGCTTAAATTTGAATTACTGGTTTTGTGTTGTGTTTTGCTATTTAGTTTTATGTTTTAGATGATCCGTGTTATTAAGTGGCCTTTCTTTCTTTCAGATCATACAACGATTCACAATTGTCGACCTGTCAAATTTCTACTTCGATATTGCTAAAGATAGACTGTATACTGGGTAAGTTTTTCCATTTCTCTAGATTAATATTTGCTGCAACCTATGTAGACCTTGGCTTACTACTAATCTTTGCTTGCAATACGTCTGTGCTATTTCAATGTACTCTCAGGGGAACCACGAGTTATACCCGAAGAAGTTGTCAAACAGTTCTTTCAACACATCTTTTATCCATATTGAGAGTGATCGCACCGATAGTACCTCACCTAGCAGAAGATGTCTGGCAAAATCTCCCATTTGAGTACAGAAATGAAGATGGCTCTGCAGCAAAATTTGTCTTTGAGCTTAAATGGCCTACGTTGAACGAACAGTGGCTTTCATTTCCTGCTGAAGATATTCTCTTCTGGGAAAGGCTTCTCGAGGTATAACAAAATCTCCTAGAATCATAGCATATAAAATCTCAGCAATTTCCTCCCGCTTCACATGTTATTGTTAAGAATCAGAGTTCCTTAGCTTAGAGGAGATTGAAGTTAAGAATCTGTGTGATGACATTTTAGTTTCAATCTTTGTTTCCTTCTTCCTATTAATGAGGTATCTTAAAAAGGCTAATGTTGTTTATGTGACAGTTGAGGACAGAGGTGAACAAAGTGCTGGAGCTCGCACGTAATGGGAAACTAATCGGTTCCAGCTTAGAAGCAAAGGTGTATCTTCATACCGCAAATGCAGGCATGGCCTCAAAATTATTAGAGATGTGTGAAGCTCAGAATGAAGCTGACACATTGAAACGCATATTCATAACATCACAGGTAAGCAATAAATTTGTTTTTTTTTTTTGTAATTTAACTTTATGATAGTGAGTACAATTCAATGAGAGTTTAGCCATCATTAAACTGTTGTGGATGTGTGCAGGTTAAGGTACTGTCGTCGATGGAGAAGGAGATGGTAAGTAGTGTGCAGCATACGGGAGAGTATGTGGTGGGAGAAAACGAAGTGTGGATTGGTGTGTCACGAGCCGAGGGATCCAAGTGTGAGAGGTGCTGGAACTACTCGGGTCAGGTTGGGTCGTTTGCTGATCATCCTACTCTCTGTGGACATTGTTTCAGTGTCATTGTTGCTAATCCACCTGATCCTGTGGTTGCAGAAGCTGTAGCCAGCTGAGCGTAAAATTTTACTCTATACTGTTTACATTTCATTTGCCCAATGCACTCTTTGTACTCCAATTCATTTTTGTTTCAGTAAACTCGATAACAGTATCGTAAAGTTCAATTTCACAAAAATAGTGTTACTCACCAAAAACATACTAATATCTATCTTACTAACAATCAGAAACATTATGTTGGAACTAAACTTTATTTGATAAGGTTTTAAATTAAATACACAATTTTACTTTATAATTAAATTTACATTAAATCATTAATATTCTTTTTATACTATTATTCATGTTTTCAAAACAATATAATCATTTCTTTACTATTATCAATGTTTCCAAACAATATTATAATTAATCTTTTGTTTAAATAATATAAAAAATATTCTCATTTTTTAAAAAAATAATTTATAACAATTTTTTTCAATTTGTTTAGATAAAATAAATAATTTCAAAATTTCAAATAATTTATAAAATATTAAAAAATAAATAGAACTTAATTTACATGTTTTTTTTTTTTTTTTTGAAAAACTACTTAATTTACATGTTTAAATATTACATATCATATATCTATCGATTCAATCGTTTGGTCTCGGTGTTTAGTAATCTTTTAAATAAGGATATTTTCAAAAATCTAATCGATTTATCAAATCACTGGATTAACCAATTAAAGTTCAGATCGAATTTAAAAATCATCAATTTAAATAAAAAAATATTTTAAATACACATTTTTCTCAAATTACCAAAATATTTATTAATTATTAGTGATTTTTTTTATCAAAATATATTACCACCAAAATCTAGTAAATTCTAAAGGTGGAATATCTTTTGTTGGTTGCATAACTCTTCAGTTCTAAGCTCAATTAAGGATACAAATTATGTAATGAATTTCTTAAATTGACTCAGACCGAACATAAATACGTAAGGTTTAATGTCTTAAGGGTTCAGAGATAAAATCAAGATAACCAAACACAAAGTACAGAGAGACATGTCATGGATGGAAGCAATGAAGAGGGTCTTGCATTCTAGAGCTGAGCGTTTGCGTTTTGTTGTAGTAACTCTATCTCTTCCAAGTCATCGCTCTGTATCTGTATGTCCTGCACCGAGAAAACGTAAAGAAATGTTGATCGTTTCCTAATTTGCCTAATCAAAGACAATAACAAACGCTTACTTGCGGTTGTGCTGGTGGTTCTTGAGCAACAGGGTATACCTGTGGCTGAGACATTCTGTAATAGGGTTCCTTGAGATCGAGTTTGCACGATGATGTCTGGAGGATTCCACCTTGATTAGCACCAGGCCCCCACATTTTAGCTGTTTAAGAAAACCAATTTGAAAAAAGTGTAAGACAGAAGCTGATATGATTCAAAAGGAGAGATGCAATGCAAGAAAGCAAAATTGACCTGAGAGAGTTAGATTTATAGTGTAACTCTGAGCACTGTGGGCAACCAAGTGAAGTCTACCGGTGAGTTCCTGCCCTGCCATGACATGAATAGGCTGCGAGAGCACACATCTTATCTGGTACCAGTGGGTTGTTGGTGCACCAGGAGCAGTCGTGAACCATCTTTGCACAGTGCTGTTGATATACCGAGCAGATCAGGTCATATTGTTTTCATTTGTATGACAGCAAATGAAAATAACAATAAGTTGATACCTCCCGTCAAAGAGAACATCGAACCAGCAGGCAAGCCCATGCACTCTGCCACACACAGAAGCTGTGAACTTCAATGGGACATCAATCTCGTAAAATTGTTCTTCCTGTGAAAATAAATTGACACCTAAATTAGTTTGGATCATACCATTTACCAAACAGAGGAGACTGTAAATAGATATTCCACCTATATGAAACACTGTAGAACCAGAGTAGCTATACCTTCATTTGAGTGAAATCTATCACATGAAACATCGGAGGAGCTACCAATAGCCTCGGATCAAATGCATCAACAACGGGCTACAAAAATCAATTGATGTGAGTCATTGTAAAAGGTGACAACAAACTAACTAACGAATGATCCACTAGCATACCTGGGAGAAATAACCCTGGTGTGCTGATGCATATAGAGGTGTCAAATCAACTCCATAATAGTTCTGTTGCTGCCAAAATAAAGCCTACATAGAGGTAAAGAAAAACATTTTTAGTGAAAGCTTAATATCACATAATTTAACAGTCATTTCTTTTTATGAACGTTACAAGCAACTTCAGACGATTTATGTACCTTATTTGCCATTTCAACAAATAGGAATTCATCGGAGAAAGGCGCCATGTGGATCCTACAGTAAGAAAGTAACATGAGAAGAGAAGAGGTTTATGCAATAGACAAGTGAAACTATAAAAGATCAACTTTACCTTCCAACAGTCGGAAACATTTTTCCGTTTGGAGACAAGAAACGGTCCCTAGCAATCACATATGTCTCCAACATCCTCTCATTCACCAATAGAGTGCCTACACGCACATATAGTTTGGTTCTAAGACATCATTCAAATGAACCCCGAAGACATTGCCTTCTATAAGATTATGATTTTCATGAAGAGTATTTGAACAAGAATCCATCTCTGAAACACATACCCATTGGTTCAGAGATTAAAACATCTGCCTTCTCAGGCAACTCAATATCCTCAATCTTTCCCTTGATGACCTACACTTGTGCAACATTGAAGAACATCAGAAAATGGATACACATGGGAAAATGTATTATCAAAACAGGATTATAAATCTTACTGTGATCCGTTCAGCAAGCAATGGATTCCCAGCGATCAGCTTACGAGCATAATCAGCCATTTCTGACGCTTCCACAGCATACACATGCTTGGCACCAGCCTAAATTAAGGGATAAATAGTTAATATTGAGTAATTCTTGAACCTTTTGGTCCAAAAAGTCTTTAAATAATTGCATACCAGTGCAGCAAACATTGACAAAATGCCACTTCCAGCACCGACATCGACAACAACACGCCCGGCAAAATCTGAACGATTCTCCATGACTGCCGCATGATAAGTACCTGAAGACAGTACCATGACATAAAAAGAGCTACCATGAGCCAACAAATAGCTATGTGAAGAAAATTAAAGAAAATTCTCCTCTAATGTGTGTTACTCATCCTCCTACTAAGATAGAGACCAGAGACGTCATACCCGTCCTCACATAATCCTGTAGCATGTTCTGCTGATGTAGTAGTTGTCCATAGTAATGGAAATACATTTTGGCTGAAGCAGGTTCTATCTTATCGTCAAACTTGCTTTTACTCTCTGAAACTTCTCCATTCGGCAAGGATGATCCTATAAACGTAAGAATGAGAAGGCATCAAAAAAAGATAACGAGCAACAGTCATGAACATAGAGTGAATAAAAACAAAAATTTGGGATTTGGTGAACTTTAAAGGCAGAAGACAAAGTTTGTATAAAAATGTGGCAACTAAGAGACGTTTACTTCATTGGGAAAGATAAGAGCAACTAAAAGTTATTCATGTTAATAAAAACCCTTCTTAAGTACACTCATGACTCATGAAATATGCATACACATAAGATCAAACACATCTAATAAACATTTTCTTTACTGAAAGAACAAACATGAAAACATAAACAAATGTACAAATACACACCTTTTCCAACAGAATCTTTCCTCCATTCCTCAAACGAATCACAAAACTCCTTGCTTCCCTTCTCATCACTAAACTTTATCACAACTCCTCGAGAAAATGAACCCTGGTTAATAATCATTAAAAAAAAATACACATCAAACCCAAAGGTAACACACTTTCATATCAAACACACACATTCAGTACTAAAAAACAACATTAGAAAAAACAAATCATCTCCCAAAACCAATCACATAAACAATAAAAAGAGAAGCATTTAACGTACCTCTTTTACAGAACCAGAACTATCAGTTACACAAACGAACTGAAGCTGCCCCAACTTGAACAACTAAACCAAACACACAACACATTAAAAAACACTTATCAACAACAACAAAAAACAGTTCCATCATCTTAAAAATATAAATCTTGAAACCAATAAAACATTATTCTCCACATTACTCAATTAACCATTTTTTAAAAAAAGTTTCAAACTTTATTAAGTAAAACAAAAAAAAGTTTCAAACTTTACACTCCAAAAGCGAATCTAATATTATTAGCCCACCTGAGTAGAGCTAAGATCAAAACTGAATCCATTGGCAGATTCAGATTCTTGAAACCGAAGTTCTGTGACTTCATCAACACAGGAGAACGTAGCTTTAACAGGAGAGGACGAAGAGGAAGAGGAGGAGGAGAGATCAGTGACAGAGGCTAGAGTGAACTCTTGGTGTTTCGTAGAAGGAGCCTCCATGGTTTTGAGAGGCTAAGGGATGTGTAGATACAATGTTATGTGTATGTAAAGATTGAGTAAAAGGGTTTTTAGGGTTTTTTATAAAGAGGAGAGCTTTGAAGAGAGCTCTGAGGAAAAAGCCCAAGAGGAGGAAGGT
The DNA here is from genome assembly GCA_932364175.1 of Eruca vesicaria subsp. sativa. Taxonomy (NCBI): domain Eukaryota; kingdom Viridiplantae; phylum Streptophyta; class Magnoliopsida; order Brassicales; family Brassicaceae; genus Eruca; species Eruca vesicaria. The sequence goes on along the minus strand of CAKOAT010217932.1, from coordinate 25,438 downwards.
GACGCCACTATGGGGTATTTCCGTATTTTAGTCATCCTAAAATATTTGTTCAAAAGAAAATTTGTTCAAAAGAAAATTTGTTCAAAAGAAAAAAAATCATCCCAAAATAAAATTAGAAATTGGAAGTAAATCATGTAACTTTTAAGATTATAATATCTTCAAGATCATGTAACTTTTAAAACTATAAGAGCACAATTATTTCAGGTCTTTAATGGGGTTTCTAAAAAAAAACTAGCGCGCGAACTCCACAAAAAATATAACAATCGGTAATAAAAATAGTAAATTAAAGACCGTTTTTTTCTGTGTTTCTTGCATTGTACGCGGACTCCACCGACATATAGTGGATGCGATTGGTGCGTTTTAAATTTTTTTTCCTAAATCAACCAAAAAAAAAAGGAAAATTTAAGAAACTCTTAATGATTTAATGGATAATCATGGCATAGTATCTCCGTTTTAAAATAGAAGATGTTTACATATCTTAATTATGCAACCAGTAATTTAGTGTAGTCTATTTTGTAACTAGGTGTTTTACCCGTACTTGCGGACTTAATAATTTTCTAATATCTATACACAAATAAAATCAATTTAAGTAAATTATAATAAATTATTGTTCATACACTCAAAATATTTAATAATAATCTAAACAAATTCTTTCTAAATATAAAATTTTTCATCATCATATAAATAATTGTCATACACAAATTAAATGTGAAAATACTCATAAATTTAAAATATTTAGCAATAAATTAATATCATTTTTAGACATAACAATAAAAGTATAATAAAATTATCTTTAGTAATGTAAACTATCTATACATAAATTCTTTGCGGATTATTTTTTTTCATAACTAAATATATATTTACAAATATAATTATTTTTCAAGGTTAATAAAGACTTATAACATAATTATAAAAATTAGATAATGGTAATTATCAAATTCATGAATTTCGTTTTTAATTTAGAATTAATTATATATTAACAATATAATTATTTTAAATATAATTATTTTTCAATGTCGATAAAGACATAATATAAAAAAAAAATAAGGATGATTATCAAATAAATTAAATTACTTTTTAATTTATAATTAATGATATATTACTAAAAATATAATTATATTTCAAGGTTAATAAAGATTTTATAACCCAATATAAAATAGTTTTAGATAAAGATAAATCTAAAATCATTGAAATTTGTTTTTACTTATGTTTAATTATATATTGAATTTTTTAATTATTATATAGTGATAAATCTTTTTTTTTGGTCAAATAGTAATAACTATTAGTCATTATATAGTAATAAATCTAGTTAGTCGTTAAGTTTATGTTTGATTTGTCATTAAGGGTAGTAAAAATCATAAGAACATGACAATTACATTTACTATCGTTAATGGCGAAGCAAACATAAATTTAATGACTAATTAGATTTATTACTATATAATGAATAATTAGATTTATTATAATCATTAGTCTAGATAATGATAATCATCAAATCATAAGAAACATGACAAATAAGATTTGTTTCTAATTATTATATAGTAATAGATCTAATTAATCATTATATAATAATAAATCCAATTAGTCATTAAGTTTATGTTTGTTTTGTCATTAAGGTTAGTAAATCTAATTAATATTCGGTACATAATTATATAATAATAATTTTAATTAGTCATTAGTTAAGGGTAATAATTAATCATTAGTCGAAATCATAAAAACATGATAAATAAGTATAATTACCTAAAACTATAGATAATATGATAAATCAGAAAATTCACTTTTTAAAAATATAATTAATTTATTGTTACTTATATATTAATTCAGTTTTAGTTTATGATTTATTAATATCAACTATTTTTAGATAATAATAGTCATCAAATCAGTGAAATTTGTTTCTAATTTATGGTTGATCATATATTAATTAAATATATTTTTCTGATAACAACACAATATATATATAGGAATTCTATTTTTATTTTATTTTTATATATATATTTAGATTATGGATAATTCTTATCATTATTATTAATTTAAATCATTCATCTAATCAAAAAGAATATAAATTCGTTTTTTATTTTTGGCTGATTTATATATTTTATTCATTAAGGGTATAAACGATATTAACCACTCCAACTTTTAACGTGGAAGCTCCGAAAAATCACGTTGCAAATAATAGTATAGATAAATTTAGTTAATTATATAATAATTATATAAGATTATAGAAATTATGACATATAGTTAAAATTATCTAAAATCATGGAGAACTTAATGAATCAGCAAATTCAATTCTTAAATAATTTTTCTTGAGTGATGATTTATATTTAATTAATAATAAATAATTTTCTGTTTTACTTTTAAATTAGATAAAATAAAAATATATTTTCAAGATAACAACATAATACTAAGAAGTATCTTATTTTCTAAAAATCTAATACTATTAATATAAATTTGTTTTAAATATAGAATAAATCATATATAAAACTATAGAAATTATGATAAATTATGAAAATTACCTACAATTATGGAAATATGACAAATCAACAAACATTAAATTCACTTCTTAAATAATAGTATAGATTTTTTACATGTTAATTTTAAAATTTATAATAGAAAAATATACTTTCAAGATAACATGATAATACATAAAAATCAACTTAGTTTCTAAAATATCATATTATTAATATAAATTAGTTTTAATTATATAGTCAATAATAAATAAAATTAGAGAAATTCTGATAAATGATCAAAATTATCTAGGATTATCGAGACAAATCAACAAATTCACTTTTCAAATATTTTTTTTGATGATTTATATTTTACTATTAATAATATTTTCTATATCTTAATTTTAAGTTTTTTTAATACGAAAATATATTTTCAACATAACAACATAATTCATAAGAATTATCTTATTTTAGAAAAATATAAAATTATTAATATAAATTCGTTTTAGTTATATAATGAATATAATAATTTTATATCTTAATTTAAAATTTACTTTTTACATATAAAATATATTTCAAGATAACAACATAATTCACAAGCATTAACTTATTTTCTAAAAATATGATATATTCATATGAATTCGTTTTGTTTATAAATAAATTATATATAAATATTAAAAATATGATAAACAAACAAAATTACATAAACTTATAGAGAACATGACAACTAAGAAAATTTACTTCTTAAATAATTGTATAGATAACAACATAATTCACAAGCATTATCTTATTTTCTAAAATATGATATATTTATATAAATTCGTTTTATTTATAGATAAATTATATATAAATATTAAAAATATGATAAATATATAAAATTACCTAAACTTATGGAGAACATGAAAACTAAGCAAAATTACTTTTAAATAATAGTATAGATTAAAAATATGATTAACAAACAAAATTACATGAACTTATAGAGAACATGACAACTAAGAAAATTTACTTCTTAAATAATTGTATAGATAACAACATAATTCACAAGCATTATCTTATTTTCTAAAATATGATATATTTATATAAATTCGTTTTATTTATATATAAATTATATATAAATATTAAAAATATGATAAATATATAAAATTACCTAAACTTATGGAGAACATGACAACTAAGCAAAATTACTTCTTAAATAATAGTATAAATTAGTCGAATAATTTTTAGTAAATATTTTAGTTATAGTTTTTAGATAGAATTCAAGTTTTTTAATAATTGTGTACAACAAAAACTTCAAAAATTAATATTATTATAAAACGTTGGGAGTAATAAAGTTTTGAAAAGTTAGTTTGATGATGCATAAGAAAAGAAGATGATATCATGATGATGCCTATGTCATCAATGTAGGAGCACTATAAACCACTAGGCAGACAATTTTCAAATATTTGATTGGGGAAAGCTATATAGAAGCTGAGAACTAGCATACAAGATGACACAGGAAATAAAAAAAAAACAAATATAGCATTATACCAACCAAACAAGGGCCAGCTTCAAAGAGAATATGAATATTACACATTTATACATAAAAAGAGACAAGTGAACAAAAAAAAACAAATAGAGACTTGGAGCTTTCAGAAATTTCTACTGTTACACTTCTATCCACATTTTTTTTTTCATGTAATAATAAGATTACATCATACAAATTCTGTCTCAAGTTTAGGCACAATGACCGCTAGTTTTCAATAGCCACATCAGGAATTTTTTCCATGGCAGCATCAGGAAGAGGAGAATCGTGTGCCAGTGACTGCAGAGGAGAGAAACAATATAAATGAGTCTGATTATCTGATTCTGACAATCTGATGATCTAAAGCTTTGTTACCTGCTCCTGTGAGCGGAAATACATGAAGGGTGTGTAGTTGAGGAAGTTGGAGACCCTTGATGTGTATATATCAGCATACCTGAAAACCAATTTTGAGTGAAGGAAGTAAGTGTGAGAGAGAGATACTACAAGTTGCTCAAAAAAATGCAGAGAAGAGAGTATCCTATCCATACTTTTCTATTTGTCTCATCAAGTGGCTTTTGTCCCACAAACCCGCACGTGAAAGGAATCCCCACCTAGTAAAACAACCCAACAATCATGGATCAGATAGAAGAGGTATCATAGATACTTGTGTAGTTAGTCTCTTTTAAAAATAAAAACCTTTTGTTGAAGAGCTCGCCGTCTGATTCAAGCATTAGACCAATCTTGTCATCTAATCTTTGCATTACAATGAGAAGCTTCTGCATGGTCTCCGTCAGTTCTTGATCAGCCAAGTTGGTAGCAGCTAAGGTCTAGAAAGAAATAAATAAAACAAAGAGATAGCTTTATGAGAGTCTCTTATCTGATCAAACTACCAAATTGTATCCAGCACAGGAGATAAACAAAACCTGTGCAGGACGGCCTTTGCTTCTTCTTTGAAGAGCAAGACGAAGCTGGTTAAAGAGATCTCCAACAACCTCTTTTTGATTTATCAGCTCTATTAACTCTTCTCTGTGACCACGACTACCAATTAAAGCCATATGCTGCAATATAAACATAGACAAAACCGGTTTTTATGTTACTTCAACTAACCAGAAAAAAAACATTCAAGTATTGATTATAGTTTAGAATATAAACCTCTTCTTCAAGTTCACGGCAAATCAGTGCAGTTCGCCACCTGAGATGGACTTTGGATACGCTTACATCAGTGTAGATATGGTCACCAACATATAAAATCTCATCTCCATGAACGTTGAGTGAACTCTCTACCATCTGAGCACTTCCTCCTGAGTACAAACCTCCTATGAGAGATAAAAAGAGAAAGGTTAAGCTTTCTTCACACTCAGCTTACATTCAGTAGAGAAAAATGACAAGTCACCTGTTTCAGCCTTGAAGCATGGACGCATTAAACCTTCCCCAGTCACAACCTCGTACAAAGGGTGTGACATCTGGAAGAACTCTGGTTTCCTCGCAGATACTATCACCTATGTAAGAACATGAAGTTAAAAGCAGTGAAGCCTTATGCAAACTAGTCTCTGGAAAACTGCTTAGTGCTTACCATGTCAAAAAGATCTCGCCAGTCCATGTCATTGGGAAGGAACTTATTAAAAGAATGCTTCATCATCTTATCTGTGTAGTGATAATCTGAGTTTGTGATAAGCAAGAGCTTTTTACCAGCCTATAAGCAAACAGTGACACATTAACAAATGAAACCATCATAATCGGACATCTTTCTAGGAAGACAGAAACATTACCTCCTTCTGATCCAAAAGAGCTAAAGGTAACTCTGGGTCTGGTTCAACAAATAGTTCCGGCTTGGACATTATCTCACTCTGCAAAGATGATTGTTATTAATTAGAGACCTTGTAAACCTTAAAAGCTAATTTTAGAATGGACAAACAATCAACCTTAAGTTGTCCTTCAACATGTGCTCTGAAGAGGGCTTTTGCAACAGCCTGAAAAACATTAATTAAGGATAAATAATATGCAAAGCTTTCAATTAATCAGTTGGGGTGCTGTAAAGCAAAGAACCTTGTATAGTCCTTTGTAATCAAGAATGCCAAGATCTGCTGAAATGGATCCATCATCCAATCTATCAACCATCTGAAACAATTTGAAGCTATGTGTGAAGTTTTGACGTAAGAATGTTCATTGTTGTGAAGAAACATTAGTTACCTGTGCATAAGCCAGAGCCTCTGAAACAGAAAAAAATGTATTGAGAAACTCCCATCGACTCTGGTTCCGGAGATCAACTAATTCCCTTCCATAGATATCACTATCATCCATATAATAGCAATAAGAGAATAAGACTTCCTTCAAACAGAGAACAAAGACTATGCAACTGTCTTGTTTTTTCACATGGCTAACCATACCTGACAGCTTTATTTGATAACATCTTTGTACCATGCATGGCTCTCTTCACATACCCAAATCTATCAGCCTTTACTAAGTTTCCTTTCTCTTTGTCAATCATGAGCCCCCTGATAACCTATCACAAGAGATGACATACTTTGACCTTAGCACTAAAAAAAACTAGAGATGATACTAACAATGTAGAACCTTTCAAACTATCACAAGAATAAGACAATCACCAGTTCAGGGTCAAAAGAAAGTCCATCAACAGGGAAACCCATGTTCTTTAGATTTTCCATGCAGTAATCATAAGCCCTTCCTTCCCATGCCTGAGAGCAAGCCCAAAAATCCACATCAGTTATTGGTGTATCTTCTACTTATGTCTTATGTATGAGAAAACAAAAGGAACTCACCATGACATTGTAGTGCATCAGAGTGTAATCCATATCATATCCAATTGCACTAATGGACCGTAGATTCAATGTGCGACTACAAAATATACCCCTAGGAGAGTGCTGAGCAGAGAAAGGACCCTGCAAATATCAAGCATGAATGTATAAGCCCAGTGAATGATCATCAGAAAGTCCTTATTTTTCCAGAAACTACAAGGATTAGATAACGAACTTGGATACCAAGTTCCCTAATCAAATTCTCAGCTGCTTGAGCCTCTGTTCTCGCTACTTCCTCAATAGGACCCTCCAACGTAGCCTGCCCATTTCCTATACAATGTCAACATTTTTCAATCATGAAACTATAGTATATAAAGAAACACATCAAAAAAAATGTAATCTTTTGCTTCTGCTCCTACAGGGAGTGGAGTCAACAAGACACCCACAAGAAAAAGGTTCCACCTTTACCTCTTATTCATCTCAACAAACCAAACAAAAAGCTAAATCAATTTCTCTGACCAAACACGGAAGCCTTGTCTGAAAATTCCCTATATGGGATATATACAAAGTCAACATTTTTCAATCATAAAACTATACTATATAAGGAAACAAATGAATAAGAATGTAATCTAGCTTCTGCTCCTACAGGGGGACGAGTCAACGAGACACCCACAACAAAAAGGTTCAACCTTTATGTCAAAAAACAGAACAAGTGCCTAACTCAATTTCTCAGACCAGACACCGAAGCTTTGTCTGAACACATCAAAAAATGTAATCTTTAGCTTCTGCTTTTACAGGGAAGACGAGTCAACGAGACACCCACAGCAAAAAGGTTCAACCTTTACATCTTATTCATCTAGAAAAACAGAACAAGAGCCCAACTCAAATTCTCTAACCAGACACGGAAGCTCTGTCCGAAAATTCCCTAAAACTAGTAAAAAGGAAAAGAAAGTGTACCAAATGAGTGGAGAGGGTCAAGCTTGAGATTCAGATCCCCCTTGGTGCTTTGACCTAGATAGTCCACTTCATACTTAGAAGAAGTCGTGACGGAAAACACGTCATCTCCGACGGCCACGCGTCCGCCGTCAGCTCCGGCGGCTCTGCACTTGAACATCCTTATGGATCTCCTTTTGTTTCTTTGACTCGATTCGGGTGATTTCGCCATTAAAACGGGAGAAGCAAACTTCGTCGCCATATCTCCACACAGAAGCATTCTGTCGAACACTTGATCGGCGCAGAGACTGATCTTTCACTTTTGGCTTCGTTTTCATGCTACATGGCTTACTAGAAGAAAAACGACAGACCGTCGACGTGTGGATTCGCAAAACGGCGTGGTGTTTTCGCCTCTTAAAGATAAAAGATGCTCCTCGACACGATAGAAAGGAGGAACATGTGCGAATAAAAATGTGAGACGCAATCCCAATATTGGCATCATAATCTATTCGAAATTAATTAAACATATATGTACCTAAACGTATAAGTTTATAACCAAGGATCAAACGTAACTAACTTAAGCGAAACACATAATGTCAAAGAATATTTGTCATTCTTTTTGATGACCGATTCTAGGCCTGCGACTTTTTTCCGGACTGAGCTGAACCGAAATTTTCGGTTTTTGGTTTCGGTTTTGAGTTCGGTTCAGTTCAGTTTGATAAGATTTTAAAAAATAACTCTTCGGTTCGATTCCGTTTTTAGATTTTTTTTTTTTCAAAAACCGAAAATAACCAAATATATCTGAAAAACGGAACCGAATTTAACCGAAAATATCCAATTTTTTTGGAAAATTTAAATGGAATTAACTGAAAACCAAAAAAATGGGTTATTTTTTGAAATAATTTTTAAAAGCGAAATTAACCGAAAACCAAACCGAACCGAAATTTAATTCGATTAATTTCGGAATAAGTTTTAAAAATTTTGGTTAACCAAAAACCGACGGTTCGGTTCGATTTCAAAAAACCGAAATCGCAGCATTAACCAATTCCGTTGATATTTGGGACGGATCATTGTATTCTAATAATCGGTCATTAGCGATCTTTTAACATTAGCCTTACACAATCAAGATCAATTTATTAAATGACACTGCAAATAATAATATAGAGATATACAATGTGTACTATATGTAGTTATCATAAGGTTGTATATTTAGATATAATTTACAATCTACAAAAAGAAGTTGGTTTTAAAATCCAAAAAAATGTTAATGAACGAACTATAGCATGATCAATTTTTGCAAGACAAACAATTTCATTTTGTTTCTTTTATAAAAAAAAAAACGTAGGCCTTACTCTTGTAAGTTGCCATGAATCTAACAACTTTCATATCAAACATTTGGATCTTTTAGTTATCTCCAACCTCGTTCTTTGCTGCTTATTTAATAGGAAAAATTATTGTTGGTTACCTGAAATGAGCTATTAAAATCTTCAATGATCTTTTCTTTGTTGCTTATTTAATAATACTGAAAATGAGCTATCAAAATCTTATGATCCGACTTAGAGAGAATATTGAACATTCATTTGATACCATTGAAAATGTATAAAATCTTATTTCACTAATGATGTTTCCTATTCTACTAAAGCTAAGGTTTAGGATTTATGTATATATGCTGCCTAAATTCACGTATAAAATAAATAATTATAATTTAAAGAGAATAAGAAATTGTAAAAGCATCATCCACAGTTGATCAACAAAAAACAAATCTTAGAATATGATATTTCAGATTGAAGATAGCTAGAAGTTCAATCAATGAGCAGAAGAAGTATTGAAATTAAGTGAAGGAATTGAGGTAGATAGTTGCATATTATATCACACAGATTAAGATTAACACATGAATGAATTTGATTCTTGTGTTGTTTACTAATTTGTTTGTTTGCCTATTAGTCATATATATGGCTTTGATATTGAAAGTATCTCAGCACCACAAGGTACTTGTGTGGACTAATGTTTTTTTATTGTCAAAGTGAGATGATTATATATTTTAATTGTGTTTAACCAATATATATGCTATATTGTGTCTTTATTGTTGCAATATGTATGAGATATGTAAAATACTAGTCCTTGTTTGAGTATCTTCATCAATTTCTTTACAGTTTATCATTGTACCGTTTTAAGTGCATTTGATTTTTCTTATTCACCAGTTACATAAAGATTTGGTAACTGTTTCAAAACATTGATAAATAGAATAGAGAATATCAGTTGTATGGGATTCGATGCTACTGATGTGTCATGTAATAAAGGTGAATATACATTAGAAAAAAATTTATTTTTTTTCAATAGAAATAACATTCTTCTATATTTAGAGATGAAATAAATTTCAGTCACAAAAAAAAAGAGACGAAATAAACTTTATCCTTAATTTAATTAAGAAGAAAATAGCAAAATACACTTGAAAGAATGTGAAATGATAAACAAGTAAACAGGAGAAGAAATTAAGATATCAAAATATATTTCATACAAAGTGCTCTAAATTTTGTCTAGCACTTAAAGACCAATGAATTGGTGGGTTTCAAGATTTTCTTATCCACGATGTAAGAAGAAATTAGGATGATAAGGGAGGAGTCCCAACTTTGTTTGCCTTTATAGATGCATCAAATATAAGAGAGAGTGAAGTGGTAACACAAGAATGTAATCATACAACTTTTATACAACAGTTGAAGAAGTTTTAAATCAAGCCTCAACATTTCAGTAGTGCTATTGCCATGTAAAAATGCAAGAACCCAAAAGAAGACTGATGGGCAGGAATTAACACCGTCTACCGTAATCAGTTAAGCGCTGAAATCCTCGCCGGGATAAAGCCATCTAATGAATTCCCGCTCAAGTTTAAAGCAATGTCTAAATCTCCTTTGTCAAAAATTTCCTCTGGTATGGTTCCAGAGATGTTTATTGAATAAGTTCTTGCTAAGAATGAGCTGACCAAGACTATCATGAATCTTACTAGTCAAGTCATTTAGATAGAAGTCAATTAAGATTTCGGAGATGGTTCCGGAGAAAGAGTTCATAGAGAGATCAGCGGCGTTTAAGATTTCCATGAATCCACTCTCTTCAGGGATGGCTACATGAAAGATCATTCTGCCTTTAGGTTTTGAAGTTGCCTAGTTGTCGTGGAAGCGTGTCGAACAAGTCACTATCGTATTGAAACAGATTGATAAGCCCAATATGGAGTTTCCAAGCTCACCAATGATTATAATTGGATTGTCTTAGTGAGCGCTGTCACTAAGACAAATGTGGGAGTCTATTCGATGAGTGAAATACCCCTATCCTGAACCCAATGCTATATATGTCTATGACAAGCATAAAGCAGCGACTTTGTTCCCAATTAATGTTTACTAGATGTTTTGCCCGCACTTGCAGGCTTACTAATTTTCTAATATCTATAAATAAATATAATCAATTTAAGTAAATTATAATAAATTATAGTTCATACACTCAAAATATTTAATAATAATCTAAACAAATTCTTTCTATATATAAAATTTTTCATCATCATATAAATAATTGTCATCACAAATATTAATTGTGAAAATACTCATAAATTAAAAATATTTATTAATAAATTAATATCATTTTAGACATAACAAAAAAATATAATAAAATTATCTTTAGTAATGTAAACTATGTATACATAAATTCTTTGCAAATTAATTTTTTCATAATTAAATATATATTAACAAACATAATTATTTTTTAAGGTTAATAAAGACTTATAACACAATAAAAAAAATTAGATAATTATAATTATCAAATTCATGAAATTCGTTTTTAATTTAGAATTAATTATAGATTAACAAATATAATTATTTTAAATTTAATTATTTTTCAATGTTGATAAAGACATAATATAAAAAAATAAATAAGGATGATTATCAAATAAATGAAACTCGTTTTTAATTTATAATTAATGATATATTACTAAAAATATAATTATATTTCAAGGTTAAAAAAGATTTTATAATCCAATATAAAATAGTTTTAGATAAAGATAAATCAAAAATCATTGAAATTCGTTTTTTACTTATGTTTAATTATATATTAAAAATTTTAATTATTATATAGTAATAAATATTTTTTTTGGTAAAATAGTAATAACTATTAATCATTATATAGTAATAAATCTAATTAGTCATTAAGTTTATGTTTGCTTTGTCATTAAGGGTAGTAAAAATCATAAGAACATGACAATTAGATTTACTATCCTTAATGACAAAGCAAACATAAACTTAATAACTAATTTAGATTTATTACTATATAATGAATAATTAGATTTATTATAATCATTAGTCTAGATAATGATAATCATCAAATCATAAGAAACATGACAAATAAGATATGTTTCTAATTATTATATAGTAATAGATCTAATTAGTCATTATATAGTAATAAATCTAATTAGTCATTAAGTTTATGTTTGCTTTGTCATTAAGGGTAGTAAATCTAATTAATATACGGTTCATAATTATATAATAATAATTTTAATTAGTCATTAATTAAGGATAATAATTAATCATTAGTCAAAATCATAAAGACATGATAAATAAGTATAATTACACAAAATTATGGAGAATATGATAAATCAGAAAATTCACTTTTTTAAATATAATTAATTTATTGTTACTTATATATTAATTCAATTTTAGTTTATGGTTTATTAATATCAACTATTTTTAGATAATAATAGTCATCAAATCAGTGAAATTTGTTTCTAATTTGTGGTTGATTATATATTAATTAAATATATTTTTCTGATAACAACACAATATATAGGAATTATCTTTTATTTTATTTTTAAATATATATTTTGATTATGGATAATTCTTATCATTATTATTAATTTAAATCATTTATCTAATCAAATAAATATAAATTCGTTTTTTTGGTTGATTTATATATTTTATTCAATAAGGGTATAAACAATATTAAACACTCCAACTTTTAACGTGGGAGTTCCGTTTCAAAAAATCACTTCGCAAATTTAAATCATTTAGCTAATCAAATAAATATAAATTCGTTTTTTATTTTTGGCTGATTTATATATTTTATTCATTAAGGGTATAAACAATATTAACCACTTGAATTTTTAACGTGGGAGCTCCGTTGCAAAAAATCACTTCGCAAATAATAATGGTAACATATTTTCATATTGCGTGGATCTCTACAATAAGCATTTGTATAAACTACTGTACGTATTTTTTAGGAAACTGTATTAATATCTTTTGTTATAGAGAAGACCTACGTTTGCTGGTAAGAAGATTAAATAGTAGATGTTCTCTTATTTTATTATAGTAGATTAAACCTTGCATAATGTCTGTTGACTTCATTGTGAAAATTATTTACATGATCCTTAAAAAAAAGTTTAAGCAAAAAAAAAGTGTATGCTTTTTTTGTTAAAGTTTTTTTTTAACTTTACAGTTACCTTTTAACTTTAACAAAAATTTTAACTGATTAATCCTATTTGATAAAAGATTTTATAATTAAACAACCATAATAAGTAACACTTGTCTTTATATAATAAGATAGAAAATAAAGACATGTTAATCAATTTTCTTATTTTTTGTATTAATATTTTATATATTTTTTTAAAATGTGCCCGTGCATGGGACGCTACTGTACTAATATAAATATACAGTACATCACTTTTCTTTCTTCTTCAAAGCTTCCGATCTTTCCTTTCTTTCTGGTAATTAAGTACATCACTTTCTCCCTCTCTCGACGACGCGATCTATGTTTGAGTTTCTGTGTATGTAGTCCGTTGATTTGTGGGATCTATGTTTCTGTCCATCTATTGATATCAAGTTTTGATTTCAGCGGAGCAGGATTCGATCAATCATGTCTTCTTCTGGTACTCCAGTTCAAGATAGCCAGCGGTTCATCATTGGGCAGATGGATTACTGGGATCAAGTGAGTGAATCAGGGGTAAATCTTCTTCTTCTTCTTCTTCAGTTTATATGTGTATTTTTCATTAGGAACCAACGGAAGTGAGACTTTTTTTCTTAGGGTTTTGATATCGAGCATATCTCAGCACCTCAATGCGGACTCGTGTCTTTTGATTGTGAAAACAAGAGGATTAGGTATCCTAATAGATTGTTGGTCAATCTTTACGCTAGACTCGGTCTCCATCGTTACAACCTCACTAAGGTAAATAATAAGCTCAGTTTCTTTTCAATATTTTGATCAATTTCCTTCTTTTCTTTTCAATATTTTGATCAGTTTCCTTCTTTCTTGATTATGGATTATGATCATTGACGTATTTTGTATGCCAGGGAACAAATTTAAAGTTCGACCACTTGAAGAAGTTCAACATGACTATGAATTGTATCTCCTCGTACCGCATCAGTGCATCACTTTGGTCGCATCTGATCCAGCAACCGGTTCTCTCGTAACCTTTCTGGTTGGAGTCTCTGAGCAAATATATGCTAGTTTGGATTTGATGGTCTTCATTGCTAGACCTCAAGGTGATAAGCCTCGTCGCCAAGAACCAATTAGGCCAATTGGTAAAAATTGAACTAAATTCCTTCTCTTTTTCTTATAATTATTAATGTCTTGTATAAAAACTCTAACTTGTTTATTATCAATGTATGTTGCAAAGCTTCCACCGTTGATCCCTTGGATGCATGTGATGACAGAGGATTACCTTTCTGGCCGACCGATTTTGCAGATACATCACGTTTCTATTTGGTACTCAATATCACTTCTTTCTTCTCTCACTTTTTTAAAAAATAAAAAAATGGCCTTTTGTTAGTCACTGATATGGTTTATTGCTTTTGCAGCTGAAAGAATCAGAGTTGCAGGGCAACGAGTGGATTCGTCTATACTTGGAACTTTCTCTTTGTTCAAATGATAGGAATATTCCAGAAGTAAGTTTCTTCTTTTCATCCATATATAGCCAACAACGAATGAATGTTAGCTAATATTTCTGTGTTTTTTTTGTTTTTGTTTTGCAGAGCCATGTATCACAGCTACAGATTGTGAGCGTTGCAATGGAAAAAACTATTAAACATTTCACAAGTACCATTTTCTACATAACATTTAAAGGCTTGCCTGTGGCTCGGGTTGGTGAGGAAGGTGAACATGTTGAGCGCAAAGTCATAATTAGAGAGTATGAGGATCTATCTACCGGATACTACACTCTCATGGGTGGGTTTGGGTTCTCGGTTGGTGAAGACACTAGTCATCGCCGTATGACTCGCCTTGGGACTGGGAGCATTGAAGAAATGTACGCTGAGAAGAAGAGGCTGCACCCTACGACTCCCCCATGTCCAGCCATCCCCATTGCTGATTACTGGAAAAGCTAGATCATTGACCTCCTCTAGAGAGTAATAATAACTTTTGTGCTGTTTTTTTTAAGACTATAATAATAATTTGAACCCTTATGTTGTATCTCGTGCTTGACTTTATCTGACAATGAGGGATTTGTAACTCCCTCGTGTCTTTGTTTTCTCATTCTTGAATCATTTCTCTTGTCACACTTGTCTCTATGAGATGGTTCATGAACTTAATCTTTAGTTTCGTTCACATGAGAGTAAACTTATTTTTGCTAACATTTTCCTAATTTTTTTACATATTTTTGCCAAATATTTATTCACTATATTATTTGACTTAAATGCAAAACATTTTAATCAAAGTTCTCACATATTTTGTTAAATATATTATGTCTAATCTTCAAAGTCTTACTATTTATAAAGCATACATTGTAAGGGATTAATAATATTATAGATACAACTATATTTTTTATATTTTTTATATGAAATTTTGCTATAAATTGTTTTATATTCATTTGTATGTAGTCTCTATAATATTATTTGAGAAGTCAGTTTCCTACGTGTCGCGTTCACGTTAACTCTGGCGATGGTTGATTACACAGATACCCTTAATGAATTGTTAGATTTTAAGATTATTATTAATTTTTTATTTAGTTTTCTTTTTATCCTTTTCCAAATAACATATAAAATAAAAAGGAAATATTTCTAAAATTTTAAAACAAATTTAAAAACGAAAATATATGTATATAATATGACTTTATTAAAAAGGAAAGTTCACAAAATAGTAATACCCACATTAATATATATTTTTAAATAACATAAAATATATTTTCAAAATAATAAAATATATATGTTCATGAGCATTCAAAAATTTATCAGTAACACTTTATTTTCTAATATTTTTTAGAAATCAACATATAATATGATAAATATTATGAAAATACATATATACTTAAGCGATATATAAACTAATTTGACTTAACTAAAATAAAGAGTAAATAAATATTATGAAAATACATGTATTTAAGCGATAATTAAAACTAATTTAATTTGACTTAACTAAAATAAAAAATAATTATACTTCAGTTTTAATTAAAAAATATATTTAACTCAATATACTCACAAAATGAATGACTCGACTAATCTAATTTATATCCAAAATTGAACATCTAACTACAATAAGAATAATAATAATAATCTATTTAATTTTATGCATATAAATTAGAGGTTGACTCAAAGCATATTAAAAAAAAAAGAAATTATTAACCAATTACAATTTAATTATTTTGTAGAATTTATATATATGCATGAGACTTCAAAATATTATCATTATATTCATTTATGTAATTTTGAATCAAACACTTCAACTTATTATTTATTTTATTTTAAGCACAATATATATTAAGTTATACATAATTTAACTATAATATATTTACATATCTAAGAATATATTTACATATCTAATACAACAACCAACCGAAATGAAAATAAGAAATTAATCAAAGTTTTATTATATTTAGAATTAAAATATTATCGCTGAATTCGAAAAATAGATATTATCCAATATACTGAATTGATAACCATACCGACTATTGATCCAAAAAATAATTAAACCGATAATAATATATCCAAAGTCATATGTATAGAATAATATAATATTTATTAATATAAATTATACATACAAATTTATTCAAAATTAAAACTAAATATCAATCAATTATTATAAAATGTTACTTTTATGAATGTTCATACCCGTGCATGAGCACGGGAAATCACCTAGTATATAAATATAAAAAGAAATAATCAAACATTATTACACTTTCTAGAATTTTAAAAATTAGCTACCATTAATTTTATAATCGTTTTTATACTATGAAGATTTTAAACTCATGTAAATATCTATAAACTCATTTTATGATCATTAATAGTTATTATAATGTCTTTGTATCAAAATTATATGTTTTATCAATGTATATGATGAGTAATATAAGAAAAGAAAGCTACTTTTACCACTGTTTATAATAGAAAAATAAAGTTAGTAAATTAGTTTACTAACTACTTTTTAAAAATATACTTTATATAATTTATAAATAGACTATTAGTGAATTTATATAAATGAATAAGTATTACATAAAAAATTATATTTTATACAGTTGAATATTATAAATGATAATGCATAAGATTATATAGATTTTTTACAACTAACATTAACTGGATCTTGGATTGTCTCTTTTACATTTGATGAAAATAAATAAAAATTAAAAATCGTCAACCAATCAAATTATAACAATTTTTTAAAAAAATTACATATGATTGACAAGCAAAATCACTTAAGGGACTTCTCAATTAATATATAGTAGGATAACTAGGTTTAGTTCTGGTAAAGATAAAATTAGTAAACAATAATAAACTGAGTGATGATGGATGAATAGATTGATTTTATCAGTTTAATGTATCTTATATAAAGAAAATAAAAACCATATTTACTAGAATTTGAATACTTAGATATAAAATAGTATTTTTTATATACAAAACAATTAGGAGGAGATCCAATTGAACAATGGGATCTTCTGACTTATATCTTCAGAGGTGATTCCGCTGATGAAAACTGCAGAAGTTGGAGATGGCCGGATTCAGTGGAGAAGATTTAATCGTTGGACAGGGAGGAACGATGGAGCACAGTTTAAGGTTTGTGGATTTAGAGAGGTCGCAGTAGCCAACAGATAAAGGTCAAAGAGAGAGAGAGAGAGAGAGAGAGAGAGAGAGAGAGAGAGAGAGAGAGAGAGAGAGAGAGAGAGAGAGAG
>CAKOAT010217821.1:0-44595 GCA_932364175.1 Eruca vesicaria subsp. sativa | reverse complement strand
GGGAGTCAACTGACTGATCGACAGCCCCAACCTGTGAAGATACCGAATAATGATCTCTGGGATCGGAAACCATAAATGACATTGCTCCAAAAACACGTTGTAACACGTGAAAAAACCTTCGGGCGCAGCCTTATCACTTTCTCCCGCAAGTGGAAGGCGGAATTCGACTTCCTCTGGAACTCGGCAAAACTCCCGCATGAAATCAACACTGTTGAAAATTGCCGGGTTCGGGCCTCCGGAAGCTTGATCGGCGCCCGGCAAGGCTGGAACCTACGTCCCAGGCCTAGCAGCTCTCGACTCATCTCCCAACTCCCAAAAAGCCGCACGGTCCATCGGGTCGACTGACGGGAATGAGAACTCCTCTTTCGGAACCGAAATTGGGGGCTGCGAGCTCGTCCCTTCGGAATCACGAGAAATGGAACTGGTTGAGGAACGAGTCCTTCTCCTTGGAAACATGCTTGAAAATTTTGGGAAGATGAACTCAAAGAAAGTAGAGAGGAAAACTTCTTGAGTAAGTTAAAGAACATGAAGTGAAGAATTCAAAATTTTACTCCATGCACTTATAAGGAGAAACCTTACTATTCACCCTTGGACTTTTGGCTATTAAAGTTCCGCCTAACTCTACCAAACTCGCCAAACAAGCTTGACTCGCTCGCAAGAACCATACGATTCTTACGAGCTGGGGGGCTAACTGTTGGGGTCAAAATCGGTACGACGGAATCAATAGCCAAAATTCTACGCAAACACATAAACGCAACAGTTTTATGAATCTCGAGAATCATTTTATAAAACTCGAGAGATCAAAGCTCGAAGGTCGTTTTATAAAACTCGAGAGATCATTTTATAAAACTCGAGAGATCAAAGCTCGAAGGTCGTTTTATAAAACTCGAGAGATCGTTTTATAAAATTTGAGATATCGTTTTATAAAACTCGAAAGGTCGTTTTATAAAACTCGAGAGATCGTTTTATAAAACTCGAGAGATCGTTTTATAAAAGCTCGAAGATCGTTTTAGAAAACTCGAGAGATCGTTTTATAAAACTCGAAGATCGTTTTATAAAACTCGAGAAGCTGTTTTATAAAACTCGAAGATCGTTTTATAAAACTCGAAGATCATTTTATAAAACTCGAAGCTGTTTTATAAAACTCGAAGATCGTTTTATAAAACTCGAAGATCGTTTTATAAAACTCGAAGATCGTTTTATAAAACTCGAAGATAGTTTTATAAAACTCGAGGATCGTTTTATAAAACTCGAGAAGCCGTTTTATAAAACTCGAAGATCGTTTTATAAAACTCGAAGATCGTTTTATAAAACTCGAGGATCGTTTTATAAAACTCGAGAAGCCGTTTTATAAAACTCGAAGATAGTTTTATAAAACTCGAGGATCGTTTTATAAAACTCGAGAAATCGTTTTACAAAACCGCGAAAAACCGAAACCGCCGCAAAACGCGAACTAGTCGCAACCAGTTCGCCAGCAGGCGAACTAGAAGGTTCCGGACTAGTTCGCCTGCTGGCGAACTAAGCCAGCTTGGCTTAGTTCGCCAGCAGGCGAACTAGACGATCCCGACTAGTTCGCGTGCTGGCGAACTAAGCCAGCTTGGCTTAGTTTGCCAGCAGGCGAACTAGACTCCCTCGACTAGTTCGCCTGCTGCCGAACTAAGCCAGCTCGGCTCAGTTCGCCAGCAGGCGAACTAGAGACCTCCCGGAGCCTCGATTTCCCGCATCCCCGATTCGAACTTACGACACGGTCGCTTTCTGAACCACGGCCGAAATGTCTCTCGTTTCGTCTCGATCCGACTTACCGTTCGAGTTTTACGATAAAAACCGTAAAACTTCGTTTTCTCGGAAAGAACTCGAGGAAATCGTATAAAANGCATCCCCGATTCGAACTTACGACACGGTCGCTTTCTGAACCACGGCCGAAATGTCTCTCGTTTCGTCTCGATCCGACTTACCGTTCGAGTTTTACGATAAAAACCGTAAAACTTCGTTTTCTCGGAAAGAACTCGAGGAAATCGTATAAAACGGCAACGGTTAAACGAAACACCGAACAATGCCTAAACTATACGATTCATTCGAGATTTCTCGTTTAAATCATAAAAAACGCGCTTTTAATAAAAAACGCCGAGTAAGTCGTAAAAAACGCGTTTTTAATAAAAAGTCGAGTAAATCATAAAACTTTGCGATTAACTCGAGAAATTTATTAAAAACGACGTCAGATCAGGAAACGATCCCGTAGAGGTCGGAAAACGGCTTTTATCGCAAAACGGCCCGGAAGGACCTAAAACGCGATAAAACCCACCTCGCGATTTCAACGGAATCAAACCCGCAGATTTGATAACGTTTTGACGGTTTACTCGCAGAAAGCAAATAAAAGTCAAGTTTGAACATAAAAGGAAAGTTTAAAGAGAAATAGAAGATTTCCGCAGAAGAAAAGGAAGGATCGAGAAGAATGGAAAATTCCCGATTTAAGTCAAATCTGGGCGAAATGGAAAGATCGGATTGCCAAGACGAGGAGTATATAAAGAGGAGGTCTAGGGCAGAAGCAGACACGAAATTCAGAGCTTCCACCACCAAAACTAGCATTTAGGAATATTTCCGTTTTTCTGTTAGCGAGCTGCGTCTCAATTAGGGTTTTCTAGTTCTTACGCTTTCGGCAATTCTTTTTGTACCAGTTCTACGCAGATTCGGAATAAGAACCTCTTTGCTCTTTGTTTTCGTTTATTCTCATTTAAATTCTAAGTATTTTCGTCATCTTATTTTCGTTGTGCGGTTCTCGCAGATAGCCGGTTCCTCTGGAAACTTAGGGTTTTCCCGAAGTTTCCTTTTTTACGATTTATTTGACAGTAGGGTGAAATCGACTCCCACAGTCACTAAAGACGCGTTTTCTCGTAAAACCTCGAGTAAATCGTATAAAACGGCAACTGTTAAACGAAACACCAAACATTGCCAAACCATACAATTGATTCAAGGTGTTTACTTAAAAATTGCATCGTATCAGGAAACGATCTCGTCTAAAGTCGCAAAACGGCTAAATTGTAAAACACCCAGAGGTCCTAAAACGCGATAAAGGCCCACTCGTGACTTTGAGTAATGTGCAGCCAAAAGATACAATGTCAGTTTGCCTATTTATCCGCGAAAGTGAATAAATGTCAAGATTGAAGATAAATAGAAGTTTTCCGAAGAAAAATGGAAAGATCGATAAAAATATAAGATTCCCGATAAATGCGAATCACAGCGGAAAAAGAAAGACGAACCGCCTAGAGAAAGAGTATATAAACATGAGGTCGAAATCAAGAGGAGGCCGAGCTTTTTAGACTTAGAAAAAACGGCTGTTAGCTTAGGCGAATTTAGGACTTAGGTGGCTGGACTAGCAAGTCGGATCCTTAGAACGTTTTGTCGTCTAAGTTTCGCGATTCTCTTTGTAAAAGCTTTTCATTCTCTTTATCAATAATAGCCTTTGCGCAATTTCTTTATCTGTATTATCTTATCTTTTTCGTTTTAAGTGTATTTCCGCAGAGATTCATGACCTCGGGAAAATTAGGGTTTTCCCTAAGTTTCCATATTTGACGGAAAATTGACAGTGCGAATTTTGGTTCCCACACTGAACCTCTTAATTGAGAGAGTAATTCACTCCTTAGGGTAATTTGAGTGATATCAATAAGTTCATTGAGTTAAGCCATGAGAATCTCCAACTTCTCAAAGACAAGGCTATGTTAAAAGCTCAGGTAAATATCCTGGAACTGGAACAACCTACATCTCGGACATCAACTGAGTCTGCCACAAAGGATTCTGACTCAGAATTACTTGCTCTCAAGAAAACTGTAGCAGAACAAGAACGAAATCAGAAACAGTTTGAACTCAAGTTTAATCAGCTGAGTGACATCTTAAGTTAGGAGATGGACAAGAATATCCTGCTTGAGATTCAACTCACTGAGAATTACAAGAAGTTGAGGATGCTAAACACTGGAACTTCTACTCTTAATCATATCCTTACATTGGGACAATGCCCTAAATCAGCTCTAGGAATAGGGTATAACGGTTCTACTTCTCAGTCTACAAGGGAGCAGAGCGTATTTGTTAAAGACACTTCAAATACTCCAGATGACAAGGGATGTGAGAAGAATAAATCTGATGCGGCTGTTGTTACTAAAACCGAAAACAGAGTTGCAATGAGAAGACGTAGGAATGGCTGCTCTTCTGTGAAAAACGTGGTCATAACGTGGTCAAAGCGTATTTGTTAAAGAAACTTCAAATACTCCAGATGACAAGGGATGTGAGAAGAATAAATCTGATGCGGCTGTTGTTACTAAAAATGAAAACAGAGTTGCAATGAGACGACGTAGGAATGGCTGTCTCTTTTGTGGAAAACGTGGTCATAACGTTAGGTTCTGTTATTTACACAGAAATCAGTATGAACGTGCTTGGAGACTGAATCTATGATTTGTGGAACCAAAAGCTTACGGTCATGTATGGATCGCTAAACATGATCTATATCCAAATTACGGAAAACGAACGCAGGAGGTGTTACACAAGGAGAAGACTGAGTCACACACTAATACAAACCAAGAGTTGGTTTGTAACTTAGCTCGTTTACAAGAAGGTTGTGACTTGAGATGACATGTTGCCTACACCAGTACGAAAGATACTCATGAAGACGATATCCCATGTTATTTCGACAGTGGTTGCTCCAAGCATATGACGGGGAATCATGAGTATGTCGAGAGACTTGAGAGAATCAAGGGTGGACGAGTAACTTTTGGTGATGGCGGGCAAGGCAAAATTCGTGGAGCATGAGTAACAGAGAGAGCTGATCTGCCTCGTCTCATCAATGTGTATCTTGTTGATGGTCTGAGGTCTAATCTCATCATAGTGAGTCAACTCTGTGATGCTGGTTTAGAAGTCATTTTTAACAGAAAAGAGTGTCGTGTTGTTGATGGAAAAGGCACTCTGGCACTGTATGAAGTTTGAACTCGCAATAACTGTTATTTGTGGAAGCCTTCACAAGTGTGTCTGTCAGCAGTGGATTCAAAACTCGATCTCTGGCACAAAAAACTTGGTCACATGAACACCAATGGTTTAACCAGGATGGTAAATGCTGAAGTTGTAAGAGGAGTTCCAGATTTAGAGAAGCAAACTGAAACGGTATGTGGAGCATGCTGCCAGGGAAAACAAATCAAGGTTCAACACAAGCAAATTTCAGATATAAGATCCAAGAAAATTCTTGAGCTGGTACATATGGATCTAATGGGTCCCATAACGCCAAAAAATATTGCTGGAAAAAAAGTATATCTTTGTTCTGGTGCATAATTTTTCAAGCTACACTTGGGTGGATTTCTTGCAAAACAAGTCTGATGCCATAGAGAGCTTCCGAATTTTGGCCTTACAACTGAAACAACAAAAGGGTGGAATTATTCAAATTAGAAGTAATCATGGTGGTGAATTTCAAAACGAGCAGTTTGATCAGTTCTGTCAGAGTCAAGGGATTTTACATCAGCATGCAGCTCCCAGAACGCCCCAACATAACGGAATCGTGGAAAGAAAAAATAGAACATTGCAGGAAATGGCTAGAACCATGCTTTGTGGAAACAATGTCCCTTCTGGCTTTTGGGCGAAAGCTGTCAGCACTGCATGCTATGTGATAAACAAAGTGTATGTGAATCCAAAGACTAAGACTACACCTTATCAGATATTCAAAGGTAAAACTCCCAATCTCAGTCACATGCATGTGTTCGGGTGCTTATGTTACATTCTCAATGATCAAGACCACCTAGGGAAGTTTGATGCCAAGAGTGACTTAGGGATGTTTCTGGGGTATTCAACAAACAGCTCTGCTTACAGAGTCTACAATCAGGGCACCAAATTCATTGGAGATAATGTGAATGTGGTGTTTGATGATAATGTTGGTTTTTACCAGTTAAGAGTTACGCAAGCAGAAGGTTGTGCTACACACACAGTTCCTACTTCAGTCGATGCTAAACTTGAAGATGAGCTAGTAAAAGAAAATGATCAGGAAATTGAACAATTCAACCTTGATCAGGGTCAAGTTCACAAGAGTCACTCATATGCAGATGTTATTGGTGGATTGTTTGATGACAGGGTCACCCGCAAGAAGCAGATAAACTTTAAAGAGATGGTCCAGTTGGCATTCTTCATTGGTGAGATGAGAAAAGCAGATTGCGTTGTTTCACTGATCAAACCAAAGAACATCTAGGAAGCATTGGATGATGAGTTCTGGGTAGACTTAATGCACGAAGAAATGGAGTAATTTGACCGGCATGAAGTGTGGTCACTAGTTTCAAGACCAGAGAATGTGAACATTATGAGCACTAAATGGATTTATAAAACAAGACGGATGAAGAAGGAAATGTGGTCAGGAACAAGTAAAGACTTGTGGCTCAAGGATATTCTCAAATTGAAGGTGTTGACTATGATGAAACATTTGCACCTGTTGCTCGACTAGAATCCATCAGACTTCTGTTTGGAATAGCTTGTCACCTCCGAATCAAGTTGTATCAAATGGACGTCAAAAGTGCCTTCTTGAATGGCGTGTTGCAGGAAGAAGTATATGTGACCCAGCCTAAGGGATTCGAAGATCCTCACTTTCATGATCATGTCTACAAACTCAAGAGAGCTCTATATGGTCTGAAGCAAGCTCCTCGAGCTTGGTATTAGAGACTGACTGAATTTCTTATTAAGTCAGACTTCCAACGAGGGGGAGTAGACAAAACTCTGTTCATTGAAGAGAAAGGCAACGGGATTCTGATCATCCAGGTGTATGTCGATGACATTATATTTGGAAATACTTCTCAAGGGATGGTTGATGAAGTTGTTAAAACTATGACGAAGGAGTTCGAAATGAGTATGGTTGGTGAGCTCAGTTATTTTCTAGGACTTCAAATCAAGCAACTTGACGATGGGATCAGTGTGTCTCAAAGCACTTATGCGAAGAATCTTGTCAAAGGATTTGGAATGCAGACTAGCAAGACGGCTAACACTCCAATGAGCACCACAACCAAACTTTCTCGTGATGAAGAGGGAAAGCCGGTGGATGAAAAACTGTATCGTGCCATGATCGGAAGTCTCCTATACCTAACTGCAAGTCGTCCTGACTTGTGTTTAAGTGTGGGAATATGTGCTCGATATTAGGCTCATCCCAAAATATTTGCAAGGTACTCTAGACTTTGGCCTTCATTATACTTTTGAGACTAATGTAAATCTTTCAGGTATTGCGATGCCGACTGGGCAGGTTGTTTAGATGACAGGCGAAGCACGTCTGGTGAGTGTTTCTTTCTTGGAAACAACATGGTGTCCTGGCAAAGCAAAAAAACAGAACTGTGTTTCTTTATCAACGGCTGGGGCAGAGTACATAGCCTTGGGGAGTTGTTGTATCCAACTGTTATGGATACGTCAAATGTTAGTGGACTACAGTATAATCTCTGACCCTATGCTAGTTCATTGTGATAATATGAGTGCTATAAACCTGTTTAAGAATCCTGTTCAGCATTCACGTACCAAACATGTTGACATTCGGCATCACTTTGTGAGAGAGTTGGTTGAGATGAAGGTTGTGATCCTCGAGCATGTATCATCAGAAAAATAGCTGGCCGATCTTTTCACAAAACCTCTAGATTACAACACCTTTATGGGTCTCCGGAAGGCGTTGGGAATCATAAACCTCTAAGTAAGTCCTTTCCAAGAAGAGATCTGTTGTACATACGTGGTCATGCATGCATCTTGTCACCCCAACCTCAAAACCTTGAACCAACAAGTTCTTCTTTGAGAGGTTCTCGTATTGAATTCTATTTCTCACACTCATTTGATTCACTGGTAAAGGGCACTCATCTTGGACCAAGATTCTGCAACATTTTCGGTCTGAGTATTGATCACTGCCTGGATTGAATGAGGAAACACCCAAGAGGCTGAGGGCATCAAAAAGAGAAGTCAGTGTGTTAAACAGTCGAAAAGAGACGCTACACAAGAAACAAAAAATAAATAAAAATAATAATAATAATAATAATAATAATAATAATAATAATAATAATAATAATAATAATAATAAGTTCTGAATGAAGGATACTCGCGTTGGAGCTGGGTGTTGCCTCACTTTATCTCTGATGGCGATCACTGTCCTGGCTAGGCAGAGACATACATAAGTCTCTGGGAAAGAAAAAAAGAAAAAAAAAAAAAAAATTGTCTCTCGAGTAGAAGAGATAGGCACACAAGATGCCTATAAAGTGTTTCCAGACCCTACAGATGATTTTGGTTATGTCTTCGAGTTGGAGTGCTTAACTTAGAAGGATCTTGTCTGTGACAGCTACTCGGCTGGGAAATAGCTACAGACTTGGGTTGGTTCATTGATTTCACTCAAATTTTTGGTGATAAGGTGTGTGTGGAAAGCGTTTGACAGTGGCTCAACTCTTGGATACAAAGGCATCAACAGGTATGCCGTGTGATAATGTTGTATATACGTGAGTTGTTTTCAGAAGAAACTATGCTTGTCATGATCCAGCACTTCTCTCCATACTCTCTCACGGCCGTAAGTGGTGTCATTTCACTTGGTCGAAAATATGCTCGTGATAATGGTGTAATATCAGAAGAGCACTCTAACTAAATCATATTATTTTCACATGGGTATGTACATGCTTATTGGGCTAGAGTGTGTTGGCCACTTTTCTTGTGTTACTAAAAAGCTTTATTAAGGTTTTTAGGGTTTTCATGTGTCACATTGTTTCCCTCTTGACCGACACACCAAAGCTCTCTCTCAAACTCACCATGCATCCGACTAGAAGGAGTCCTCGCTTGACATCCATGGAGAATCCCCAAACCACTTCGTCCCCTAGGTCGTCAACCACTCGCAAACGCCCGCGCAAATGATCTCAAACTCCAACAACTCCTCCACCCGAATCTCCTCTAGCACATGTTGAGTCACTCTCGAGTTCGTCTGATGACGATGAAACTGAGGAGATTCTTCCCAAAGACTTTCAACCTGAAGCCTTCGATTTCCTGAACTTCTGCATCCTAGGAAGAAACCTGTCCCGGCTCACTTTATCATTGAGGGAGCATTCAACCGTTTTGAGGATCTAAAGCACCGCAAGTTTATCACTCAACAAAGCCTTCCCCTCAACGAAGAAAGGCTCCTTGATGTCAAAAAGGTGATTATGGATGCTGGTCCGATTTACACTTTGTTGACTCCGATGCCTTTATGCCGAAGGTGATTCGAGAATTTGTTGCCAATTTAATGGATGCTGAGGAACGTGAAGATGGAGTAGCTGTCTATGTGAGAGGATCTCTGGTTGATTTCTCTCCAATCCTGATCAACTCGATATATAGTCTCCCTGGTTGTGATGATGAGCCTGATTGGCTAGACGAGAATCTTATACAGTATGTGCTTTCCTCACAGACAATCTGATCACACGTTGGCAGAATATGAGCTTGAAGTATCTTACTGCCACAAATCAAGTGCTGTCTGAATCGGTGTGCTCAAATTGGATTCCTACCATGAATTACACATCAATGAATCAAGATCTTCTTAGGTTTTTCTACATGCTCTATTGATAAGGGTTTTTAATCCTTGGAGCAAATCAATGTAGTATTTAAGATTGGCGAACCACAGAGAACTAGAGATCTAAACACTAAGAATACACAAACTTTCCTAATCTAAGCATATAAGAGAGATGGATGATTGTAACAAGCTAAGATCCTAAAAATATAAACAAACATGATCTCAAATCCAATCAAGAAATAATTGCAAGAACACTTTCAATCAAATGATAAGTTAGCGCCATGGGATTAAGGCAATTGATCTAAAGCAATTAAAGTTTCAATCAAAATGTTCCTTAAGTCTAAACAACTTAACTAAGCAAATTATAGGTCTAGACAAATGCTCATTTTCTTTCATTAATCAAACACAAATGGTCATTGGCTCAATTAATTCAAGCAATAATTAAGAATAGGTTTAATAACTATCTAAGACTCCCTAGATACAAATGGTCATTGGCTAGATAGTCTTAAAGCTAAGGAGAGTTGGTTCAGACATTTAAACATACTCCTTGTAGGCTGAAAATGACTAAGGTTCAATCCTAGAGTGATCAAGTCTAGAATAGCATTAAACACACTCTACTAGCAAGGAAACATTTAGATCTACACTTAATCACCCTAGATCTACCTAACCCATGAATTCTAAAAGTGTCTACTCTTTAATCTCCATGAGAAACCTTAAATCCATGATGGATTCAAGGCTAATCATGTTAATAAGAATGAGAAACAAGATATAAGATGAAGTACTTCCTTAAAATGATATAAAGATTCAAGCTTTTACAATTAGAAACGAGTTCTTGAGAGAAAATGAGATACATTAGGGTTTTTGGGGTCTAAAACTATATATAGGAGGTCCAAATTCGAGTTGGTTTGACCAGATTTAACCGGGTCAAACCAGAATAAACCGGTCAAACCATGCACATTCAGCTTCACCGCCGCCATCAACTACCCGCGATCACGAGCCGTGTTCATCCTCTTCGCTTCGCGACCTCGTCTTGCCGCGGTGTCACCCGCGAAACTTTTCTGGTGGCTTAGTCGACTCTTGGCCGCGGCTGGCTTCGTCCCGCGGTGGTTAACCCGCGAAATCGATCAAAACGTCGCGTCCAAGCTCATGTCGCGATTCTAAGCCACAAACTCCACTTCTCTGCCGTGTCTCAACTCGCCGGTGCTCTAATCATCAATCCCGGCCACCTCAACTCTCCTCGAAGCTGTAACCACACCGGAACCGTGGCCGTCTCCCAACCTCTCCTTCGAGCTCTTTGGTTCACCACCTGCAACTCCGGTTCAAGCCTCCATCCAACGTCAGCCCCTCCGTGTCTCATCCCGAGATCCAAGCCGTGGTCTCCGTTCACTGTGATATCCGGTGGCAACGTCGCGTCGTCTTCATCTTCATGGTGGGCTCGCCGTCGTGGATCGAAGTGGTGGAGATGACAATGGAGAGCTTTCAGTTATTTTCACATTTGGTCCCTGGCGTTTTGATTCTTTTCACATTGGCCCCAGACTTCCGAATTTGCAAAACCGACCTCTCAAATCAACCCCTGGACTTCTAAATGTGCATTTAAACCCAAGCGAATATTCCCAAATTACAGCCCTGGTCCCTGAGTTCTCGTGGTCTTTCATGTCTGTCCCAAACTTTGTAATTTGCAAAGATAACCTTCCAATTTCGCCCAAAACTTCTAATGGGGCTCTCCAACCCCTATAATATGCAAATGGACATGTATATGCAATCTAAACAACTAAATGCAACTAAAAACACTAATATGATTAAGAAAAAGATGTTAGAAACTATTAAAACACTATATATCAACTCCCCAAACTAGATCTTTTGTCCACAAGTAAACTTTCAAAGCAAAACAAGGGAAGAAGTTTTAAAATGAGAACTTAAATCTTAGAGTAACAACAAAAGCATTCAACTCAATGTCCATCAAAGTGGTTTTAAAGTGCACCAATGATCTTTACTTTAAAAGAGTTAGCCATACTCATCACTCATGTATTGCCTTAGAGCTAAACTTTTCAATGTGATAGCAAGAAACCAATGAAACTCAACTCTTTAACATTCATTAAATGTTTAGTGAACTCTCTCAATCAACTTAAATCACAAACCAATGGGCTAGGTGTCAAAGAGGCTAGATGAATTTTAAAGTGGAGTTTGTTTAATTTCTTTAAGGTTTTCACTCATGAAAAAGGGATGCACAAGCTAATTGCAAAAGTAAGAAGAAGAAGAACAATTCCTGCATACAAGTATTCACTTCCATGTTCTTACCCTTCCTAGTTATATATCTACAATCCCAAACCATAAATATAAAACCCAAAACACTTATCTCACCCCCAAATTCACTCTTTTCACCATTTTACTACTTAGGAAGCCTTTTTTTTAATTACATTGCTCTCTTTTCTTTTCATCCTCTTTATTATTTTTTTTTAGAGGATATCATTTTTTTTACTAGAGATTTTCTTTCTATCTCATGCTTCCTATGTTTCTTTTATTTTTCATTCACCCTTTTTTGTTTATTTGTACTCTTTAATTGCTTTCACTCACTCTTTTTATTTTTCTCTCTTCTCATCACATAACCTCGCTCTTAAATAATCCCATCAAACCCCAATCCTAACCAATCAAAGCAATTGGTATATGGAAGCTACTACTTTTCGTTCCACTATCATTCAAAATTTTGCACTAGAATGCATCATCAACAAGAGACCTCACTCATCAAACAATCAAGGGGCAAAGAAAAAGGGTTAGGGTTCAAGGTGAGGTACCATTTAGTGATGCAAATGGCCATTCAAGCTTGTAACAAAGTCTAAAAAGGGATAAGCAAACTTGAATGTTCTATTGTTACCAAGAGTGAGCAATTCAAGATTCAAGAGAGAGTAATTAGATGTTCATTTAAGTTAAAGTTCATAGAGTTTAGCTACAAGGAAATCATGCATCTACAAATGAGTTTAACTTTCAAGCTATGAGATCCAAGTATGGTTCTTCTTTAACTTCATGTTCATTTAAATGAAATAAACAACTCCAAGGATGGGCATTGAATCAAACTCTTAAGTTGTTACTCACCAACAAAAGTTTATTAGGACTCTCAATGCATATGCAATGCATTCTTAACATGCACTCGACTCAATCTTAAAATGCAAATGAGAAAAGATTCTACATGCTTATTTTTAAATTTTTAGGGGTTTTTTATGCAAATAAATATGTATAATGCAATGCATGAGATGCATGACAAATAAAAAAAATAGAAAACAATGTGAGATAGTAGACTCTCCCCCAAAACTTACTTCACACAGTCTCTTGTGTGATAGTAAACTTGAAAGAGAGTACAAAAGAGAAATAAAATATGAAAGAACTAAGTATTTACAAAGGTAGAATGCACTTACTTGAAGTTGGCCTTGATGAGAAGATGCAAATGAGGAAGGAGAGCTTGTTGTGACCTTGGTAATGTCGACATGACCTCTTGAAAGATTTAGAACTCCCCCAAACTTGTCCCTATACTTATTCAAACATA
The DNA here is from genome assembly GCA_932364175.1 of Eruca vesicaria subsp. sativa. Lineage (NCBI taxonomy): Eukaryota > Viridiplantae > Streptophyta > Magnoliopsida > Brassicales > Brassicaceae > Eruca > Eruca vesicaria. The sequence continues at coordinate 31,552 of CAKOAT010217821.1, read as the reverse complement.
TTAAAGCAAAATAAAATATAAAGAGAAATATATACAAAGGATAAACATGGGAATGCCTCCCAAGTGCGCTTGTTTTAAGTCTCTAGCTTGACTTTGTGTGCATGCTAATCATAGGTATCAAAAGGCTGAGCCAATGCACCTTTGGTCCTTCTCCTACAAGAACAAGAAATCAAGTGTGCAAAGAAACACACTACTGTCCATTGAAAATAATAGATTTTGCATCAAAGAGATTCACTAAAGATGTATCATGAATCATGAGATGCTCTTTGAGGTTCAAATAGTCATGAGAATCAAATGCATTCGATGGAAACACAAAGTCAACTAAAGGTTCAAAAGAAGTTTTAACAAAGTAGTCAACTCTATCTCCATCAATCAAATAAAACACAATATTCACATTCTCATGATTATCTTCAACATGGGAGCTTTCTATCTCAAGTAAGAGCTTATCCACATTAAATTCAGCCCCTAAATCACTTAGCTCAAGAAGAGGTCTAGATTTATCAAGCATAAAAAACTCAAATTCGAGATCAATTGAAGCACAAAGATAATTCTTGTCAAAATAAACTTCAATGTGATCTCTAGCAAGCTTTTCTATTCTCAACTCATCTAGTTTCCTAGTTACACATATCATATCAAGACATTCATCGATGAGCACATGAGAATTCAAATCAGAGGTAATAACTTCAACACAAGGCAAGCACATGTTCTCATAGTCACAAAGTTCAAAGGTAGAACCACATATACCTTCTATAGGTTGGTGGAACCCAATATATTACCTCCTTGAGTTCATGAGCAACCCTTATCTGAAAATATGTGAGCTCTCTTCCTTCTAATGTTGCACTATGTTGCATAAGGTTTAACCTTAGCATCAATGCCATGTCACTCCTTGTCAACATTGGGTTTTCTTTGCAAAGCTCATCCACCTTCAAACTTTGTTCTGGTGTGAGTACACTTTCATCAAAGGGTGTCTCCACATATGGCTCGTCTTCATTGTCGGCTTCAAATGTGTCTTCCTCTTCTTGTGGCTTCTCAAAGTATCTTGAAGCCATTTCTACAAAACAGAAAATCTAGAATAGAAAATTAGCTATACAAAGGAAAAACAAATCAAGAAAATAAAGCTTAGTCTCAAGAAAGATTGAAATCCTTATGAATGATCTATCTAGTTCCCCGGCAACGGCGCCAAATTTGATAAAGGTTTTTAATCCTTAGAGAAAATCCCCTATATATTAATTGAGAAACATTTGAAAATTTGTAACCTCGATTTTGTAATAATTAAAAAAGAGCTCATGCTTACGTGTCACTCAATTAGGTAGTCAATTACATTCAATTGAAAAATAAGTAGTCCACATTCGATTTTTATATGTCGCTAGATATATTTGTTGGTCAAACTATATGATATGATATGATATTTATGATAGAAGCATTTATGATTGTTCTACTAGATATAATTACTATTTTATTTTCTTTCCTTAAATAAAAGATACGGAATTACCATAAATGACAAATATATATATATATATATATATGACAATTAATGTTTCTAATAATAAATATTTGATAACAATTTGTATATCCTCCATCATTTTTCTTTAATTTTATATTATTAAAATAAATCAAACAATCAAATTAGCTATAAAATTAAACTTTAGATTTTTTTCGTATATGTTATATTTTGAATTTAAAAAACCAAGAATAAATGACTAAAACTATTAAAATTATTATGTTAAAAATTATTGATCAATAGTTTAACATTTTTATTATAGAAAGATACACATGATTTTAAAACCATATGAGTAAAAAGTATCATTCAATAAAAAAAAAAATATATATATATATATATAGATTAAACTATATACCATATAAGATTACATACTTATTTTAATTTCAAAAATTTCAATGAATTTTCAAAAACATTTATAAATTATAAACGTATTAAATTTTTCACATTGAAAATTTTTGTTATCAATGATTTAAATATATTAGTTCTTTTTAAAAAAATTTCTATTTTTTAAAGATATTAACACAATCGATAATATGGTTATTTTTGGTATATACCATACAAACCAAATGTATGTGATTTTATAAAAACCATAAGATTTGGATATGGTTTGATTTATAATCAATTAAACTGAAACATGTAAATATCTATATCTATTTGTTACATGAGTTGAACTATAATTATGATTTGTAAATCACTTGAATCACTTGAAATATAATTAACTAACAATTTAATGCAACTGAGGCTTCTTATTTTCTTCGTCTTTTTTTATCTTTTTTTATTTTTTTAATATTATCTAAATTGAAGTAAAAATTATAAATTTGATGGAAAACAATTAGTTGAAAAAAATTCTTTACAATTTTTTTTAATCTTTAAACAAACAGAGTTGTGTTCAATCGAAGACATATTAATTTGATGAACACTAAATATGGAAGAATATAAAAACTTTTCTTTCATGCTTCTGTTTTGTTTTTATTTTTATTTTCAAAATTTAGAGATTTGATATTAATTCTAGATTTGATCATTTTATTAGATCATAGAAGCCTTTTTTGTTATTTATTCTTTTAGTTAAATATATAATTTTTTTTAGTAAATGACTTTTTGATAATATGACTCTAAATATGATCATATTATTTATTTTTATAATATATAATATTATTTTAAACTAAATAATGATGTATTTTGGTATAAAATTGAATAAACTGAAAACCAATATATAAACAAAATCAAACTGAAGTTAATATGGATTTAGAATAGTAGTTATATTTTAATAACCAAAATACTGAAAGCCGATATCTAGATTGAACATCCTTAATCTATATGAAACCGAACTTTGTTTCATTTTCCAAAATATAATAAAAATAATAAATTCATCCTGCGCAAGGCGCGGGTCTTATCCTAGTCAATGTAGTATTTAAGATTGTCGAACCACAAGGAACTAGTGATCTAAACACTAAGAATACACAAACTTTCCTAATCTAAGCAAATAAGAGAGATGGATGATTGTAACAAGCTAAGATCCTAAAAATATAAACAAAGGTGATCTCAAATTCAATCAAGAAATAATTGCAAGAACACTTTCAATCAAATGATAAGGTAGAAGCCATGGGATTAAGGCAATTGATCTAAAGCAATTAAAGTTTCAATCAAAATGTTCCTTAAGTCTAAACAACTTAACTAAGCAAATTCTAGGTCTAGACAAATGATCATTTGCTTTCATTAATCAAACACAAATGGTCAGTGGCTCAATTAATTCAAGCAATCATTAAGAATAGGTTTAATAACTATCTAAGACTCCCTAGATACAAATGGTCATTGCTTAGTTAGTCTTAAAGCTAAGGAGAGTTGGTTCAGACATTTAAACATACACCTTGTGGGCAGAAAATGACTAAGGTTCAATCCTAAAGTGATCAAGTCTAAAATAGCATTAAACACACTCTACTAGCAAGGAAACCCTTAGATCTACACTTAATCACCCAAGATCTACCTAACCCATGAATTCTAAAAGTGTCTACTCTTTAATCTCCATGAGAAACCTTAAATCCATGACGGATTCAAGGCTAATAATGTTAATGAGAATGAGAAAAGAGATATAAGATGAAGTACTTCCTTAAAATGATATAAAGATTCAAGCTCTTACAATTAGAAACGAGTTCTTGAGAGAAAATGAGATACATTAGGGTTTTTTGGGTCTAAAACTATATATAGGAAGTCCAAATTTGAGTTGGTTTGACCAGATTTAACCGGGTTAAACCGGAATAAACCGGTCAAACCATGCACATTCAGCTTCACCGCGGCCATCAACCACCCGCGATCACGAGCCGTGTTCATCCTCTTCGCTTCGCGACCTCGTCTTGCCGCGGTGTCACCCGCGAAACTTCCCTGGTGGTTTAGTTGACTCTTGGCCGCGGCTGGCTTCGTCCCGCGGTGGTTAACCCTCGAAATCGATCAAAACGTCGTGTCCAAGCTCACGTCGCGATTCTAAGCCACGAACTCCACTTCTCTGCCGTGTCTCAACTTGCCGGTGCTCTAATCATCAATCCCGGCCACCTCAACTCTCCTCGAAGCTGTAACCACACCGGAACCGTGGCCGTCTCTCAACCTCTCCGTCGAGCTCTTTGGTTCACCACCTGCGTCTCCGGTTCAAGCCTCCATCCATCCTCAGATCCAAGCCATGGTCTCCGTTCACTGTGATATCTGGTGGCAACGTCGCGTCTTCTTCATCGTCATGGTGGGCTCGCCGTCGCGGATCGAAGTGGTGGAGACGACAATGGAGAGCTTTCAGTTATTTTCACATTTGGTCCCTGGCGTTTTGATTCTTTTCACATTAGCCCCAGACTTACGAATTTGCAAAACTGACCTCTCAAATCAACCCCTGGACTTCTAAATGTGCATTTAAACCCAAGCGAATATTCCCAAATTACAGCTCTGGTCCCTGAGTTCTCGTGGTCTTTCATGTCTGCCCCAAACTTTGTAATTTGCAAAGATAACCTTCCAATTTCGCGCAAAATTTCTAATTGTGCTCTCCAACCCCTAGTCTATGCAAATGAACATGTATATGCAATCTAAACAACTAAATGCAACTCAAAACACTAATATGACTAAGAAAAAGATGATAAAACTATTAAAACACTATATATCATCTATCAGCGTCAAGGATTTAACTTTGGGAAGTTGGCTTATAATCAAATCATGGAAATGGCTGAGAATACTAAAGGAGACAAGTCACGGAGAATCATCTTTCCTACTCTGATTCAACAAGTTCTCCTTCTTCAACGGATTGTTCCTCCTGATGCAAATGATGAGGACTTCACTGGATTTCCTAAACCTGTTGTCAAAAATTGGAAAGTAGGAAAAGTCTCAGGAGCTGATTCCAGTGCACTGAACCTTGTAGATGACATTGACAAAACAATCACCGATCTTAAGGCAATCAGCCTTCGTCTGAGGAGTAAGCGGTATCTTTTGAGAATTGTTTTATGTTGTGTGTTTACTCACTAAGTTTTTATCAAAATGTGCATCTAAGCAGGGGGAGAATACTCGCATCAGATACCTCAACAGAATGAAAAAGTCAGTGATGCAGACAGTGACTGAAAGCTAAATAAAATGATCAGAAGTTATTGTCATTTGTATCATATTATCTACTATTTAATTTGAGTTGTGGGATCTATCTAGTTGTGTTGTTTAACTCATGGCATATGTGAAAAATGCTATTTGTTGGGTCTGTACTAGTTGAACCTAATTAAGGAGTTATTTATTCAGTTGTGATTGCGTTGCAACTCTTTCTTGTACGGGCTCTGTGTTTGTGTGTTTTTGCAAGTTGCTTAGATTGTCACATTCAGATAAAAAGGAGGAGAATGTAAGCTCAATATGGAGCTTGGAATTCAAAGAAAAAGAGGGTGAGTTACACATGGTGATCAATGTGTAACACACTGAAGTAAAGTTGGTTTGAGAGATGACGTGGCTTAAAACCATTGGGTACAAGAGATTACTTTGGCATAAAGTAATGAAGATTTGGGTTAGCGCAATATTAGGAAATAAGATATTGTGTTAGGGAACGTATTTAACTAGATTGCCTTGGGTAGATTTAGGTTAGACGTTCATAGAGAGAAAAGCTTGAGCAAGAGGATTGTTCTTGTGAAGCTAACAAACTGCAAGTCAATTGTGTGAACTTGTCCTTTGTGTGTGAGAGATTAGAAATTAGTATGTCTCTAGTCGTGCGTGACTGAGTGTAAATTTAATTAAACAGATCTAAGAAGATTGTTTAAAAGATTTCTAATAAATAAGAAAGTGTTTTTGGTATTTTATGATTGTTCCTTCTATTTGGTTGTCTCGAACTTTCAATCTAGACCAAGGTGGGCTTGCTGTAATATATACATCCCTTTTCATTCTCTCATCATAGTAGAAGTATATAATTTAATCATACATACCTACATGTATCTATAAGCATACTTGTAGTTTTTTGCCTAGATATATATACTTATACATATTATAGATATCTTGATGCTTGTTATGGGAAAGACATAGATCTGTAGTCTGTTGCTAGGATGTCAAAATGAATGTGGTTGAATGATGTTTGGGGATTTTATGCTATGATTGCTTTGTGTGGGATATGACATGTGTGGATAGTTACAAGAATTATAGAAGTGCATAAGGCCTCTGCGTGCCTTTGCAACGTGATTGAGAGTTCTGAGGCGTTTCATCATTCTTGGTTGGTTTTGTGGGGACCGAACGAGGTGGTATGATTCAACATCAGAGTGTGCAGGCGACGTGCATATGTGTAAATGTGGTGGTGCGGATTATGTGGAGACCTAACAAGGTGGTGTAATTGCGTGAAGGAATTGAACTCACGCGACCGATTAAGGTGGTGAGCTATCACGCCACAATGTGAAGACCGATCGAGGTGGCGTAGTCTCATGTGGCGCTAACGAGATTTATCCTTGTTTCTGTTGATTGTCTTTTTTACTGGGTGTTTAAGTTAGATATTTATACTATGTTGTGTGATGACGGTTAGTGATTGATTTTGAGGTTCCTAAAACTTATTTTATTGAATATTTGTCAAAATACACCCATTCTTTTTTTTTTAGGTGAGTTCGATGAAGTGCATAAGTAGTCATGTCGGTGTGATATTGAGTTTTTCGGGTTGTTAAGTTTTCTCTAAGTTATTTTTTTTTAAGATTTGATATTTTATTTTAAGCTATTCATATTTGTCTTAGTACCGGTTAGATCAGGCGAAGACCGGTTACTTTATCTTTGTTCTGATCTATACTATTATTTGCGAAGTTATTTTTCGCAACGGAACTCTCACGTTAAAAGTTAGAGCGGTTAATATCTATTTTACCCTTAATAAAATTTTTATATATAACTAATTTTATAATTAAAAACGAAATTTAAAAAATAAAACTAGATAAGTACAGTATGTTATTATCTTAGATAATAAAGAATAATTAATATAATAAGTTTATTAAAAAAAAACAAAATAAGATAATTCTTATATATTATTATTATCTGAATATAATATTGTAACAACATGATAATGCTTATAGATCTTAATTTTATATAAAATTGATTTTGGCTTTTAAAAATAATATCATTATATTATAAAATTTAAAAATTAAAATATAAAATTGATTTTAATTAAATATTAATCAAACAAAAACATTTGTAGAAAGATATTTTTAATTATATAATTAAATATTAGGTATTAAAAATTGGAACGGTTCAAGTTAATGATACCTTTAATGAAATTTATATATTTATATATAAATTAGTTAAAACCAAATTTTATGTTAGTGATATAAATTTATATGTTATTATATAAGTTAATTTATTATAAATTAATAGGATAATTATCTACATTCATGCATATTTAAAACATAAGATATCTTATAGAATATTATACAGTTATCTGAAAATAATATTTTTTATTATGAAAAATAAAAATGTAAGTTATTAAACAATTTAAAATTAAATATTAAGAAAAAATATAAATATATTTTCAAAACTATTTTATTATGTGGATTTTTTTAACACTATAATAAGCATATAGATTTTGATGAAAAATCATATAAAAATATTTTAATGTTTGATTTAGGTTTTTTAAAACTATAGAAAATAACTTATAATATTATTTTAGAATTAATAGAACAAAAAATAATAAATATTCGTAAGAAAATTATGCCCGCATATGCGTACACAACACCTAGTACTTTATAAATCATTATTTTCTTCTGGTTGATAAAATACTTTCAAAATAATCCACCGTCAAGTTTAGTCATTCTGTACCAAGTCCGTTCAACTCAGTTCAACTTTTATTCAGAAAAGTCTATTGTAATTCATATTTTTCTAACTTTTTATTCGTGTATTTCTTTGTTTTTGCGATACAAAGACCAGAGGAAGCTACGATTGATCCCAAACCCAACTCGCATCACAATCACTAGCCTATATCTCTACAAACAGATAGAAAGAAGAAATATTATCATTGCAGGACACTTTCTATCTTTTTATTATCACTCTAGAACACATTGTTATACTAGAGCACTTTTTCAACAAAAAGCATCAACTAATATTTTCTAGTTTCTTCCCAACCATCACGTGGTCTAACTAGATCTAAAAAGTGGCGAGCTTAATTCTTAGCCATAGATTTCTTTATTTTTCTAGTGGTCAAAATTTAATGTCTCAGATCTAGTGACCGGCTTCTCGTCCCTACATTTCTCCTTTTTCTGTTGTTTTTCAATAAAAATTTAAACTATTTTTTTTTATATTTCCACCATAGAAAATGAAGAAACTGCTAATTGACCCATTCTATTTTGGTTTCTAAATCGCTGTATATAAACTAATTTTGGTTTAACTACTTGAATTTCGAATCTTAACTTCAGTAATTAGTTCACCTTGTTTAATCACCCTGTTTTCGCTGTTCACAAAAAAAAAAAGAAAAAAAATCTCAGATTTGTAGTACTTGGGGTATAAAACATGTAACATGACTTAACCATAAAGAAATCTGAGTTGATTTTATAAAGGAATTGGTTAATTGTGTGAAAAATCAGCTGAAAACATTTGGTGATAACAATGGTGACTACACAGAAAAAAAAATTTAGATCAAGAAAGAAGAAGATATAGAAATTACGATTATATTCTTACTTAACAAAATTACAAATGATAGATGTACATGCAATTTTTTCTAAAATTATTGTACATGTGGATAATGAAATATAGGTGTACACAATAGACCTAGTACACAGTGTTAATATTTGAATGGTTATGTATATAACAAATCATCATCTGTACATATAGACAATGAAACTTGTAAATGTATATAACAAATTTACTAAGTATACATATTAATCATTGCATGACAAGATACTCAAATTAACTGGTGTACATCTACAAATGAACGCAAATAAGACAATTCCTCACCTTATGATGCTATGCTTGCTTGCTGCACAAGATGCCACTCAATTATAGATGTACACGATGTATATCTGGTGTACATGCGGCTTGTGTACATATGGATAATACAATACATGTACACGATGTATGTGACATGATTTATATGTAGACCGATCAAAGTATGTGTACATATATCTACGCTTACGTCTGTAAATTGATGTAACTCTCTATGTAACCGTGTTGTACATCCTGATAGGTATTATGTGTATGTGTAAGTATTTGAACACCTGTGTATATACATATGGACATTTATGACATATTGTACACGTTTACAATGTAAAATTAAAATTTGAAAGGATGCAAATTCTTATTACATTGAACAAAACACCAAGATGAAAATTCTTACTACATTTGAGAGGATGCAAATTCTTAATATATATTCGTGTACACATGTACACAATCCTTGTTGTACATATGTACACACATGTTGGTGTACATAAATCACTGTTTTATCAAAAACACCAAAATTAGCAACAAGGTTCGACCTTTTCCTCCATTGCATTATCATCAAAGAAATCCCAGATACGAAACCCTTATCCCAAAATCAAAATCTCAGATCTAAAACCCTTATTTCAAAATCAAAATTCCAGAATCGAAACCTTAGTCCATAAACCCAAAATCAAAACCTAAATCCCTAAACTTTCAAAATCCCAAATCTGAATCCTTAATCCTAAAATCGAAATCCCATAATTAAAAACGGAGGTGCTCGTTCCTCTCTTCCAAAACAGGACCCTTCTTTGCAACAAAACGAGTGTGTGAGCAAAACCTTTTTCTCTGTTTTTTATTGTTGCTGAAGAAAAAAAAAAATCTGACAAGAGTTTTATTCCCCGGACCAGTGTGAAAACAAAACTCAATTTCACGTCCACCAACCTAAACCCTATTTTTAAAAAACACTTCAAATATAGTTAACCAGCCCAACTGGAAAGATTTACCAATTACTTTAATACCCTCTTTGGTTTCACTTTTTGGAGGATAAATGAGTCATTAACTTCTGGAAAGTACCTTAGTAGTACAATGTGTTCTCACATGATATAAAAAGACATAATGTGACCTGCACTGAAAATAACTCTAGAAAGAAGGTGATAAATATGTCAACAACAAATATAAACCGAAAGCGAGTGTAAAAAATAATGTTTTGTCCTTATGTTGATAATGTTATATATTTAGTTACACATATCTTATATATTATATGAAAATGTTTTACATAACTACTATGTGTTTTCTCCTGCACCATGTGCAGTGATAATTTTTTTTTTTTTTTTTTTGACGTCGACAACACAAATTCATCTAGACTCTTTGAACTAAACCGGCAGTTATGTATCCATGTGAACAACAAAAGACGATTGTTTCCTCGCATAACATGCTAGACTATCTGCCCTTGAATTCAATGTTCTTGGTACATGGATGATTGCTAAGCTGTTGAAACTCCCTTGAAGCAACTTGATATCTTCCAAATAACTTGCAAAAGCTGGTCATTCATCTGGTTCTGAAACCATATTCACCAACTGAGAACAATCTGTTGCAAATGTAACACAATATTGACGCGAATTCCTCATACTCTCCATCGCCCAGCTAAGTGCTTCCACCTCCGAATGTAGAGGTGATAGGCTTGCTCTGGCATTTCTTGCGCCCATTAAACCCTCAAAACCTTCGAGTGTACTATACCAACCCTATCCGTCAAACCTATCCTTGTCTTTCCATGAACCATCAATGAAGCACCAACGCCCAGGTATGGACGGTATTGCGACCCCACTCCCTGGTTGATTTTCGCCCTGAATTATTTTTATTTGAGCCTCCTCCCATAGAATGGATTCTGTTTCAGCCAATGATAGTGTGTCTTTCGGATTAACATCTAAATTGCTAAAACATTTACTATTTCTCCCTTTCCAAATATACCACAATATCCATGCGAAATGCTGATCATCCATCTTAGGGATAACCCTCCAGAATAAGTGGTCCATATTCGTAAACAGGGACTTTGTAGGAAAAGTGGCGGGGTTCAAAGGGATCTTAAACAAGCCCCAAACTTGCATTGCTGGTGGGCATTCAAAGAAAACATGGTTAGCCAATTCCTCCGGAGCACCACATCTGTCACAATATATATCACCCTTTAACCCTCATGCCTATAGATTCTTCTTTACCGCAATACACCCCGATAACAATTGCCATAAAAAGTGTTTTATCTTTGGAGGGCAATTTACCTTCCAACAAAACGCTTTCAAAGTATCAACTGTAGGCCCTTGAAACATTGTCAGCCTCTCCTTATTCGGGTACACTCTTTGGACTTGATATCCTGATTTAACGGTATATTTTCCGTTCTGAGTGAAATTCCATCCATCCCTATCTTCCAAATATATCCTACTCAGGGGAATGCTTCCTATTATCTTGGCATCCTGAGGTTCTACTAGAGCTCGAATAATCTCCATATTCCAAGTTTGTGTCTCTGTATTGATGAGAGAATCCACTGTGAGAGAATCCTCTGTGAGTTCCGAATAAAAGTTTTGTTGATTTTTATTTGCTGGTCTCGGGCGAGTGGTTGGCAGCCATGGATCCTTCCATACTGAGATAGATGACCCAGATCCCACCCGTTTGATAAGTCCTTTGTTAACCAGAGATCTAGCTGAAATCATACTCCTCCAGCCATATGACAGGGAGTATGATCGGATTGGTTCCAAAGGTGACGTATTCCTATAGTACCGACCTTTGAAAACACGAGAAAACAAAGTATTTGGTTTCTCAATAAGGCGCCATAGTCGTTTGCCTAGCACTGCTGTGTTAAAATCTTCAAGATCTTTAAAGCTCAGACCGCCTGCCTCTTTGTCAAGACATAATTTATCCCATGATTTCGAATGCAGTCATCTTGTACTTCCCCCCGAACTCCACCAGAATTGTGATACCACGCTTGTTAGCTTCTTTGTAGTAGCCTTAGCAAGCCTATAGCAGAACATCACATGATTTGGTAATGTCATGACCACTGATTTGATAATCACCTTTTTCCCTCCCATTGTAAAGAATCTAAAGTCCAACCATTAACTCTTTTGTTTAACTTCTCCTGCACAAATCCAAATACCTATATTTTAGACCTATTCAGACTCTCTAGAAGGCTTAGGTATGTTCCCATGCCTCCTATATTCTGAATCCCTAGAATATCCCTGAGTGCTTGTTTGGTTTCTTCCCCAATCCTATGGCCAAACTGAATTGAAGACTTCTGGAAGTTTATTAATTGACCTGACACAGCCTCATAGTCCTTAAGTATGGTGAGTATATTTTGACACTCCTCCGGTTGCGCCCTACAAAAGAAAAGACTATCATCCGCAAAGAGAAGATGGGAAATCTCTGGGCACGTTCTAGCAACCTTCATCCCAGTTAATCGCTTTTGTTGCTCCGCCTTTTTAATATTAGTAATTAAGGCTTCCGTACACAGAATAAATATATAAGGCGAAAATGGAACTCCTTGTCTTAAACCTCTCTGAGGAATAATGGATCCTTTAGGTTGACCATTTATCAATACTCGATACTGGACCGACGATATACATTCCATCATAAGCTTTGTCCAATGAGGATCGAAACCCATCTTGTGGAACAATGCTTGAATAAAGTCCCATTCCACTCTATCATAGGCTTTACTCATGTCAGTTTTTATCGCCATAAACTTTCCTTGACAAGATTTATTGGCTCTCAACCCATGAAACATCTACTGCGCAGTAAAAATATTATCTGATATTAACCTCCCCAAGACAAAAACCGATTGTGTTTCTAATATAAGCCTAGGCAAACAAGTTTTCAGCCGTTGACATAACACTTTTGATATGATCTTACAGTAAAACCTCTATAAATTAATAATTTGGGAATACACCAAAATTTTATTTTCTTATTAATTTAGAGAGATATTAATTTATAGATATACTAATTGAACCAAAAACTCAATTTGGAACTATTAAATTATATTAATTTATCGAGTATTAATTTATAGAGGTTCTACTGTATATCCTACATTACATAGACTTATTGGTCTAAGCTCCGTCATCCTTGTCGGTCTCTCTGTCTTAGGAATCATACAAATATTAGTAATGTTTAATCGATCATCCAAGACTCCTGAAACAAAAATAAAATTATTCACTATCTGTACCAAATCCTTTTTAATAACATGCCAGGAATGTTAGAAAAAAAGCGCAGTCATTCTATCTAGTCCTGGTGCCTTCTCTGGATTCATCATAAACAAAGCTTGCCTAATCTCCTCCTCGGTGGCCGGCCTCAACAATCTTTGGTTCATTTGAGAAGTAATCTTCGAGTAACCTCCTCAAGGAAATTATCAAACTCAGAAGGAGACGTAGAAGTGAATATATCCTCAAAATAGTCCGCCGCTACTTGTTCCACCCCATTTTCCTCTGTTATCCAATTATCATCATTATCATACAAGCCCACTATTCGGTTACGTACATGTCGTTGTTTTGTTAGAGCATGATAAAATTTAGTATTAAGATCTCCCGAAGAGTACCACATATTACGGCTCTTTTGATACCAATAATCCTCCTCATCCATATATGCATCCTGTAATTTCCTAGACAAATCTAGTATATCCTCTTGTATTCTGTTATCATCCATCTATACCTCTTCCAGAGCCTTTTGGAGAACTTGGATTTTCTCCTTCCCATATGGTGGGTTATTTTTTCCTCCACTTTGCTAGCTCATGCCGACAATTACTAATTTTTTTTTATCAAATCATTCAAGTGGTCATTTTTTCCTACAGTCCAGCCGACAACTATAGATTCCATAAAACCCTCCTCCCAATCCATCACTTATCAAAGTGAAACTGTCCCCTCTTTTTGTAAATTTTGTCCTCCATATATACAACTACTGAGCGATGATCTGACCCCACCATCCCTAAGTACTCAGTATAGGAGCACTGAAATAACGTATGCCATTCTTCATTTGCTAGTGCCCGGTCAAGGCGACAACGTATCATCACTGCTCCTTTTCCTTTCCCTCTACGTCTTTGCCATGACATTTTATTTCCTCGAGCCGGGAACTCAAGTAACCCACTATTTCGAATCATATTGTTAAAAGAAACAAAAGAAGTCAAACTCCTTACCGCTCCCCCTTCCTTCTCGTGATTACCCGTAATCTCATTTAAATCACCAGTAATAAACCAAGGTTCTGATCTTGCTAACCTATAATGAGTTAAGCGCTCACATACTTGCTCGTGTAGATCTTGTACCGGATCTCCATACACAAAAGTAAGAAAGACTTTTTTCCCCATCACCACCGCTTCCACATCAATCATCCTATTACTTGAGTATAAGATCTTAATTTGATACTCAGTATTGTAGAAAAGAGCGAGACCCCCGCTCCTTCCAACTGGATCTAGCGTAATCAAATCCTCATATCTAAAATGTGTCTGAAACCCTTGTACAAAATCAAAATCTTGTTTTGTTTCCAATAAGAACAGAAAATCAGGTTTATGTTTATGCCATATTTCCCTTAGATAACTAATTGTCCATTTACTTCCCATTCCTCTACAATTCCAGCTTAACACTCACATGAGAAAAATAATATACAGATTGTTCCTGGGAACATCGCTACCGGGTATAATGAGACCCCTGAAAATGTAAAAAAAACTCCACAATAAAACCTTATCTTGATAACATGTGAGCCATAATTTCTCCTTGCAATACATTTGCTCAAGCAGTATCCATGTGACAACAAATTTCACGTTGGGTACAATATTAAAAGCAATCCATGTGATTGCCGTGATACTATATCCTTTCGACCTCTTATGATACCCCGTCCAAATTTTTGCTTGTTTAGTGTTGGTGTTTAAAGACTTCCGCAGATGAACCCACCCGAAGGTAGACTCCGCCTGAGTTTGCGATCCCTCCGCATACAAAGTAACAAACCACCAATAAAAATGACATCCTATTAAGGTTAAAGTAAAATATGAAAATATCTGAAGATAGATCCAGATGTTTATTTGTTGTCCATAATCTGCTACAAAACCCATGTACCAAATACAGTATAAGTAGAAGAATTCGTATTTGTCAACAAACTATGAAGCCAATCATCAATATGCGAGAAGAAACATCTATACTTTTCCCATAAACAGAGAAAAGATAACTACCTGGACCAGTTAAACCACAAATTCCATTGAACAATCCTGTAACATGATCCTAATTCAAGCAAACAAATTGCGTACCAAAGGCCTAACTCAGATACTAAAACCATGCAACAATAATAAGTCATACAGCTAATAAGAAGAAAAATAGCTAACATCAAACCCCAGACCACCATTTTCTCGCTTACAAACACAATGAAGACATATTCTTCACCAACTGAATATGAAGCAGATTAAAAAACCAGCTCCTGTCCCGACCTTCCAATCCATTCCCAAGCCTTTCCTAATCCCTTAATTGGTGTTGAACGCTGGTTTAAGGAGACCATACAGACAATATTCATCGGTTGAGACCACAGAAAACCTTCTTGATACCTACTCCATTCCAGAAGCCACCCACCTACCAAAGTCAAAACACACAAACGCCAGCAACCAGTCCAATTAACAAACGCTGCAGTCATGGAAATAATAAAGAGGATTAAGGAGTTTATGACCAGAGCCTCCACCCCCACGAGTATAACAAACATACACCATGAAGTCAGAACTGCAGAAAGCACCCAAAAAACCTCCTTCCCGAACTAAATCAAACATATCCTGCACCTTAATGAATTATACATGAAACCATACCAAACCACACCCTCCCCACCGATAATAAAGAGAACACCAGAAACCAGAGATAACATTTTTATTCCATAGCATAAAAACCCAATACCGGGCAGAGCACAAAAATAAAAAATAACCAAAACAACTAATGCCTAACGAGCTTATTTGAAAGATAAATAAAAATAACCTCAGACACCATAACCAATCCTTATACTCCTTGCTTAATATGTTGTATAGCATATTAATCCTCCATTGAAGCCTTTCAAAACCACGCCAGTAAATCTGTCTTCTCCTCCATGGGTCATCGAGCTGACTAGAAAGGAGAAGTCCCCAGGCCTCCCTTTCCATTGATATCTTCCTGAGCTGGTTTAAAGTGACCAGACTTAGCAAATACGAGTCCCCAAATATGAGTCCAAAAGCTCGCTCCAACCTAGACCGTAGGTCCTCCCCCTCCAAAAAAATTCCATCTCTGCAACTCGTAGCAGAGAAACCTGCAACCCACCAAAACAAGTCAATTACACCCCAACCGAAGATGTTATCACCAATACACCAGTAAGCCAAATAAACCGTTTTATTAAAATATGAAATGGCAAAGCCAATTTTGAGCACTACACTCTTAAAACTAACATGAAACAAAGCAAAACACTCAGATAACCTCCAAGATATTATTAAAAAAGCATGAAAAATAAAACAGAAAACCAAATCCCAAATCTCCCACGGCTTATATTTGATGATGGACTCAACCATAAAATTCAAGGTTTGTATGACGGCTTAGGGTTTGAAGGACCCTTCTCATCAGCTTGCTTAACTCAAACTTTTCTAAAAATTAAATTATATTTAATATAAAATTTATTAATATTACATATTTTATTATTTTAACTAATGTTTAATATAAATTTAATTTAATTAAGCAAAAATTATGAAAAAAATATTTATTTTAAATTATATTTAATAATATATATGTAACATATTTAAAATTTGAGTTTTAGGAATTTTTTTATCTATTTATTTTGGTTTTATGTATTGAATCAACTTGTATGAAATAACTAAGAAAATTCATATAAAATTGTATAGTTATTAAAAATTACAACTAAAAAATATTTATAAAATTTTTAAATATCTAAAAGAAACTAATGATATTATGATTAAAAAAAATTTATTAATTCTTTTAAAACATGTAGAGAAATTTGAAAATATTAGTAATAACAACTTTATAATTATAAAAGTAAAATTACAAACACTTCAAAATTCATAATGCATATTTCAATATATTTATTTTTAGTGATGATTTGATTTATGAGTTAATACCATATTCTAAAAAGTTTATCAAAATTATAAATTAACATTAAATGTAATGTATCAATTATTGTTATACTCTGTAAAGTTTACCAGAATATATATATATCAGCAATATATGTAATTGTACATGTTATATTTAACTATAAGTCATGTCATCAATCTTAATAGCCATATCATCATTTTTGTGAAAAATGATTGTAGAGAGTACATGTGACAAATTACTTCGCAAGTTACGACATTTCTAATAATATACAAATTGCTCGCATTAATTTAATCATTTTAAGAACTGTGTCATCACCAAAATAGTTCTTAAAATATCTAGACAAATAGGTTGGTCAATCTAAATATATAGTAAACTTTTCATTAAACTAATCCTAAAATTTGTTATTAATGCTCTTCATACTTTCCTTAAATAAAAACAACATAATTACCTAATACGATTAAAATATATATATGACAATTAATAATTTGAATAATAAAGATTTAATAAAAATTGTGTATCCACTATCATTTCTATTTAATTTTATAATATCAAAATAAATTAAACAACTACATTAACCATATGTTATATCGTGAAATTTGTAAAAACTGTTAAAATGCCCACATTAGAAATTTTGTGGTCAACTGGTTAACATTTTTGATATGACAAGACACAAATGTTTATAAATTTATACGAGTATGAAATCTCATTAAATTGAAATATATATCATATCAAATACATAAATATATTAATTTATAATTTTCTTTGAACCAATATGTCGAACTTAAAAATTTTAATTTAAAACTTTGTATCGAATTTTTCAAACGATTATAAATTACTAAAACTATTAAATGTCTCAGATTAAAATTTTTTTATCAATGCTTTAAATATTTTGTAATAAATGATACAAACGTTCATAACATCATATTAGTAGAAATGTTCCTTTAGTAGATAGCCATAATAAAAATATATTATGTATCTATGTTAATATTATGTAAATTTAATCATATACCCTATAAATTAGATAAAATTAATTGTTTGGATTAATAAAATGATTGTAAGTAAAGAAGAGTGATTGTTTTAATTTTTGTGCTCGCATTAATTTAATCATATACATAATAGTAACTAACTTTTCAATTATTTATATATTTATTATCTTATAATCCTACAGTTTTTTTAAAAAAAAACACAAAATAAGTAATAATAACTAAATAATTTGTATATAATTTGTATATATAATATTCGTCCCGTGTAAGGCACAAATTTTAACCTATTTGTTATCATATTGTATTAACACCTCCTAAACGAAGATGGAAAAGGTATTAAAAACAAATATTAGTGATAATATTTCTTCTGTATGTATTAGGAAATATTTAGACTTTTTTAGTTACTTTTCAAGTAAAATTTGAGCATTTTTATGTATAATCAAAGATCTGTTAGACTATTAACATCAGAATGTTAAGTAAACATAAAAATTATCTTTTTAGAATCTTATATATGAACTGTTTAATAAACGATAACAATATATCATTTTATGTTATTACAAAGTATGAATCATAATGTTTCTTATAACCATATCATTTGTCACTTACATTAAGCGTATATCTTTTGTAGCATTATTAAACTCTCTTTATGTATTCCGTTGTTGCTATTTTGTCTTCTGTGTATTTTTTTTTTTTCAGAGGAACCAACACCTATTGATCCCGAAACCCAGATGGCCTCACAATCACTACCCTCATCATCCTTTACCTCCCAATCTAGCCATCTTAGATTGGCAGTGTTGATGTAAGCTTGAAGTTATTGAGACAAGACTAGAGACTTGCGGAGCAAGCTAAAAGGGTTCCTACTTTATTGGAGAAGTTAAGATAAAGATGAGTTTGTTTAGGAGATATCTATTAACATTTGTGTTTATCTACTAGATTTTAGGATCTCATTTAGCAATATATATACACCCATCGAGTAATGGTGGATTGTATGAGTTTGGGGGTTTCAAGGTTTTGAGTGAGTTTTGTCCTTGAAAGAGATTAATACAAGAGAGTTATTCTAAACTTCATTCTTATATAAAGTGTTCCTTTCATAGTTTCAGCACTTGGTATCAGAGCTTCAAAGTTGAAGCTATGGGAGATCTTATTGTTGCTACGACAAAGAAGGAACCTGGATCATCATCAATCAAGTGTCCCTTACTAACGTCTACAAATTACACGGTGTGGGTGATCAAAATGAAGATCCTGTTGAAAGTACACAAGGTCTGGGAGGTTATTGAGGCTGAAGGAGAAGACGTTGAGAAAAACAATCTAGCCATGGCACTAATGATTCAATCAATACCCGAAGCACTTGTCTTACAAGTTGGTGAACTAGATACTGCCAAGAAGATCTGGGACGCTATTAAAACAAGATACATGGGGGCTGATAGGGTCAAAGAAGCTCGTTTACAGACTCTTATGGCAGAGTTTGATCGTCTGAAAATGAAGGATAAGGAAACTATTGATGAGTTTACAAGAAGGATCTCAGAGATTTCTTCAAAATCTGCTGCACTTGGAGAAGAGATAGAAGAAGTAAAGCTCGTTAAAAATTTCCTAAAGAGTCTTCCCAGGAAGAGATACATACATATAGTAGCCACCTTGGAGCAAGTACTAGATCTCAACACAACCAGCTTTGAGGATCTCATAGGGCGTCTAAAGGCCTATGAGGAGCGTATCTCAGAGGAAGAAGATGGGTCAGAGGATCAGAACAAGTTAATGTATGCCAGTGAAGAACAGAGTCATGGTTATAATGGAGAGGCTAGAGGTCGAGGTCGTGGTGGTAGACTCTACAGTAGAGGAAGAGGTAGAGGCCGCTACAACTATGGAAGAGAGACTAGAGACGCAAGCAAGATAATGTGCTATCGATGTGATAAGTTGGGACATTATGCTTCTGATTGTCCTGACCGTCTGCTGAAGCTTCAAGAGACTCAAGAAACAAAAGAAGAGAACACACAGGAGGCCGAAGAAATGATGCTGCATGAGGTGGTGTTCCTTAATGAAGAGAAGATAAACCCCAGTGTCCTAGATACAACCATGGAGAGAAGTAAATTGTGGTATCTAGATAACGGTGCCAGTAATCATATGACTGGAGATCAGTCATACTTCACCATGTTAGATGAGACAATCACGGGAAAGGTTAAGTTTGGTGATGATTCACGCATCGATATAAAGGGAAAGG
The DNA here is from genome assembly GCA_932364175.1 of Eruca vesicaria subsp. sativa. Classification (NCBI taxonomy): domain Eukaryota; kingdom Viridiplantae; phylum Streptophyta; class Magnoliopsida; order Brassicales; family Brassicaceae; genus Eruca; species Eruca vesicaria. The sequence continues at coordinate 11,416 of CAKOAT010217821.1, read as the reverse complement.
GTTCCATCAGTTTTGTCTTCAAGAATGGTGTGAGGAAGGTCATGTTGGATGTGTACTTTATACCAGCTCTCAGAAGCAATATCATAAGCTTGGGACAGGCGACTGAAGCAGGATGTGAAGTCAGGATGAAGGATGATCTGCTGAGTATTTATGATAGAGATGGGAAGATACTAATCAAAACCAACAGAGGAAGAAACCGGCTGTACAAGGTAGAGATGGAAGCAGAGAATACTTCGTGTTTACAAGTGATAACATCAAATGATTCAAGCAAATGGCATGCGAGACTTGGTCACATCAACTTCGAAAACATAAAGCTAATGGTGGAGAAAGAGCTTGTCACAGGAATACCGAAGATTACAGTCACAAAGAGTACATGTGTTTCTTGCTTACTTGGAAAGCAAACAAGGAGATCTTTTCCTCAAGCAACAAATTTTCGAGCATCACAAAGACTTGAATTACTTCATGGAGACCTATGTGGTCCAATCAACCCTTCAACGATTGGCCAAAATAGGTATATCTTTGTGATAATCGATGATCATTCTCGTTACATGTGGACAATGTTGCTGAAGGAAAAGAGTGAAGCCTTTGAGAGATTCAAGAAGTTTAAAAGGACAATAGAACAAGAAACATGCAGTTCCATCAAGACACTTCGTACTGACAGAGGGGGAGAATTTACATCTGTGGAGTTTAATGAGTTCTGTGAAGAGAATGGCATCCAGAGACACCTAACAGCACCATACTCACCACAGCAGAACGGCGTTGTTGAGAGACGCAATAGGACAATTTTGGAGATGACCAGGAGTATTTTGAAGCATATGAACGTTCCAAACTTCATGTGGGGAGAAGCAGTAAGGCATGTCACCTATCTTGTCAATCGCTCTGCAACAAGAACTCTACATTCCAAGACACCATATGAGGTCTTTAAAGGTAACAAACCCAACATCCTCACACCTACGAGTATTCGGTTGTGTTGGTTACACTAGAGTAGAAGCTCCACACAGAAAGAAGCTGGATGATAGGTCAAGAGCTTTGGTACACCTTGGAACTGAGCCTGGTACTAAGGCTTATCGTCTTTATGATCCTTCTAGTAGAAGGATTATTGTGAGCCGAGATGTAGTTTTCATGGAAGAAGAAGGCTTGAGTTGGAATAATCGTGGAAAAGAAAATGATACAGGCTCCTTTAGTATTAATCTTGGGGAGTTTGGAAACAGAGGACTCAGAGAGAGTGAGTCCAGTGAGGAACCTAAGGAGGATACTGGTAATGAAGCAAAGAAAGAAGATGACTGTGACAGGATTGATGATAGTGAACCACTAGAGATATCAGATGATGAGAGTGATGTTCAAGAGCAACCCCAGTTGAGAAGGTCAACGAGAGTAAGAACAACACCAGAGTACTTGTCTGATTATATACTTTTAGCTGAAGCCAAGTATGAGCTACTACTTGCAGATATCAATGAAGAACCATGGGATTTCTCTGAAGCTAAAGGAATGAAAGTTTGGATAATAGCCTGTGAAGATGAGTTAAAGTCTATTGAGAAGAACCACACTTGCACACTGGTAGATTTGCCTGCAGGAGCTAAACCCATTGGACTAAAATGGGTATTTAAGATCAAGCGTAACCCTGATGGAAGTGTTAACAAGTACAAGGCAAGACTTGTTGCAAAAGGTTATGTTCAGAGACATGGGATAGACTATGACGAAGTCTTTGCTCCTGTGGCAAGAATGGAGACAATAAGACTCATCACTGCGTTAGCTGCCTCTCACGGTTGGGAAATTCATCACCTTGACGTCAAGACTGCCTTTCTCATTGGAGAGCTTAAGGAAGAGGTCTATGTGAGACAGCCAGAGGGTTTTGAAGTTAAAGGAAGTGAAGAGAAGGTGTATAAACTCTCCAAGGCTCTCTATGGATTAAAGCAGGCTCCTAGAGCCTCGAACTATAAGTTAAACCAGATACTCAAGGAACTGAGGTTTACAAGATGCAGCAAGGAACCTTCGTTATATCAGAGAAAGAAGAATGATCATATTCTTGTGGTAGCTGTCTACGTAGATGACTTGCTTGTTACAGGGTCTGATCTACCAATGATAAGCGAGTTCAAGAGGGAAATGGCTGCTAAGTTCGAGATGAGTGACTTGGGAAGACTTACTTACTACTTGGGTATCGAGGTGGTACAGCATGGAGATGGGATCACACTGAGACAAGAGAGATATGCCTCAAGGATTTTGGTTGAAACAGGGATGAACGAATGCAATGCTACTCATGTACCGATGGAGATGAACCTGAAGTTGTCAAAAGCAGTTGAAGAACGCAGCGTTGATGAGAATAAGTACAGAAGAAGTATTGGGTTCTTGAGATACTTGATTCATACTCGTCCTGATCTCTCATATTGTGTCAGAGTTCTGAGCAGATATATGGTCGACCCCAAGGAATCTCATGAAGCTGCGTTGAAACAGGTCTTAAGATACTTGCGTGGTACTCTTTCTTATGGTCTCACCTATAAGCGTGATTCTGAGACAAAGCTTCTGGGCTATAGTGACAGCTCCTTAAATGTGGATATCGACGATGGAAGAAGTGTAACAGGCTACATGTTTTACTTGGGAGAAAGCCCCATTACTTGGTGTTCAATGAAGCAAGAGAGTGTGGCGTTATCTTCTTGCGAAGCCGAGTTTATGGCTGCTACAGAGGCAGCAAAGCAAGCAATATGGCTTAAAGATCTGTTAAGTGAGCTAGTTGGTGGTGAAAGCAAGAGAGTTACCATTCGAGTAGACAACAAATCGGCAATATCTCTTACTAAAACCCCAGTATTCCATGGACGTTCTAAGCATATTCACAGGAGATATCACTTCATCAGAGAATGCATTGAAAATGGGCTAGTGGATGTTGAGTACATCTCCGGAGACAAGCAGAAGGCAGATATCTTGACCAAAGGACTTGGGAGGCTCAGGTTCACGCAGATGAGGGAGTTCATAGGAGTTCTAAATGTATCACAAGTTAACTTCAAGCTTAAGGGAGGCAATGTTGATGTAAGCTTGAAGTTATTGAGACAAGACTAGTGACTTGAGGAGCAAGCTAAAAGGGATCCTACTTTATTGGAGAAGTCTTAAGATAAAGATGAGTTTGTTTAGGAGATATCTATTAACATTTGTGTTTATCTACTAGATTTTAGGCTCTCATTTAGCAATATATATACACCCATCGAGTAATGGTGGATTGTATGAATTTGAGGGTTTCAAGGTTTTGAGTGAGTTTTGTCCTTGAAAGAGATTAATACAAGATAGTTATTCTAAACTTCATTCTTATACAAAGTGTTCCTTTCATAGTTTCAACAGGCAGAAACAATAATCTTGCCACCAATGAAATCAGCCCATTCTTAACTTAGCCCCACTTCTTCCTATGAGTTGGTATTTCCCCAATCAAGTCCTGGAACCACATCGTATGGATTCACTAAAAAGAGTTAGTAACATCGGTTTTAGTAAATAATTTTATTCACTCAACCCAAATCTTTCATTTAAAAATTTTAATTTTCAAACTTAAATTATAAACCATAAAATCAAAATATAAAATTAATTGTACACATACAAACATTAATTACAACTATATACATATATATTTATAGGTCGACGTTTAATCTAACTGTATAGATATATGTAAGAGAAATACATGGTAAAGTTAGATTATTAAATTTGATATAATTCTATAAGAATTTTATAGGTCGACATTTAATTTAATTGTGTAGATGTATGTTATACCTTGTAAACTTAAACTATTATGATGCACGTTTTATTTAATTGTGTAGATATAAATTTGTGGTTAAATTAAGTTAGCAAATAGATTAGTCCTACTATATTTAGTATTACATGTTCAACATGTTCAAATTTAATACATGTCATGGTAAATTTCAAATAATACCTCAAATTAATATATTAAATATATGCAAAAGAAATATATGGTAAAGTTATATTATTAAGTTTGATATAATTAAATAAGAATTCATAGGTTGACATCTATTCTATTAAAACTGAATTATAAAATAATACTTATCTATTTTTAAGTTAGTTTTTACAGATTTTCTTTTCTTTTTTAAGTAATTATTTACACTTCATTGCATTTTCTAAATAATTCAACAACATTTATTACATTAATGACAAACATATTTTATCTATTTAAAGTGGTTTCTTACATATTTTACATTCTTTATTTTTTCCAAATTTCTTAAATACTTTATTAATTATATTTACCATAACAATTCGACAACATTTATTTTACATATTAACCATAACATTTATTTACATGTTAATAATAATAATTTAAAATAAATAATCAATATATCCAAAACAAGTTTTGGATGTTTTTTTACCAAAAGTAACTATATTACTAATTAATTTCATGTATTTTTATATCCAAAATAGTTTAAAATAAACAAAAAATAATCATATTATCTGATACAATTATGATGTATAATAATCTGAAAATATTCAAATAAGAAATATACAGTTAGATATATGGTGATACATGTAAAATATATAATACTAGTCATAAAATCAAATATTAATTTATAAAAAAAAATTAACACCCATACGGACGCACATGTCAGTCTCTAATTTAGTTTAATTGTGTAGATATATGCAATCTATATATAAAGGAGAACTTATCTTCGCCTTATGCTGCCACATCAGCTGGATTGCAAGGTGCAAGAGAGGCTGCCACGTCACCATCTTAATACGCCGTTTGTATTTTGCTCACGCCGTTTTAACCCAACTGTGGTTTCATTTCTCCCACATATAGTTATAGTTAAATATTATATGATTTTAAATTCACAAAATCATATATAATAAATATATAGTTATGTACAATATTAATCATTAACTTAGATTGTCTAATATAAAATTTAAGAAAAAAAAGAATTTTGTTAGAAACAACAATTTTGGGGAGGGTGTATATAAGCATGAAAAAAATAAATCAAATAATTGATTTTAAACATTAAAAATTTAAAATTTAAAATGTTATTCAGGATATAACATTTAAATGACTTTTTAAACCAATACATAAATTATATATACAACAATACACATAATTATACACACTCCCGTTTCCACACAACGAAAGTCAAATAAAAAAAACCTATACTAAGTCTATCAGAAAACAATATGGGCCTCAATAAGTTTTATCCTAAAACACAAATAGGCCTAATTCAGATCTATTAAAACTATAATAATGATATGTCCAATATACTTATTATAACACCAGAAAAAACAACTATGTAAAATATAGACTAAATAAAAATAAAACAACATATTCCATGATTATGTAACCTCAAAATATTAACTAAAATTAATTGGGTACAATTAGAAAAAAGTTAAACCCGACTACATAAAATTTGATATAATGACATAAAACAAAAATATTTAAAACTATATATTTCTCAAACATACGAAAGTCACACTTTATAAAATACCACCAAAGCTCAACAAATAATGCAAAGCGTTATACAAAACACCAACATATAATTTTTCATTAAAATAAAACAAAACTCAAAATTACAAAAACAAACATAAATAAACTTTCATAATCCTATGCATAGCGCCGACACAATCCTAGTACATCCTAAACTTAAACTATTATGATGCACATTCTCCGAGAGTCTGAGTTGACATTTTCATCTTCAAGTGGAGCACTTTCTACTTTTATCTCTCTTCTGTGACAGAGAAGACATTGGAATTGATTTATTACACAACTGTGATATTTTATACTATATTTCTATTCTTTTAGAAAAGATAAACCTTAAACCTCAAATTTGTATTCATTTGTAAAAAAATGTATTTAATATCTAATATATTAGTTTAGAATTTTATTTGAAATTTACTATGACATGTTTTAAATTTGACCCTATTGAACATGTTATACCAAATATAGTATAGGACTAATCTATTTACTAACTCAATTTAACCACATAAGTTTATATCTACACAATTAAATAAAACGTGCATCATAATAGTTTAAGTTTACGATGTATTTCATACATATACATAATTAAACTAAATGATGACCTATGAATTCTTATAGAATTATATCAAACTTAATATTTTTTTATTAAAAATGTGAATAATCTAATTTCACCATATATTTATCTTGCATATATTTAATATATTAATTTAGAGTCTTATTTGAAATTTACCATAACATGTTTTAAATTTAAACATGTTGAACATATAAAAATATAGTATAAAATATTGATGTTGCGTAATATATCCAATATTGTTAGAGAACGAAGAAAAAAGTAGAAAGCGCTCAAGTTGAAGATAAAAATGAGAACTCAAACGTTGCAAAAATGAGCATTTAAATCCTTTATTATTTGAAAGCAAAAATTTAATACTGAAGTATTAGTTGCATAATTTTATTTCCCAACTAATAGTTGACTTGATAAACTGGTGACTAAAAAATCAATTGTTAAGTCATAAACGACTCTCGTTAATTTATATCAATTATCTATGCATTGAACTTGAAAACATCTTTTAGAGGTTATTTCAGATTCAAAGGCAAGGATAATTGATATAAAATTAATGAGAGTTCTTTATAATTTAACGGTTACTAATTTACCAAGTCAACTATTAGTTGAGGAATAAAAATGTGTAAATAATACTTCAGTATTAAACTTGCTGATTTCAAATAGTTGAGGGCTTAAATGCTCATTTTTTCCTCAGACTCTAACATTTAATTGGATCCACACTAGAATAAACGGTGCAACTTTGGTGAGTTTAGAAGTCGAAAGAGAGAAGCTTATTGAAAAACAGAGTGGAGAGTTAAAAGAGAAGTATAACAATTGAAAAGCTCAAAATTGCAATATGAAAATCTTTGATAAATGTAAATACAACAATACATTAATCTGTGACAATATGCTTTCCAAGAGCCCGAGCCTAAATTGTTCAGTGTCCTCACTTATATTCTTGACTACGAGAGAGATACAATCAGATCCTAAATCACATCTACTCCAATAATGAAAGCTGCTAGATTCGATCTCTTCTGCAGTGTGATTCACTTGCACTGTTTTGGTCGAAAATTCTCAGTAGATAACAGCGAAGTAACAAGACTCTCCAGCCTTCTAGCACCTGGACCGGGCCTGATAACGTTGGTGTCACCGATTATAGCACAAGGGTCAGTCCCATTGTCATGGCTTCCAATGCACCAACCACCAGGTGTAGGCATCCCAAAACCTCGGTTAAGAAGCTCCTCATCGATCTTGTCAAGAACAGGATCTTCTCTTCTGAACTTCCTAGCAAAAGGGGCGTTGCTATTGACCATTCTATCCATGTCAGTAAGAGTGAGATGGTGTGGATGCTGCTTAGGCGGATTGTCCCACGTTATGAAGTGCAAGTCGCTGTTTACAGTTGTGTTTCTGAATTCCTCGGCGTTGCAGAGAACTGTGTGAAAATATCCTTCCGGCGACGAGAGAAAATTCGAGTAGTACATTAACACAGTACGAGGTAGATTATCCCAACCCCAAATACAATAGTCGATGAATGGCCGAGATAACGCCATCCAAGCAGAGCCTGTTTCCAAGAATCCCATGTTAGCTTTAAAAGAGAATCAAAGGGCTGACTGACTCTGAAAAAAGTCTTCCACACAATCAAAGGAACCAAACAACTTTTGAAGATCATGTACAGACATTTTCTTACAAGGTTCTGAAAAAATCATGGAAGTTATGCCAAGCAATCTAAGCACAGTGTTCAACCAATGAGAAATGGAGCAAACCGGAGAAATACCGTCCGAACTAAACAGCTAGGGAACCTAACGATAACCAATCAAATCTGCATATGCCTAGCAGCCTAAGCAATAATAGTTTAACCAACCAGAAATAGATCAAATCTGAACAAATCCGACTCCAAACTAAAGAACGACAATGAATAAATTATAGAACTTGCTCAGAACAGTCTAACAAGAACCTGTGAAGAGCTTGAATGCTGTAGGGATGCTTCGTCTTTGCGTAACCCAGAAAACATCGGACTTTTTGTTCAAATACAGTCCGGGATCTATAATAACCGGCTTTGCTCTTTGTGATCTGATAAACCAAATAAAAAAGAGAAACTCCAAAACCTGAGTTTTACTCTATAATATACAAAAGATAGACTAAAAACAAAAAAACAAAACTTGAAACTCTCTTCTCTTACGCTTTCCATCCAATGTTACTAGTATGATCAATGAAGTTCAAATCCCGCGGCAAATGCGAGAATATATGCAACAAATCTGCTTATTACAAAACACACAACAAAAATGAAAATCTTGTAATAAAAAATCAAACTCAACTTACTCAGAAACTCACCATCTTGAGTCATTAGAGGATAATCAGAGGAGCTGAGATTAATGAACCAGTCCCACTCAGCTCCTTCCCTGAGCAAAATCGCCGCCGCGTGGAGCGTATTCGCCACCATCGTAGGCCCACGATACGTGACGAGATTAGCTTTCTCAATCATATGAACATTCTCAAACCTTCGGAACAAGGACGAGTTTCGAATGTATCCATGGAGATCCTCTCTCTCCTCGGGAGAAGAAGCTCTGTCCAGATGAACAACGTAGCGGTTGTTAGGATGGTAAAGAGCCAAAAGGGTTCGCCGTAGAGACTTCCCGTCGCCGGCGGATCCAGAGATCAAGTAAGCGAATCGCGGCGGATCGGGCAGGGAAGAGATGGGCTTGGGTTTGATCTTGGACTCCACGAAGGCAGATGACCCAGATCCGGTTAATAAAACGGGTCGGGTAAAAGGGAGGAAACGGGCTCCGGTCTGTGAAGTTAGGGTTGTGAGGAAGAGTAAGAAGAAAGCGAAGATTGAAGCGATGACTATAGGGAACAGAATCCATCTCCTCTCTGAGTGGTGGTGATGATGATGCCTCGCAGCATTCGAGTAATAGCTTCTCAGTTTCTTCATCGAATCTAAATTCAAAGTTGACACAGTTTCATTATCTTCTTCGAAAATAAAAACCCATTTTCAAAAACTGTAACTTTGAATGTAATTGTTTGAGATGATCAATGTGGGAGAAGAAGTAACGTTAAGTGGAGAAGAGACAGAGACCGAAACTGTGGAAATAACGAAAACTGTAAGGTTTACTGGTCAAGAGCATTAATTAATCTCATCAGATTCAGATCTTAGTGGAACAAGGGAAAATAATCTGGAATCTAGCTGATGGGCCAATGGAAAAGCCCATTAAATTTGGAACTTATTAGTCAACGTAAGGATTCGATTGACTAAATTTGGAACCTATAGTATAGTTTTGATTAATTAAAGTATAGGTATGGACCACTAAACCGATTTGGTTAGCTTCAGATTTAACTAGTTTTCATTTTTCGAAATATAATATATATAGTTTTATAAAGATTTTTTAAATTCCAATTCAGATACAATTCATGTTTTTTTGAGTTAAGCTCTAATTTACTAACAAATTGCAAAATAAATTTGTATTAAATTCGACTTTGATTCTAATTCAGGTTTGTTTTTCCTAAAATTTGCTATGTATTAACTTATAATTTCGATTCAGATCCAATTCATGGTTTTTGAGTTCAGTTTTGATTTACTAACAATTGCAAATTATTTCTATTAAACTCAAATTTAATTCTAATTCAGGTTTATATATCCTAAAATATGTTTTGTATTTCAAAGAAACAAGGGAAATTGTATTGTATAACATTCAAACAATTAATAATTCACTCTATAACTAAAAAAAAAAGTTGATTGTGATATTGAACGTATTTTGTATCTTATATACCAAAACACCTTTCATATCTACTGGTTCAACTTTTTCAACTTATTTTTTTCTGTTTTTTTTTTATCTCAATTCTTTTGATCAATTATTCTGTTAACAGATTTTCCTGCACCTAAAGTAGAATCAATTGGAAAGTAAAACACAAGTTTTCTTAATCTATATACATCACCTATGATCTCCTTTGCTAGATTATCACTGTTGGTTCCAATAAAATTCCAATACTCTGTTTTGTTCTCAGAAAAGCGTCGTTATGTATGAAAAAAAAGAAGGAAATGATGAAGATAAATCGCGCACTATACTATTTCAATAGAATAAAACAATATATTATATCTTCAAATTTATTCCATGTAGATGTTGACAAATGTTATAAAAATCAATATGATTTTTTTATCATATGATCCATTTATTTTCTTTTTAGTCTGATCGTTATATACTATTTACATAAATCCATACTATTTCTTGTACAAAAACAAAATATTACAATATTGTATATTTTCAGATTTTGATTTTATTTAAAATATTATAGATTATATTTGGGTTTAGGATTTACAGATTAAGGTTTATGGTTTAGAGATTGAGATTTAGGGTTTATTATTTAAAGGTGACACTAGTAAAATTCTGCCGCATAGCCACGAAGAAGCCACTACAAAACTGTGGCTAAACGGTAAAAACCACGACACAGCCACGCAAGAGCCACGAAATAAAAAAAGCCACGAAACATAAGGAAATAAGCCACGAAACAGCCACGAAATAAATTCGTGGCCTATAGAGCCACGATACCAGCTACGATTTCTTCGTGGTATAGCCCAAAAGCCACGCTTTGGCCACGAAAACTAATAGTGGCATATCATTTTTTCCTGCCGACATAAGAAGCCACGAAGATGACACAGTTTCATCGTGGCTTTGTTGTGTTTTGGTATTTTGTGCCGACATAGACCGGCTAAAGCGAGTTAATCACGTTTATTTCGTGGCTTTTTCGTGGTTTAAAGGTGATTTTTATCTTAGACACGGTTTTACAGTGTGGTTTAAAGGTGGTTTAATAATCAAACCTACTCGAGGAAAAGATTCAACTCATTATTCTCTCTCAAAATTTTAAAATTCTCTCTCAAAATTTTAAAATACACTATGTCCTTCTACTTTGAATCAAGAGAATGGATGGATGAAAGGTTTGATCCAGGAAGTAATTTTGTTTCTGAAGTCTTCATTGGGGGTATTAATGCATTTCTTCAATTTGCATGTAATCAAGCCGATTATCAAGAAAGGCAAACGTTATTGTGTCCGTGTGCACTATGCAAAAATGTGAAGCAACGAGAAGTGAAAGTTGTTTCAAGACATCTATTCCAATACGGCTTTAAGGGGAATTATTATGTTTGGACGAATCATGGAGAGAAATTCTATGATGTTGGTGAGAGTTCCGGGGCGAATAACTCGACGGGTGAAGATCGAATGTGGGAGAATCATACTTGGAATGGTCAAGAAGATTGCTACCAGGAGATTCCAGTAATACAAGCAGACATTGCGCCACCGTACATGCCAGAACCTATAGAAGAGACGGAGATTCCCGAACCATATCATGATAATGTTTTTGATGCTTTTGAAGCAGCGACCCAACCTCTTTACGAAGGGTGTGCAGAAGGAATATCTCAGTTGTCGCTTGCTTCACGGATG
>CAKOAT010217710.1:0-47614 GCA_932364175.1 Eruca vesicaria subsp. sativa | reverse complement strand
AGAGGTCTGGTAACCAAGGAGGATACAGAAACTTCGCAGGACAGAAAAGCAACTTCAACCAGAGTTCACATAAGCCTAACAACTACAACAGCAGCAACCTCAACAACAACATGAGTTATGGAAACTCATTCTACTCAAATCCACCCCCACCCACCCAAGACAGTAAACTTAGAAGAGGTGCTAGACAAGGTTCTTGAGAATCAACAGAAACTTCAGATGGACTTCAATGGAAAGATAGACTCTGTCTACACCAACCTCAAAACAAAGCTTGATGCCTTAAGCACTTATGTGAAGAAATTAGAGACTCAGGTAGTTCAGACATGAGAAGCACTAAAGAAGCAAGAAGCTTTAGTAAAAGGAATGGGAGAGTTTGCTACTAACCACCATGTGCATGTCATCCTGGATGATGACTTTTGGCAAGTGGTGAAGCATGAGAAGCTGCAAAATTCTGACGATGAGAGGGAAACAAACATCGGATTCGAGACGTATCGGTCGACACCGTCTAACCAGAATCGATCGATATCACTCCTAGTGAAGAGATCGATAGACTTTGACGAGTATCGATCGATGGATTTCGTGGACACCCCTCACGAGTGCAGTGCCGTCAAGCTTATGTCACATGAAGCCTTCGCAGCACAACACCCACATCCGCCCGTCCCTTTCAGAATCAACACTACACCTATCAATCGACAGACATAATCACCCGTCGGTCGATACGAAGCTAGAGATATCGACCGACATACTCAAGTTGTCGCCCGATATACAGTACCCCAACGTCAAGTGCAACTTCCAAAGATAGACGTTGCACGACTTAATGCACTCCGGGAGAAGTCTAAAACTCCTAGTAACCTTCCCACCGCCATCATGAAGAGACCCACGGATATCTTTGAGCCCTTGGAGATAGAAAAGGAAAAACATGGAAGAGTTCTCAGAAAAAGAAAAGAGAAGATTTCCAAACCTTATAAAAGGGAAGCTAGTGAGAAAGAATTGTCAAGCTTCAGAAAGAGAGTTCTGAGAATACCTAAAGAGAAACACTTTGAAGAAGCCTACTTTTCACACATATTGTGGATGTTTTGAAACCAAGGAGACAGAAGAAGACATCAAGAGAATGTTTCACCAAGTCAGAGACAGTCTAAAGAAGAAGATCACATTGGAGAAGAAGAGCGATCCAGGGAAGTTCACAATACCATATTCAATAAGAGGTGTTGCGTTCCCTCTTGCTCCCTGCGACACATGATCTGGAGTTAGCATCCTACCCAAGATCATGGCAGACCATCTAGGTCTGAAGATAGAGCCTACTGAAGAATATTTCATCTTCGTGGATTGTTCTCAGCAGATTTCTGGAGGCATAGTTCAAAATCTTGACGTACAGATTGGAGATGCCCTAATTCCTACATACTTCCACGTCCTGGACATCAAGCTCAATTTCAAGACATCTCTAGTGCTTGGAAGGGCCTTCTTAGCAACAGTTGGAGCTGTTTGTGACCTGAAATCCAGTAAGCTTCGCCTAACCCTAATTGACCCTACCATCCACTACAATCCGGTCCAAGTCATCAAGATTCCAAGGACAGATAGCTCAACACTCGTAGCAGCTTGCTTCTGTGCCCATGAGTATGATTCAATGGCTGAGTACGAGACAGGGCAAGACGTATCGACCGACGGAAGCCTTCTTCCATCGACTGATACCAGTCAACCAGAGTCAACCGATGAGCATACCTGGTCATCGATCAACATGCTATTCCAAGAGATCGAAGTGGAGTTTCCAGACGGCGACTTTAACGTAGATAATTGGGAGAACGATCATTACATCCCAGAACTGGCTAGCATCACTACTCAGGAGGAGTATGATGAACATTATGGAGAGTAACGAGCCACAGAGTACAGATTTCTTCGGGAAGGTGAAGAAAGACCTCCTCTACCAACCTTCATTTTCAGAGCATCGATCGACAGAGACTACTCTCCATCGATCGATATGCACCAACCAATATCGCTCAAAAGACGTTTCGAACCACCGAGCGACAACCTCTACTGTGTACCAATCTACATCCCACATGATGATGATACACAAGAGGGAGACTACTCAATTGGAAGTTGGGCAACCAATTATCACGAAAGTTTCGCAGTGGATACAGCTCCACTGACACATGCGACCAAACCAGAAGCAGACGTATCGACCGACACGGAACAACATCAATCGATTGACACGTTCCTCAACCAATCGACCGATGCACATGTCGTACTATCGACCAATCATACCACTACACCATCCGAGGTACAAATACATAACTTCAATTTTACCTTACCAATTCTGGATGAGTTTGGTATTTTCACGGATCCATATGGTCATGCACGATCAATGGATGGAAGAATCATTCCAATCTTCAAAGAAGGCGTTGCAGACATTCTTCAGATGACCAATGAATCAGTCAGCCCCTTCGCACAGCAACCCATCTATACGAAAGATCAGCACCAGCAACAAAAAATTCAAGATACCTCAGACAAGCAAGATGGTGCAGCAAACATTCATGTCAACTCAGCATATTCAGAATTTCAACAAGCATCGATCGATTCGTGGATACTCACATCGAACGATATACGTCGGGAATTTGGGAAACGAGCTTTCAAATTCGGGATTCGTCTTTCTTTTCCCACAAGAATCGACGGAGATGGTCATGGTTTTGCAAGAGGAGTAGATGGAGATATCATCCATGTTTCCAAAGAAGATATGGGGAAATTGCTGAATAGAGCCTCAATGATGGAGCGCTCTTGTTTGTGTTTACCAGAATAAGCTGAACAGTTTTCTAAAGGAGTTCCAGTTTTGCAAGCTCTACTCACAAGCAGAGGTCACGCACATGATCAATGGAAGAGTTGGTGAACATAGCTGGGAAATGGAATCACTGAAGTTTGAACATGAAAGAACCAAAGCATCACTTCAAGGAGAATTACATTGGCTTCAGACTGCCAATGAATTAGTTCGCAAAGAGAAGGACGCTCTGCAAGNCCACCATAGAAAAGCCTATCGAGAGTCACCTACATGCGCTATCGATCGATGGCCTACCCAGCACATCGACCGATATTAGAGCACCAGACTCCTGTACCATAAAATAACTTGAGGAAATAACATGAGATATCTACAAAGCTATTGAATCCTGTGGAGACGAAGCATACAGATTACTCGACAAGATGTGGTTCCCACTACAAAGTGACATTCAAGGATTGGAATTCACAACAGAAGGAATTCAGAAGGAGATTGAAAACATTCAGAGACAGCTCACAAACTGACCTGCACCATCCACATCGATTGACGTGCCATTCAGCCCATCGACTGATAGACATCCTAACAAATCGACCGACAAAACTACACAAAGATCGGGCGATAATACCTCTTCCCGTGTGAAAACCATCCAACACCTCGACACCATGCAGCTGAGTATTGATCTAGAACAAACCTACAGCAAGATTGAACAACATGAGTTCAACATTGCGAGCCTTGAGGAGTGGCTACAAAGTATCCAAGATGAGGTCCAAGAGTTGAAAGCTAGTATGAACAGAAGAGAGGAAGCCACAAGAAGCTTCTTAACTTCATGGTTTGGAGAATCACAAGACAAGGAGGATACTTGTTTCCCAACAAGTACCTGCAACTCACCTCACTAGCCACCATACCTCCATAGTTAAGCTAAATGACTTTAACTAAGAGCTGAGCGGGAGGCAACCCACTATTAGGTATTTTCTTACTTAGTTTTATATTATTTTCAGTTTTTACTTTCGTTTTATTAATTTCAGAAGAGAAGCTACACGATCACTACCTCTATCGACCGATACGATCCTATCAACATCGCTCGACATCGACATATCCATGACAATCGACGAAGGCGACTCACCATCGATCGATACGAATTCCGGTCAGGTATATCGTTCACAATTTTTGATATCAGTTATACATTATTTATTTATGCCCTTACTCCGACTGGTTATACACTTAGGACATTGTATGATTTAAGTCTGGGGGAGTGGAGACCACTGATGCTACTTTACCTTTTGATCTCATTAAATGTTTTCAAAATTGGTTTTATTGAGTCAAGAAGGGGACAGAGATATTTCAAAATTTTTACTTTTTATCTAACCATTCTTAGAATTGTTGATTGCAGAAAGTACTATAGATGCTAAAGTGGATCACCGGTCACCTATGACAACACTATTCATGATTGGTTGGAAGAACCAAAGCTGATTTCCAACCTAACCTGACATCTATTGCTTGTCTTGGGGCTTGGTATACAAGGGATCGGAATCCTCCTGCAAGTGTGGAAGGTAAAAGTCTTGATAATTTTGGTTTCCTTCTCTCCTTCCTTTGGCATTCCAAAAAAAAAAAGATTGAGATGATTTCCTGAGAGGCAGAGGGAGAGGTACATTATCCATGACCCCACTATTCTAATTAAAAGGAATGATTACACATTGTGGAAGCGAGGGAGAGGTAAATTACCCATGACTCCACTATTCGCCTACACTTTGTCAGAAAAGGCTACAAAAAGTAGAAAGATCAATAAGGTGAACATTTGTTGTTCATTGGATTGATATAAAAGAAAAAGAAAAATTTGGGATTCAGAGAAGGGAGATATAGGGAAAAAAGAAACCAGAATGAGAATGCCTGAAACTTGCTTGAGTTGAATCCAAGTGTTTCTTGATCGATACTCCCAAGGATAAATGAAATCAGTAGAGGGGATAGACAAACATGATTGCTAAGTTGATTGGCTAGATGAATTTGGTTGCTAAGCTAGGATATGGTATAATGTACTTCTGTAGTTAATAGATATGAGATGTGGCTTTCAACAAAGTAGAAGTGATGATCTTAAGTTAAGATTTGATTGAGTCCCTGCTGTTTTTTATTAACTTCTTCCAAAGACTAACTATTGTGTATGCTTGAGGATAAGCAAAAGGTTAAGTCATGGGGGAGTTGATCTACCATGGTTTTGACCCACTTTTAACCATGGTATTGACATGATTTTACAATATATATATATATATATATATGTTTTTGAGTCTATTAGGTATGTTTTCAGGTTCAGAAGCATTTTGGAGTAAAGTGATGATTTAGGTGCCCTTATGGAGCTTAAAGGAGAGTTTTCCCGAGATAACTATGAAGATCAGACAACCTGGTCGATATCCGGAGATACATATCGATCGATACACATCCTGTGTAATCGATTGACGACGCTTCCGTAGAAGATGACGAATCGAGATACTCCATCGATCGATGTTACGCCTTGTAACATCGATCGATATCGAGCGTGAAGAATAAGTTTGACTCAGCCGACTTGAAGCCCAAGTTCTCTCAATATTACAAGATTTCCCCTGACGAGTTTTTAACCTAATTGAACTCATATGTATAGTTATACCTATGCTTTAATTCTACGTATGCTTTTTATGCTTTTTAATACTCTTAGTTCTTTCATATATAAAAGTATTCTTTTCATCTTATTCAGATTTTCATCAAAGGTTATAGAGTTCTAGATTTAGAAGAATATACAAAGAGATTTGTTGTTCAAAGAAACCAAGTGTTCAATAATCTAATCTTATGAATTTCTATTATTACCTTGATGCTATGAATCACTTAGCCATGTCTGAGTAGATTCACTTGTTAGATTTGGGGTTCAAATAGTTATGAGGGATTAACCCCAACTATGGATTGTTGAGTTGTGATATTCATTATCCTGATGAACCGTAATGCTTACTCTAGGGTAGCTAACTAGAGTATGATCTGTGAGATTTAGAGAAATAATGAGAGATTAGATGAAGAACATGAAGAACATGAGAGAGAGAGAAGTTCGAAATTAAGAGAGAGAGTAAGAGGAAATCTGTTTCCTTAGATTATTATGTTTCTGGTTACATCATTTAAATAGAGAGAATTCTCAGATACAAGTAGACAAGGAAATACAATAAACAAATGAGAGAGAACAAGACAAAGAGCTCTTGCAGCTGAAGTGAAAGTGACAGCTCCATACTGGTCCCCAATTGATTCCCTGCCTCACAAGACCAGATCAGACATGTGACTCTTCCTCCCAACGTCTCTCTTTGCTTCTGGACAAGGCAAGTTGTCTTCCAGACCATTTAAATATGTTTCTGGTCAAGTTCTCTCTATTTCTTGCCTTGCACCCTAAGTTAGGTCAGAGACTATACAGACCTCTTTCTTCATCATCTCAGATTGTCACCTTGTCTCTCTCACACTAGAATGCTATATTTCTTTTACATGTCAACACTCCCCCTCAAGCTTGACCATATGGAACAAGTCAAGCTTGGAAGCCATGAAGCATTCTCTCATTAAAACCTCAGCTAGGTAAAACCTCATGGGAGAAAATCCAAGCCAAGGAAAAAGAGTAGAACACTTCATGGAGGAGAGATCAGTGACATGTGTGGTCTATGAGTCCAAGCTTTGGGTGAATGAACTCACAGACCTTAGTACTTGCGGCATTTGTGAAGATATCAGTTAGCTTTTCTTCACTTCTGGTGTAGCAAGGTAAGATGATCTTCTTCTCCACAGCTTGTCTTACCTTGTGACAATCCACCTCAATGTGTTTAGTCCTCTCATGAAAGACTGAGTTGCTAGCAATGTGTATAGCCACCTGGTTATCACAATGCATTGTGATTGGAGTTGTAGTCTCAATACCCAAGTCTTTAAGCAGTCCCCTGATCCAAATCAACTCATTTGTAAGCTTCCTCATTGCTCTATACTCTGCCTCAGCACTTGAACATGAAACCACCTTCTGCTTCTTGCTTTTCCAAGTTACCAAGTTGCCTCCAATGAAGGTACAATAGCCAGTGGTTGACCTCTTGTCTACCCTATCTCCGGCCCAATCAGCATCACAATACCCTACTATCTCAGTACTCTTGTTACAACCCATCCAGATCCCTTGTCATGGTGCCTCTCGGAGATACCTCAGTATCCTTTCAACCATGCTCAAATGATGCACTTTAGGAGCTTGCATATGTTGACTCACTTGATTCACAGCAAAACACACATCAGGTCTAGTTATGGTGAGATAGATTAACTTGCCAACCATTCTCCTATAATGCTTGACATCTCCATAGGCCTTGTCTTCTATCTCCCCCTCACGCAATACCTTGTAACCATCTTCTAGTGGGGTTTTAGCTGCCCTACCCCCTAGATCACCAGCTTCACTTAACAAGTCCAGAGTATACTTCCTTTGGGACAGGAACAGTCCCTCCTTGGACCGACACATTTCAATCCCAAAGAAGTATTTTAACTCTCCCAAGTCCTTAATATCAAAGGCTGTTTTTAGGAAGGCTTTGGTGTTGAGTATCCCTTCCTTATCACTCCCTGTGATAATAATGCCATCAACATACACAAGAATGACAATGATACCTTGTGTACTGGTGAGGGTGAAAAGGGTTTGGTCTGCTTCAGATTTAACAAACCCTCTTCCATTTAGGGTGGTGCTGAGATTATGGTACCATGCTCTTGGTGACTGTTCCAGGCCATAGATGGCTTTCTTTAGTCTTAGAACATTTCCAGGCTTGACAAGATGATCTAGACCAGGAGGTGGTCTCATATAGACTTCATCTTCAAGCTCTCCTTGCAGGAAGGCATTTTTAACATCCATTTGCCATAAATCCCACTCCAAGTTGACTGCCAAAGCTAGAAGGATTCTTATGGTATGAAGTTTGGCGACTGGTGCAAATGTGTCAAGGTAGTCTTCTCCATAAGTCTGAGTGAAACCCCTTGCCCAAGCCTTGTCTTCTTCCTCTCAACAGTACCATCAGCCTTGTATTTGATGGTGAAGATCCAACGGCTAGTTACAGCTTTCTTGCCTTTGGGAAGTTCTGCTTCATACCATGTGTCATTGATGATCATGGCATTTGTTTCACTTCCTACTGAGTCTCTCCATTCCTTATCCTCCATAGCTTCCTCATAAGACCTTGGTATGTACTTCTGGTCTAATTCGCCCATGAACACTACATGTTCCTGAGGGTATTGAGCTAGAGAACACATGGCTTGTATAGGATGGGCAACTGCTTGAGAGTTGAAGTAAACCCTTGTGTTGATCCAACTAGAAGCAGCTAGAAGCAGGTTTTCTGATCCTAGTACTTCTCCTTAGTACTGGTGGTGCTTCTTCATCTGGAACAGCATCTGCATCATCTAAGGACTGGCCCTCATTTACCACTGATTCCTCTTGAACTTGTTGCTCAGCTTGGCCATGAATTCTTGCTGAGTTTTCTGGTTGTGGTGGCTCAGCATTATTGTCCCCCTCATGGTCAAGGTGAGGAATCGCCTGAACCTCAACTACATCATTGCTTGAACCAGCTTCAGTCTCTACCCTTTCATCAGCTTCTGGTGTAGACCTTTGTGGTTCAGGCTCCATTCTTGCTTCAGGTATACTGACCCCAAGGCTTTCCATCACTCTTCTAAGGTTGCTTGCTCTATCAGAAGCTGATTGAGAGAGATTCTCTATATCTTCCCAACTCTTATTATTGTAGTATCCTCTTGATTCTACAAACTTCACATCTCTAGACACCAAGACTCTCCTAGTCTCTGGTTCATAGCATTTGTAACCCTTCTGGTTTGGGGAGTATCCAATGAAGATTGCCCTTGTGCTTTTTGCTTCCAATTTGTTCCTTTGTTCTCCTGGTATCAATACAAAACAAAGACACCAAAACACACGCATATGGTCAATAGAGGGTCTGGTTTTGTTGAGTACCTCAAATGGTGAGTGATCTTGTAGAACTCTGGTGGGAATTCGATTGATCAAATAACATGATGTCATGACTGCATCTCCCCAAAAACTCTTAGGCACACTTGTGTGAAACATCGTGCTTCTTGCCACCTCCATTAGGTGCCTATTCTTCCTCTCAACCACTCCATTTTGTTGTGGTGTGTAAGGGCAGATGGTTTGATGTATCACCCCATGATGAGCCAAATATTGCTTGAATGCTTGACTAGTATACTCTCCACCATTATCAGACCTGAGAATCTTCAACTTAGCATTGATATAAGTGAGAACATGGTTATGGAAGTTCTTGAAAGCCTCCAGAACCCTGTATTTTGACTGAATCAGAGTCACC
The DNA here is from genome assembly GCA_932364175.1 of Eruca vesicaria subsp. sativa. Classification (NCBI taxonomy): domain Eukaryota; kingdom Viridiplantae; phylum Streptophyta; class Magnoliopsida; order Brassicales; family Brassicaceae; genus Eruca; species Eruca vesicaria. Next base: position 38,539 of record CAKOAT010217710.1, on the reverse strand, counting down.
CATGTGTATTTGGACTTCTCATCAATGAAGGTGACAAAATACTTGTGATTCTCTCTGGATATACAAGGGGCAGTCCACACATCAGAGTGAACCAGGTCGAAACACTTCTCATAGATAGTGCTAGACCTTGGAAACACTGTTCTACAATGTTTCCCCAAGATGCATGCTTCACAATCACCATTCTGAACCACCATACCCGGAAAAATCAAGTTCAAAGCTCTAGTGTGAGGATGTCCCAATCTAGAGTGCCATATGGTGCTCTCTATCCCATTAGAAGTACTGATCAAGCAGTTAGCCGGCAATGCACCAGATATCTTAGTCATCTCTACGTGATACAGGTTCTGATGGCTGTGCCCTCTACCAATAACCTGCCCTGTCTTCAAGTCTTGAAACTCTACCTCATCAGGTCTAAACACAACTTGAAAATCTAGATCAACAGTTGCTCTTCTCACTGATAGCAAATTTGATGTAAACTAAGGCGTATACAAGGCCGTTGATTCTCTATCAAACAGCCTAAGGTTTCCTATCCCTTCTATCTTAACCTTATCACCATTTGCTATAAGCACATTCCCTGAGGCAGGTTTGACATTACTAACCAAGCTCCTATCACTAATCATGTGATGAGTAGCTCCTGAGTCTATAATGATAGGTTTAGGATCAAGAGAGTTAATACAAGCCTCTTTGGGTGAGATAAGAGCTTTGACCAGGTTAGGTCTCTCCTTGTTGCTGGACCATCAGTACTTCTCCATGTTCCTCCTTCCTTTGAATTACCACTGAAAGCTGAGTACATGGTTCTTCCTTCAATAATTTGATGCTCCAACTCCTTGAGCTTGATAGCCTCTGGTTTGCTTTTCTGATCTTTATAAACCCGTACCATCCTCCTTTGCTTTACACGCCTGTTCCTGCTCATCATGTGTGTAACCGGCTTCTCTACATTCTTGAAGAGGCGATGTGCCCCTTGCTCTCTTTGAACTAGAGAACAAACCTCAACCAGATCAGGAAGCTTGTTTTCTCTAAGAATATGCCTTATCAGCTTGCTGTAGGATGGATTCAGGTTTAGGAGAAGACTAAAGACCTTGTCTTGCTCATATCTTTCTCTCATAACTTCAGGGTCTGTAGAAAAAGGCCTAAGCATATCCAGCTCTGCCCATAAGATTCTGATCTTCCCAAAATATTGATTAAATTCCATTTCCTCTTGGCTCAGACAGTTGATAATCCTCTTGACTTCAAAGACCCGGCTCAAGTTTGAGATGTTGCCATACACCTTCTGGAGAGTATTCCACAACTCTTTGGAAGTTTCACAGCAGGAATAAGCTTCCAAAATTGGTGTCTCAAGGCTGTTCTGGATGATAGACAGCACCATGAGGTCCTCCTGACCCCATTTATCCTCGCCAGCCACCACCACTTTAGTACCATCCTCTCCTAGGATAGTCTTCTTTGAGGGTTTGTCTTTTGTCACATAGGACCAGAGACTTCTCCCTCCTAAGGCTGTCTTGACAAGCCTTGACCACACAAGGTAGTTAGATCCTTTGAAAATAACTGGAATCACCACCTTAGAATTTTCCATTTTTGGTAATTTCTGGAGCTGCAAATGAAGAACAGCTGAAGAACAAGATGAACTTTGCCAAAAATAGGAGTAAAATTTCAGAGATTTTGCGGAAGAAAGAAAAGAGTATAGGAAGAATTAGGTCTCAAGAGCATACAAGCTCTGATACCATGTGAGATTTAGAGAAATAATGAGAGATTAGATGAAGAACATGAAGAACATGAAGAACATGAGAGAGAGAGAGAGAGAGAGAGAGAGAGAGAGAGAGAGAGAGAGAGAGAGAGAGAGAGGAAATCTGTTTCCTTAGATTATTATGTTTCTGGTTACAGCATTTAAATAGACAGATGCTCGGATACAAGTAGACAAGGAAATACAATAAACAAATGAGAGAGAACAAGACAAAGAGCTCTTGCAGCTGAAGTGAAAGTTACAGCTCCTTACTGGTCCCCAATTGATTCCCTGCCTCACAAGACCAGATCAGACATNAGAGGAAATCTGTTTCCTTAGATTATTATGTTTCTGGTTACAGCATTTAAATAGACAGATGCTCGGATACAAGTAGACAAGGAAATACAATAAACAAATGAGAGAGAACAAGACAAAGAGCTCTTGCAGCTGAAGTGAAAGTTACAGCTCCTTACTGGTCCCCAATTGATTCCCTGCCTCACAAGACCAGATCAGACATGTGACTCTTCCTCCCAACGTCTCTCTTTGCTTCTGGACAAGGCAAGTTGTCTTCCAGACCATTTAAATATGTTTCTGGTCAAATTCTCTCTATTTCTTGCCTTGCACTCTAAGTTAGGTCAGAGACTGTACAGACCTCTTTCTTCTTCATCTCAGATTGTCACCATGTCTCTCTCACACTAGAATGCTTTATTTCTCTTACATGTCAACATGATCCTGGAATGATTTAACTTGTTAATCATCATCCTGAAATCATTTGGCATAAGCTGAGATCCTCTAGGGACAAGTGAGAGCCGGTCTATGATCTTGGTGAACACATATTCAATTCGATCTGAAGTTATATCAATCGATACTCCTATAGAGTAATCGATTGACGGCAAGTCCGATATCGCTGTCAAAACATCGGTCGATATTGCCGGCAGTCAGATCAGTGGACGAGTCTAGAGAGCGATTGCTAATAGACTTATCTAAGAGTTGAAGTTCTTTAATATCTTGCAAGCAACTTATTAAAACATATGTAGCATTATAATCCTGATTATCTGAATAGCAACCTTGAATCTAACTACTTTCTTTTATTGTTTAAAACCTAAACCAATTCTCTTGAGCAACTCACCATTGCTCACAACTGCAATTTACTTTTAAACTTAATCAACCTAGCATAATCACTAAGGATTATATCTTTTGTGTTCCTTAGTTCCTTGTGGATTCGATCTCTAAGTACTACAATTGAACCTCTTATTTGAGAGAGTAATTCACTCCTTAGGGTAATTTGAGTGATATCAGTAATCTTTAAGAACAAGTCTATTGGCTATCTTAACACCTTTAACAACAAATGTCTTTGGTAAAGTATGTTAAAAGCTTAGGAGAGTTGACTCGGACATTTCATCGAACACCTTGTGAGGTGGGAAATTCCTAAAGCTCACCCTTTGAGAGCCCAACAAAAAAGTGCATTAAGAATGCTCTACTAGCAAGGAACAAGAGAAAGCTACACTAAACATCCTAATCCTAGTCTAATCACCCTTAATCTCCCTATCCCATGAATCCAAAGGTGGATTACTCATTAATCCTCATGATTCCTCTTAAACCCATATTGGATTCAATCTTAATCATCTAAGATGAGTAGATAATACAATCAAACTAAGCAGAATAACATGAACAATGAAAACGATTCAAAAGAGATGAACTTTCCAATAGGTTTTTCTATTTTTCTCTTCAAAATGAAAGATAAATCTGCCTAACAGGCTTACATAATACTTAACTTAGGTTTTCCAAATGTCAAAACATGAAACAAAATTGACCAAAAAGTCCTTAAAATAACACAAGTTTTTGTCACAAATAAACGCGCAGCGACCTGGACTTGTCGCTCTGGGGCTGGAGCGACTTGGCCAGGTCGCTCCCAGATGTCGCTCCAAGGCCATCTTCGGCTTCCAGAAAAGATAAAAAGGCGAGGGACTAGAGGGTCTCGCTGCGGGTGCTCGCTCCGATTGGAGCGACCTTGTCAGGTCGCTCTGATTGGTCGCTATGGCTGCTCCTTTGTTCAAGGGCTGGAGCGACTGTGTGGAGCGATCTTGGACGTTGCTCTGGTGTGGAGTGACTTCAGGGAGTCGCTCTTGAACCTCGGTCTGGCCTCTGCTCGTACAAGAATCACCTCTAACTCCTCTTTTGGACCCTAAATCCATACAATCACCTGCAAGAACTCCAAGGATACTTCATTACTTGATAAGAACTCATGTATGCAAAATGCAACCTAGAAATTACTAAATCCTAGTCTATATGATCAAAATGCATATGGGTGAATGGATAAAACAATGGAAATATGCAAGACATCAGGAATATGTTCTCCTTTTTTTACCATTTGGAAAAATATCCTATATATGTATTCATATTTTGGTATATTGATCGCATAATCTTACAAAAAACTTGCAATGTACACCTGTGATACATGTTTTGTGAAATACAAATATTCAAGTATTATCATATTGTTAACCATAGTTCTAATATTTTTGTCATATTTGATTCTAGGTGTAAGGAAGCCAAGATCGGAAATAAACTAGGCGAAATTAATCCTACGCTTTTATTGTTTTACATATTAGGAATATATTTCGGAGAACGATTTCTTAATTACTTAGCTTTTAATTTGTATTTCATAATACAATATCAAATCGTGAATAGCATCTGCAGAAAACTCTATATTTGGTCAAACGGAATTATAAATATGGTAAGTCTTTTTAATTGTCAATGATCATGTAATATGTCTAAATCTTTTATTTTAGGAATCCCATATCAAACCATTTATAGTGCATTAGGGTTGATTGATTAAAAAAAGGTAACTAAAATGAATCACTATTTTAAGAATCCCATCTAAAACCAATTTTATTTCCTATGATAATACTTTCCTACGGTACCCGAGCAATTAGGCTCCTTTACTGTGAAGACAATCTGCTCTAAATATTCTTTTCGAATTAAAGTAAATATATTTGAGCAAAGAAATAAGCAAGTAATTGAATTGCTTGACCAACACTTATTATGAGAAAATCTGTGAATATATATTATTTGCTATAATTCGGGGTCGCCGTTAACTATCTTTAATCTTCCTAAACCATTTCATCAAGAATACTATATATATGTACTAGATAATCACTTAACACGATCACAAACTAAACGGTTCACAGTTCCTCATCGAAGATGAGTGGAATAAATTACATCGCTGATTTGAAACCTAAGAAGTCCATGTGGAAGATAAGAGTGAAAGTGATATGTCTTTGGAAGCAGTACTCATCTGCTGTTCGGGGGAGACCATAGAAATGGTTTTCGTGAATGCAAAAGTACGTTGTCATTATATAGTATTTCATTTGTATGTTTGAGAGTTAATTATCAATATATCTGATATATATGGTTTTATGCAGGGAGATAAGATCCATGCGACTATTAAGAAGGAACTGGTTTCACAATTTGCCAGCTTCTTCAACCAAGGATGTTCGAAGTTTCTTTACAACTTTTCCTTGACACCCTCTTGCGGTTCTTACCAGACAACCAACCATCCTTACAAGATTGGTTTCCTGCAAACAACCCGGGTCAGACAATGTGAGGATCTCCCGGACAATCTCTCAGGCCTCCAACCTGTTCCTTACCGTTCGATTTTAGATGGAATACTCGATCCTGATTTTTTGGTTGGTAAGTGGTCCTTTCTATATCTCGAATAAAGAGCTTAATAGCTTCGGACAATCTCTTATATGTGTTATTGGACAGATTGTCGAAGTTAGTCATGTAGAACTGATTTCTGTGAATGGCAAAGATACTCAAAAGATATCACTTGAACTGCGTGATGCGAAGTAAGATATTCAAATAACATGTGTCCCTATTTCATGTTTTTTTCAAATTATTGAAATAAATTAGATTTTCACTTATTCTGATATCTTTCATTGATTTGATCATAGTGATGAACGACTCCCAATGGTATTATGGGGAAGGTTTGCGGTGGATGTGAATGATGCGATTCAGCTTCGCAGTGAACAACCTCTAATCTGTGTACTTAGGTTTGGAAAGATTAAAGTCTGGAAAGGTGACAATATATTTATTAAAATAGACATATATCCATTGCATTTTAAAAATCAAATATAGATAGATTTGTGCTCACCTTGACTTCATGCCTGATCGTGTAACAGAGGATTGTAGCATCTCCAATGCTTACAATGTTTCTGATGTCTCATTGAACTCCTCTATGGCTGAGGTCCATGCGTTTACTCAATTGTAAGATCATTTTTATAACATCTCGTTTTGGCTATTTATTCAATTGTTAATATATACACCGAGGGTCTGAATTACACATACATTTATAAACTGTATTGTATAGGCTGCCCAAGGAGACGATACCTCTAGCCATTGTCGACCAGAAGTCCCTGTCTTTGACGTCTGCTGTGAGTGATAAAGCCGAGTTCTTCTTAAACACACCAAGGAAGACCATTTCTCAAGTCCTGGAAACGAACCAGGTTTGTTTTATACCTTACAAATATTCGCCAAAGTTATTTCATAATTCAGAGGTCAGAATAAAATAATTTGGATCTTAATGTTGCCAGGTTGAGAAATGCATTGTGCTTTGCACAATTGCTGGTATTGACTCTGATATGGGTTGGTATTATCTAAGCTGTAAAAAGTGTGCAAAGAAACTTCTGACTGTGCCACATGTGGTGTTGACGAAGGTGATGATGAAGATGTGTTTGGATACAACTACTACTGTGTTAAATGCAAGAACCACAACCCCAAGATTCTTCCAAGGTCTGATATCTTAAAGTATCCCTAAAATTTTAAAATGGTTGTAAATAAAATGTAAAGAAAAGCAAGAATCGAATTAATTAGTTAGGACATTTGATTATATTATATATCTTTTGTCAATGTTGTTCTAATAGTTTAATCTTCAGGTACAAGTTGCATTTGAATGTCCTGGAAAATACAAGCAACACAAAATTCATGCTCTTTGATAATCATGCTATGCAACTTATTAAAATGCCTTGCATTGAGCTTACTTGGCATCCATCCAAAGATGAGGTAAAAATACAAGTTAATTGGCTAAATAACTGTATTTCATATATTTGTATTTGTATTATCTATAATTTCATTGTATAATGTTGTTCCTTAACAGATGGATGAGAGTGATCTACTCCCTCTTCCTCTAATTTCCTTAATTGGAAAAACCTTTCTATTCAAGATTGGTATTGAAAGGGATATAATTTTGTTTACAAACATGACACTTTCAAGGTGTTGAAAATTGTAACTAATCAGGAATTGATTCAAGAGTTTGGAGATCTCAATTCACAGAAGGTATTAGTGTTTGATATAAACATTTTATATGTTTATATTGGTTGTCTCCCTATGAATGTATTAATATGTTTTGTGTCATGTCATAGGATGAAATTCAGTATGGATATGGACTAGACATGTCGACCCAATCCGAAGCACCAGAGGTTTGTTATACCTTCAACTGTAATAAGGTGGACTAAACGTTGATAATTTAGATACAAAGCATGCCTTCTAAGTACATTTAATCCTGGCAATTCAGGGTTCTGTAATGCTAACTGAATCATCATCCCAACACTCCAGATCCATTGCTCTAACACCGGCTAAGCGTGGGGCACCAATCATTAATTTGGAGGAGCATTTTGAACAGAATTCCGTGACAAGCTTATCAACTATGAGGGGTATCAAGAAGGAGAAATTTGATTCAAGTGGCTGAATGGAGTGATATATGAATTCAGTATGAGAGGCTTCTGTGTTTTTTTTTAAAATATTTTGAATTGTTCCCGTTAGCTTTTGTTTTCTATTTCCATATGTTATTTTCACTTTAAATTCTCATGTTTTGTTTCATTCTTTTAAGACGCTTTGCGTCGTATCAATTGAAAGCCTCTTCATTTAAAGTTTGCTATTTTTAAAGTGAATTTTTCAAATCATCTTACAATGAAATATTCGATAATATTTGACTTAGGGATTCAAATATCATCTTGGGGTCGTGGTTCTTGCATTTAACACATAAGCCATCTTCATTAAAATTCAAATGTTAGGACTGAAAGAAAATTGGGTATCTTATTCATATAGATTAGATGATACAATATCGATAAAATTATGATTTTTGCAATAGATTTTTGACTTGATTCTAAAATTCATATAGAAAGTTTCATTGACTACATATGTTTTTATTCCAAGGCATAATATTCTACTTGCTGTAAACATATATCTGGGTCAGATATGGCTTTCTTAATTGTCTCCAACTATAGTATCTATCTTAAAACACACAACACTGATCCATAAACATCTTTGATTGTTTTCTTGGAATAAAGTCATACAAATTCTAAAGAATAAAGAATTATATACAATCACTTTTACAGCAACCAAGAGCATGAATTAAAACGTAAGAAAGCAGATGGATTGATAGTTCATATAGACAAAAATGTTAAAGTAAAGTGATAGAAGAGCATGAATTCACGATAAACAAAACAAGAAGAGAAACACTACAGGCAGATGGATTGATAGTTCATACAGACAAAGCTGGTAAAGTGGAAAGCTGTGAACTCATTGCCAATTTCAAGAAGATCGAAAAACCCATGAAAACACATGTGAACTCCAACATATAAAGCCAATGTATTGATAGGTGATGAAAAAATTAATGTTGAAAGGAAGAGAACTCAAAGTACAGTAAAAAGCAAAAACACAAATCAGAGCTCTGATTAGCGTGCAAACACATCAGGCATGGAACAAATTCCAAGCCGTTTTGTCACTCCTGCTCCCCAAAATTATTATGAAAACTGTTCCTGGACAAGATGACTCATTGAGGCATTGGAAATTTTTTTCAATTCTGGCTATAAATGCTGCATGGCTTAAACGGAAACACTACAACATCAATCTTCCTCACTTCCCTCAAACAGAAAAATCTTCTACCAAAAGACTAATACCATTTTATGATGTCATCACAAAACTCAGTCAACACTTACGACCACAACAACTTGAAATATGATTCTGATGTTGACGACTACTCTAATCATGACCCCTCTATCTATTTCCAGAACATGAATCTCAGATACTTTGCTGCCGCACCACTGAGTATGGTCACTGAGTATTATAGGCTGAAGGAATTATGTTTGGCGAATAACAAACATGAAGCTCACTATATTGAGGGCTTCCTTCGATTCTTCTACCACAAGGAATCAAACACAAGGCTGTTTCATCTACGTAAATCCGGCCTTTCGAACAATAAAAATGTGATATGTATATTTATGGTATATTTTAATGCTCGCCACAGGTAATTATCGAAAGGGAAAAAGTATTTAGATAAACTACTTTGGTGGGAGGGAATTTCAACTTCAGAGCATTGTTGGGAAATAATCCAAAATTACTCACTCGTAAGTATCCATTTTCCTATGAAGAGGTGGTATCATACAAATATGCTCAACCTTAAGCCACAGACGAATTGCAACCTCCATGATTGGGGTAACTTTTGCAAGCACTGTAACTACTACAAAAGGCTTAATCAGTTTATTGAATTTGTGATGAGAGATGATGAAAGACGTGATTTACTTAAACATCCATGTATTATATGTTTATGTACCATATGTTAGAAGTTTTAGTTTGTTGAGTAATGTTGAATTTCTATTTTACGTTGTACCATATAAATTAGAGAACTTTTTATTTGCTTCAAGAAATCAAAAAACCGAAGCTTGAGTTGTCTATGTCATGTTAAGAAACACCAAGTTCCAATGGGTGCTCAAAAAAGTACAAACCAGATATAGTTTTGTCAGTCTGAAGAGAGACTAACCCGGAAAAACAAAAATCACAGTGTAAAAGAGCCTTTGTACCCTGAGCTATTGACATAATTTTTGTATAAGAGTTAGGGTGTCCTCCAGCATCCTCTTTTTACTTAGAACAACAGCCTTATTATTTGCTTCGAACTATTTTCATAACATTCTCAAACACCCTTCTTATTAAACATATCGTCCTCCACCTTCCTGCACTTTCAAAGAACACCTAAGAAAGACAGACCCTATACGATGGTATCGGAAACCTCTGTGAACAATTACAACACGTCTGAAATCGGTGAGAATGATGACTACGACGACTATATAAAATGTGTTAGAGGCCACCGAATATTTTTAGAAACCTCAGAAGACCAACAACCCATGAATATGTCAATTATATTTACTGATGCATATCACAACATGAATATTTATAAATACTTCAACAGCGGATGCTGAGATAATAAGAAAGGAATAAAATGTCATTACAAAAATTTGTCTAAAATTATTGAATCATAATACAAAGTGACTTTTATGTTTTGCATTTGTCTGATAGTTCATGGTCTGTGAAGTTGAATGACAAGTTTCTCTTACATAACTTGGTTAAAAAAAATTAAAATTTTCTTAAATATATCATACACTATCTACGGTCATAGTATTTGGAAACGACATAGTATGATCCCGCCATGCAAGCTCATCATAACCCTATAAGATGGATAGTTCTATTCTTATAATATAGATTTAATTTAATTTAAAGTAATAACATGGTTCATTTTACAAAGTATATAATACATTAAGTCTTTAGTCTTTACAAACTCTCTTCTTAAAATATTTAAATAGACTTATCAAGAGGTGCTTGATTCACGAATCTTCCCAAAAGTCAAGCTAATTGTATCTTCATATTTTATAAATTATAATTATTTTTAGAAAAAAGTATTTTAAGAGGTCAATAATATTAACTTTCCTTAAATTAACAAGTATTATAATTCTTACATTAATTATTGTTGAATGGAAATATATGTAGAAGTAAAAATTATGGATAGCGTATATATGCATTTAACTATTACAAGATTGACATTGGAAAGGATATATATTACTTGGCTGCTAATTCACACACATTTTAATAGAATTCCATATTTTTTCAGAACCATACGTTAAGTTAAAATATAACCTAGCAGCTGAATTTCTAGATATCATGTCGATGTCTACTTTCACCACCGTTTTCGAGCTCTAACCTTCCAGACATATTAGTAAGATAATAGTTCAGATCATCCGTCTTTGGAAAAGAACTTTCGCAGATGGTAGAACTGCTATTGACATGGTTTTATGCGATTCATTGGTGAGTTATACACTTTCGTGATTACTTTTATCCAAAAATTTTGTATATTAATGCTTTCTTATACTGATTTTGTAATCAGGGATATAAATTCATGCTTCTGTTGGTGCAAATTTTGGAAGACGTTATGAGTCATTTCTGAAAGAAGGGTATTGGAAGATTATGGAAGACTTTTCCGTGATCCTTTCAGAAGGTGCATATCAAACTAGCAAACATACATACAAATTACCTGTGTCCGAGTGTATGGTTATCTGCCACTCCCACTCACTGGTTTTGAGCCAGTTGCTTTTCGTGATATCTTGGATGGTATCGTTGCTACTGACTACTTGGTTAGTGAGTGTTAAAAAATCAAAATATGTAGTACCGTCCACGTTAAATCGTTTATTATGTTTCCCATAACTATTACAACAAAGTCAATATGATCCCTTCATGTTTTTGGTAGACGTCATAGGTCAAATTTGGGGCCAGTCATTTGAACATTGTTTGTCTCAATGGAAAAGACACTGAACATTTAATATTGGATCTACGGAATAAAAAGTAAGTTTTATTTTTTGTCAAGTAATAAATAATATCTCGAGAAGTGTATAACTAATTTCATTTTAATACTGAGTTTTTTATATGGTTTATGCAGTGATGATCGTCTCACTGTTCATGTGTGGGGTAAAATTGCTGAGGTGGTTAGTGAAGCTGTTCACTGTCGTCACCGCATGAAGTCTTTAATATGCGTTTTGCAATTTGCGAAGATCAGTGTGTTCAGAGGTAAACATATAGTAATATTTGTTAGGATCAACTCTAAATTTTGTATTATATATAACTGTGTCACTTCAGAGTTGATCTCATCCTTATTTTGCTACATTAATTATGTGACCACGAGATCATAGTGTATCTACCGCCTATTCCGTAACTGATGTTTCCCTCAATCCTGATATGGCAGAGGTTGAAGTTTTCTCAAATTTGTAAGTCACTTGAGTAGAGAAAAATATTATTAACAAAATATATGTTATACCTGCGTTTTTGTGATTATAATGTCTTTTCTATTAAAATATTTAAGGTTACAAAAGAAGGATATACAGATAGCCTTGATGGTCTCGTGCCCTGTATGTTTGATAGCAGAAATATTAGAAAAGTATCAATACTTCCGTACTATCCCAAAGAAATCATTCATTGAAGTGTTGGAGACAAAACATGTAAAGAAATATATCTACGTATATGTTATATCCTTCTCTGGTTGTTTTTCATTAGAAAGAAGGTCATAATCCCACCTATTATCTATATGACACAGGTTGAGAGATGTATTGTTATGTGTACCATTGGTGCCATTGATTATGATATGGGATGATACTATATGTTCGAACCGAGTACGGTCTTTTATCAGCGAGAAGGGTGACGGAACTCGTCGGTGGGTTATGACAAAGGCGGTTATGCTATAAGTGGCGAAAGAGTAGTTTTATTAGTAAAGAGTTCGGTTTACAAATAAGGAAACAAGAGGCGAGACGGCGTAGCTCGGAGAGCTCAGCCATGTCGTACAAGTCGGAAGGAAATACAAGAGTGAAAACCCTAATTCTAGCCGCCTTGTGTGTGAAAGTGATTTTTGGATCCCCTTCTTGTTACCCTCTCTCCTTCTTTTATAGCAGCCCTCGTTTGACCTAGCGAGCTGATCTCATGCGTGGAAGGCCTTTCGTCAGATGGGCCTTGGTCGGCCCGCTAAGGTAAGTATCTCGCGTAAACATCGTTAAATCGGTTAACCACGGGGATTATCCGAGTTAAGCCAGATTAGTCGCTAATCAGCAAAGTGTTACTTTGCTGGGCCGGAGCCAGTGTGGGCCGAGCCTATTATTCAATAAGCCTTGTAAAGGGGAGTATTCCACCTCCTACAGTAAGTCCCCCAGATCCGCTGCTGAGTTGTGACTTAAGTCGGGGCGGATTTTGTTGATCTGGTCCATTGAATAATAAGGTCGGTTAGTGTGCCGCGATGTTCCTACAAGTGATGGTTTGTCAAGTGGTATGTTCGGAACCAGTTTCTCTCACGACTGTTAGATCGTTAGCTCGGGGCTTGATTTTGATACGTTTGCTGGGTCGCAAGCTCGGAACTCAACATTAACACGCTTACTGTCGTTAGCTTGGAACTCGATTTTGACACGCTTGCTATCGTTAGCTCGAAGCTTGAATTTGATGTGCTTTCTTGAGTCGTTAGCTCGGTAAATCCCTACTTGCCCCTTTGCATGGGGAGAGCATGAGCGATCGCGGGGAGATAGAAGGTTTCTTGGATACTGAGGCCCATTTAAATCGGAATATGAACAGTCTCGAGCAAACTAAAGGCCCATTTAGGCTTTAGTAGACCTAATTAATGTCTCTGGGAATCGCACCTCCTCTCCCAATATATATCCCTCTTCATTTGTTCCTCTTCATTTTCTTCGCCGCTGCAGGTATTTTTTTCTCCCTTCTCTCTACTTTCTCTCTCTAGATGGTTGTACGATATATAAATTTTCTGTCGGTAAGATGTGTCCGCGAAAGAGGTTGACACGTGAGGAAAAAGGGAAAGAGATTACTACCGCATCGGATTCTGCTCGGGATGAAATGACTGGCGAGCTACTGGATGATTTCGATCGGGAACACCGGGAAGCGTTAAGTGATTCAGCTGGTCTTGATTTAGCTAAGAGGCTTTTGGTCGTTGACTCGGAGAGGGAGCTAAGAGGCGAAGACGATGGGAATTTTTCCGCGGAGATGATGAACGATCCATGAGTAAGACGTCCTAGATCTCCGCCACCTCCCATATCTCGCCTTGCTCGGTCCGGGCGAGCTCGATATACTCGAACTAGCCGAGCTAGTGCCGGTTCGGCAGAGGAAGACTCTCGTCCGAAGGTTCCAACGCATTACAACGGTATGGGGGTCTTCGAGCAGGACTCCGCGATTCTTCAAGAAATGCTTCGTCCTGCTAATACACAGTCGTGGACAAACACGTAGAGAACGTTGTCCACCGTCAAGACGGTGGAGGCTTTACTCGTAGCTCGTAATGCCGTGGGCGTTACCTTCTTAATCCCAACAGTGGATCAGCGCCCGTGGTCACCTCTGGTTGGTTACCAGTGCGTCTACGAGTCTTACTTTGAGGGCGATACGAAGCTCTTGTTTCCGTTACCTCGCCTCGTGACGTCGTATGTCTCGCGTCAAGATCTCGCCTTAAGTCAGATGGTGAACAGAGAATTTCGCATCATGGTTGCACTTCTGGTCATGGCGGCTGAGATCGAAGTCTCCTTATGAGTTTATGCGTTCGAGCAGTTGATGACCATATCCCGTTTACACCATTGTCTATTCTCGGTCAGGATGAGGCAGAATTACAACATCATCATTGGTCACCCGGATATGACCCCGAACTGGCAACGCTTATACTTCTTTGTTAAGTATGAGCAGTTCGCCTTCGTTGATCCTCCTGACAACGAGTTTAGGACTTATTGAAACAGTGTAGCAGGTAGTTAGCTCGTCTTGATCGCTGTTAATCTGTGTTTAATCTAATTGTTTCTTCTTTTTGTGCAGATCCGCATCCCAACTTCTATTTGACCGACGCTGCTGTTCCACCGTCATTTCTCTCTACTGCTCGAGCTCTAGTCGAGTTGGATCATCGTAAGTGGCCAGATATCAGCGAGGAGAGGATCCAGCGCGTGATAGATCGTATTAATCGAGGTAAGGAGGACCTTACTCGCTGTTGGTGTATCTTCAACACATCACGTTACTTAAGTTGTCTCTTGGGAAGGTAACTGGGAGAAGCAGTGAGTAATCAACCAAGCATTCGCGATGAAAGGACTTCTAGATCTTTCCCAAGCTATCTGAGAGAACCGAGGAGGAGCCTCCCAAGGGACTGCGCTGATGAGCATGATCGATGGCTTCGATTTCGGGGTGGGGCGCCGTCTTGCGACGCGATTCCTCCTCCCATCGAGAATGCTACTACGGATGTACCCGACCCATCGGTCGGGGGTTCTAAGAGACCGCGGGTCGAAGAGACCGAGAATCAGGTTGATGGTCTCAATGTGGGTGACGACAACCTGTCTACCGATCCTCCTGCCAAGAAAAGGAGGAAGAAGAAGTAGTCTAAGTCGGTTGAGGATGCGTCCGGGTCGAAGGACGCTCCAAGCCCTCAAGGCGACGTGGATGTCGGTCGTCTCCCTGAGGATCTTAACGCATTGAATCCGATAAGTGAGGATCCTCCATCTGAGCAGGACGTGGTTCTTCCCGACGATCCAAAGTAGAAGAAGAAGGGAAGCAGGAAGAAGAAGAAGACTACGAAGGAATGATCGACTCCGAAGCAGAAGCGCTGAGAGTTGGCCCTTCGATTGATTGAGCCGAAGTCCCCGATCCAAGGGTGCTTCCGATCGCTGATCAATTGTTCTTCCAGGATGCTTAGCTGGACGTTGCTCGGCTCAGAGTGGTGGTAAGTCGTCGTTCGGTTAGTTATTCTTTGACATCGGTCGCCTTGTATTTCGCTTTGGACCTAAACTTATGTACACTTGGTGTCTGACTCGCACACTTGTGTTTTATTCCATTGCTTATCTAATAAATTCTCCTTTCACTATATTATTAACTTTACTACATTGAAAACTATATATACTAAATATAACAAGATTTATAAATCACAGAAAATTTAATGTGTTAATACCTCAAATATTCATATTGTATATTTATTATAAAAATCTAACATTTATAACTAAAATATTATTCGTGTAAGAATTCAATAGGTGTATTGTAAATTGCATATAAATTTGGAAAGAAAAATCAAGCTTACAGTGTGTATATATATACAAATTTGTTTGATATTATCTCAGATTATCGTGTCAAATCACATTATCAGTAATAAACACATTATCAGTAATAATAGGAATGTTCTTTTTAAGGACCAAATACGAGTTCTGGAACATTATAATGTGATTCATATCACTATAATATGTTAAGGTAATATAATAATTGCTACGCGCTATTCATATATAGTTCTTCGTATTGTAGTCCAAAACATTACAGAAGTAAACCATCTATGGAAAAACGATCGTATTAAAGTACAAATACTAATGTACATAACCCTAACTTAACTATTCATTTTCATATCAAAATAGGATATAAGGAGACTATTGTATGGCTTCTTCGTATATGTTAAAGAAGTAAACCATCTATGGAAAAACGATCGTTTTAAAGTACAATTACTAATCATTATTTATAAATCTGATTAGCTAATAATCTATCAAGGTAACAAATCTTATACGATCATGTTCAGAATCCAATTAGGAGAGGTAACATTCACATATTATGATTATCATGATGATTCACTAACAATAAGGGATATCCATAGCCATTTTTGGTCACTAATATTTAATCGATCCATTAATCGTGTTGTGTTTTATGGCAACTATGGATATATAAGACAATTACGAAAGCATTAAAAATGTTTAATAAAAATGATTATCTCTCAAATGAAGCAATATTCATTTCCAAAAATTAGGTTCAGAGAATATATGAACATTTATAACTGATCGCCTTAGTAGAAACTATATCAATTACGACTTATAGATAAGGACATCAATATATTTTTCTTCGATAATACGGTAGGAAATTAATAAATTAATACCATTCAAATATGTATTCGAATTGTTGAAGACAATAGAAATAATAAAAAACAAGAACCTTGCAGAATCTGTAATATTTAAAGAATTATTTTTCTTAAGTAACTGCAAAACCGTAATTAAGGAAATGCTAATTTAATATGGACAGCCAGGAATCATAATTCAACATATTATTTACTTGCATATCGGACAAACCATTAACACCTCACCGATTTTGTTATATATAGTATTGACAAACCATTAGCACCTCACCGAGAATCGCACATCTCACACAAACATCTTCTAGTCATATAACGTTAGCAGAATTGAGTTTTCTCAAACCTTTGCTTTCAATACGGGTTAAGGTTATCCGCAAGGGGAAGGCAGAAGTTGTGTCAACGTTCCAGAAAGCGGAACTAATAATAGGAGATGAGAAAGTGAGCTATAGTTATTGTTACATTCTGCAATTATATATCTACGTTTTTTATCGCAGATTTACTAACCAGTTTATACTGCTATTCAACAGGGAAACACCATTCAAGGAACATTTTTCAGAGATTTAGATGCTTCCACTGAAATTCCAATGGAGGAAGGTCAATGCTATGAAATTAAGAAATTCATAGTCACTCCTGCATCAGAGCCTCTTCGTTTAACAAAGAACCATCACCATATTAACCTCGATACCTCCTCTGTCATTTCAAAGATCGATAATTTCCCCATCTGCAACTATTTTTCATTTCCAGACTTTGATGACCTTTATCGTGGCGTAGTCCATCCTAAATTTTCTATTGGTATTTTCCCTATACTATCTAATATCTTTGAATATTAAAGTTTTTAATGAGGCTTATTATGTTAATATTTATTGATTACTTACATGTTGGTAATATTATGAACAAAATATGACGCAGATGTTTATGGCGCTATAGTAGGAGTAAGATTTCTTGAAAAAATATACGACGGAACCTACTCACGGAAACAATGGCTTCATCGACCATAAAATACGTTTGTTTGTAGAAAACATGGAGTAATTTTTTGACTTTGAAGTAAAAAAACTGATTAACTTAGTATCACATTCTCTGAAATATTTTGTTGCATATTGATTACAGTAATGTTGTCGTTAAGTGTGTTGCATTTGGAGCACATTTGGAGCATTGCTCATGTTTTCCAAACCATATGGAATTCAATTGACGAGAATGTTGTACTATGTGGGAACCGAAATCCACACTGTCGATTTTCCGTCAAATATGGAAACTTAGGATGAAACCCTAATTTTCCCGAGGTCCTGGATCTCTGCGGAAATCACTAAAACAAACAAATTTTAAAAGAATATGGATGAATAATTAAGAACAAAGAGATAAGAACCTTTATGAAAGCTTTTATTGAATGAAGAATTGACAACTGTTACAAGAAGAATTGAAGAACTTAGACTTCGAAACGTTCTAAGGATCTAGATTGCTATTTAAAACGCTAAGTCCTAAATTCCTAAGCTAGCAGCCGTCTTTTTAGGTCTGATTTTCGTCCCCCTCTTCTGCCCTACGCCACTGGTTTATATACTCCTTGCCTTGACGGTCCGATCTTTCCATTTTGCCCGGATTTGAGTATATCGGGAATCTTCCATTTTTCTCGATCCTTCCTTTTCTTCCACGGAAATCTTCTATTTATCTTCAAACTTGCTTTTTATTTTCCTTCTGCGAGTAAACCGTCAAAACGTTATCGTATCTTTGGGTTAGATTCCGTTAAGATCGCAAGATGGGTTTTTATCGCGTTTTAGGACCTTCCGGACCGTTCTGCAATAAATCCGTTTTCCAAATTTGTACGGGGTCATTTCCTGATCTGATGCCGTTTTTAGTAATTTCATCGAGCTAATAGTAAGGTTTTATTATTTACTCGACGTTTTTATTAAAAACGTGCTTTTTACGGTTTACTCTACTTTTCTATTCAAAACGCGTTTTTTACGATTTTAACGAGAAATCTCGAATAAATCGTATAGTTTAGGCAATGTTCGGTGTTTTGTTTAACCGTTGCCGTTTTATACGATTTCCTCGAGTTCTTTGTCGAGAAAGCGAAGTTTTACGGTTTTTATCGTAAAACTCGAACAATAGGTCGGATCGAGATGGAACGGGAGATCGAGGCGCGGGATATCCGGGAAATCTCTAGTTCTCCCATCGGCGAACTAAGCCGGGCCGGCTTAGTTCACTGATGGTCGAACTAGTCGAGTGCTTCCTAGTTCGCCCATCGGCGAACTAAGCCGGCTCGGCTTAGTTCGCCCGTGGGCGAACTAGTCGTGACTAGTTCGCGTTTTACGGCTGTTTCGGTTTTTTGCGGTTTCGTAAAACGATTCTTCGAGTTTTATAAAACGATTCTTCGAGTTTTATAAAACGATTCTCGAGTTTTATAAAACGATTCTTCGGGTTTTATAAAACGATTCTTCGAGTTTTATAAAACGATTCTCGAGTTTTGTAAAACGATTCTCGAGTTTTATTAAACGATTCTCGAGTTTTATAAAACGATTCTTCGAGTTTTATAAAACGATTCTCGAGTTTTATTAAAACGATTCTCGAGTTTTATTAAAACGACTTTCCGTTTTAATAAATGACTTTTGCAGAAATTAATGATTCCAGAAGTTATCGTAGACGTTGATTTTGAGATTACGGTTTTTGACACCAACAGTTAGCCCCCCAGCCTGCAATTCCTTGAGGAAATTTGGCGGGCGGATGGAGTTAGTTTTTAAATCGGACTCTACGGCTAAGATTTGTCTCGTTACGAGGAAGAGCTCTTTTTTTCTATAAGTATTGGATCATTACTTCTCATATCTTCTACCTCTCAAGTTTCTCTCCAACTTCTCTCTAGAAAAAATTTAAGATGTCTTCTTCCCAAGGTGATAAACAAAACTGTGAAGTCTCATCCAATGACAACCCTACGGCACATCCGCAGGATGCTCGGATTTCTGAGTTTCTCTTGTTTCAAGACGAGATTGACCGTAGCGATACTGAGGAAGATGCTTCGTCGGGCGACGTACCTTCGGTAGATCCATCCGTCCTTGCGGGAGAGGTCAAGGCTATTTTGGACGAAACGACCGATATGGTAGCGGATTCCTCGACGGGTGCTTCTATCGAACCGTCTGGTGTGCCTGCTGTTTCGCCCCTCCCTGCAGCCGAAAACGTTGCTACTTCTGCTGAGGTCGGAATAGCCGTAGCTCCCACCACGATAGAGTCGGTTGTGTCCCCGCCCGTGGGCGAACCGGCTGCGACTCTCACCGCCGTTGAATCAGTTACGACTCCTGCCGCAGTTGAACCAGCTGCGGCTGATCCGATCACAATTCTGGGGCCTCCTGCTCTGGCCAAGAGGGTGATTATCCTGGGACTTCCGGCGCTTAGCGCGACGCTGCCTGCTTCAGCGAAAGGCCGCAAGAGAACTCGTCCGAACCCTGATGCTCCTGCGAGAAAGAGAGCCGTGAAGGGTTTCGAGACCGGAGCTTCGTCTAGCAAGGCACCGAGCTTGACGTCGATGTCGCAGCAACGTACAAAGGTATAGGTTTGTAGATATACGTTTTAAAGATTATATTCGTAGCTGGCCATCTTGGTTTTTCTAGTTTGTTTCGTTGATCGATGGGATGATCAAAGAGTGTGGGTCCGAAGTTGAGCGTTTAGCCAAGGAGTTAGCCGTGTCGCAGGAGAGATCGGCTCAGCTCGAGGGGAAACTGAAAGCGATAGAAGATGTGCGTTCCGCGGAGGTGTCTCGATTCGAAGCTCGGATTAGCGATCTGGAGCGCGATCTCGGAAAGACCGCGGTCTCTCTGATCAAGGCGAAGGATGAAAAGAAATCCAAGGCTTCGGAGCTGCGCAGACTTCAGCGCAAGATGAAGAGTTTCGAGGAATCAGTTGTTCGTGTGACTGAAAGATCTATTCCTGTCGAGGGAAGTGATTCCGATCCGACTCTCGCTGCCGTAGACGTACCTCAGCCTGATGCGGACAATGGCGACGACCCGGAGGTTGCTGTCGAGGGCGAAGGTAATGCGATGGATGAGGATGAGGCTCCGCATGCGGAGGATGTTTGAAGTTGCAGTTTCTTACGAGACTTTCTTTTAAAAATTAGATTTTTATGTATTCGGCCGAGTGCGGCTTTTGTACTTGTTCGGGACTGGCCTTTTATGGCTTTGAATCCCTTGTTGCTTCGGCAACTTTTTATTTTTGTAATGGATAATCGGTTTTTATTTAAACCTTCTGTTTTGATTTGATATTGCGGGAGGTCCGCGAGTTGTCGTCTTGCATTCCGTTCCCTTAGTGGATCGCCTTGTTCGTTTGCCCGTTTTAGGATGTTTGGTAAATCGAGTGAGCGTTTAGATATAGATGAAGAGACATGCCTTTAGGATCTCGATTCATGCCTTGAGACGTTAGCGACCAGTGTGCTGGGTTTAGGGCAAGACCTAGGTTTACTTTCGGATTAAGGCTGTGCGATGACTAGTCGGCTTTCGTTATGCCTGTTGCGATTTTAACCTGATTCCATACCGATTTAGAATCCGCGATAGGTTCTCGGCTTATACGATTCGTCTGGTTGGAACCGAGCATCTCACCGGGAACAATTTCTAAGTTGCCCGGAAGTGCTGACCAAAAGTTTGGATTTCTTCTATAGCGCTATTACCCTTGTGTCGGGTGTTCGAGAGCTATCTCTGCGAGATAACTTAAGTTTGTTTAAGACTGTTGCGAGTTCCTTGTGATCAGCAACGAACAATTTTTAAGCGATAGATGTTTGCGTAGTTTGGACCTTCGCGAAGGATACGTATGCTAAGAAGTTTTGCGTATTTTATAGTCGCGGACGGACTGTTTTTTGTTTTTGAAGAGGAACGTTTTTCCGAACATTGGCGACGTCTATATTCAGAATTTCGTTTTTTTCTTTCGATGCATTTGCTGGAAAAGTTTGAGAAATTTCGAGTTTCGAAATTTTGGGAGTATACGAGTATACGTATACTCACCTACTCCCCCCCTTTTGAACGAGGGGGACAGCTGGTCTTGTCTTGCGACAAGATGCCTACGTACCCTTTTAAGGGGATCAAGCAGTCTCGTAGTTCAGTGTTCTGCGGACGCGCCGCCTAATGATAGTATTTTTTGAGGTGCGTCGCGTTCCAGGATCTGGGAATTTTGATGTCCTGCATGTTTGCGATTTTGTATGCTCCGGGTCGGACTACTTTTATGACCTTGTACGGTCCTTCCCAGTTTGCTCCTAGTTTACCGGCGTTTCATTCTGCGGTGTTCTGGAAGACTTTTCGTAAGACTAGCTCGCCTTCGTGAAATCTGCGGTTACGTACGTTTGCGTTATAGTACTTTTCGGCCGCTTGCTGGTAATTTTGAATTCCAACGAGTGCCTGATCCCGCTGTTCGTTAATCAGGTCGAGTTCGTCGAGAAGCATTAAATTGTTTGCCTCTTCTCTTTCTGGGAGCAGTCTTCTACGTACTCCTGGAAATCTGACTTCCGCGGGAATCATGCATTCCGTTCCGTATACGAGAGCAAAAGGAGTTTCGCCCGTTGCTCGCCTCGGGGTTGTGCGGTGCGACCATAAAAATCCTTCGAGTTCTTCGGCCCACTTTCCCTTTTTGGCGTCGAGGCGTTTTTTGAGGCCGTCGAGGATAGTGTTATTAATAGTCTCGGCTTGTCCGTTGCCTTGAGGATATCTTGGAGTCGATTTGGTTAATCGTATTTTCCATTTTTCGCAAAAGGCTTCGAATCTAGTCGAGATAAATTGAAATCCATTATCCGTCACGATTTTGTATGGTACTCCGTGTCTACAGACTATGTTCCTCCATACGAAACTTTCTACCTGGGCGTCTTTGATGCGTGCGTAAGAGTCGGCTTCGACCCATTTAGAGAAGAAATTGGTCAGAACAAGAAGGAAGCGTTTTTGTTTTGACGCGTGCATTGGCCCGACTATATCCATTGACCACCGCATGAACGGGTACGGTGCCGAGATAGATGAAAGGACCTCGGCAGGTTGGTGAATAGTCAGAGCATGCCGCTGGCATTTCTCGCATTTTCGTGAAAAATCTTCGCAATCTTTTACCATCGTTGGCCAGAAATATCCGTGGCGCTTGATTTTTATTGTGAGGGATCTTCCGCCAGAGTGGTTTCCGCAAGATCCGGAGTGCACTTCTTGCATAACCCGCCGCGCTCTCTCCCCTTGCACGCAAGTCATCAGTGGTCCGGAGAACCTCCATTTGTAAAGTTCTCCGTCCATCACGACATACCGCGCGGCCTGAGTTTTTATCTTTCGGGCCGCCCATTTTTCCGGTGGAAGTTCTCCGTTGGTTATGTATGCGAGAATCGTTTCCATCCACAGACGATCGAATCCGTAATCGGACTGATCTTCAGCTGGGTGGCTTTCCTCCATATCGTCCTCTGGTTCGGTTATCAGATTTACGATTATGGGCGGTCCGATGCTAGGGTGTTCGATGAACTCAACGGGAATTACCCTGCTCATACCAGGATCCAAGCTGGATGCTAGGGTGGCCAAGGCGTCTGCCTGGGCATTCTCCGCTCGAGGGATTCTAGTCAAGGCGAATTGATCGAACTTCTGGGTTAGGTTTTTTACCAAGATCAGATATGCTTCCATTCTTTCGTCCCATGCTTCGTATTCTCCGCTGAATTGACTAGCCACTAGCAGGGAGTCGCAGTACGCGTGAAGATTACGAATCTTTAATCCGTGAGCTAGTCGTAGTCTCGCGATCAGGGCCTCATATTCGGCCTCGTTGTTCGAAGCGTGGAAAAAATAATCGGAATGACTGTTCCAATACTTCTCCCGTCGGGGATGCAAGTCGGATGCCAATCCCAGAACCTTGTTTGGACGAGGATCCGTCAACGTATAAGATCCAGGTCGAGTTCGGCTCTCGGTTAGACGTGCTTCCCGTCGGGAGTTCCACTATGAAGTCTGCGAGTACTTGTGATTTCGCGCAAGTCTTTGCGCGATATTCAATATCGTACTCGCTCAGCTCGATCGCCCATTTTGCTAATCTTCCCGATTGGCTGGGACTGTGCAAAATGGTGCGGAGAGGGAATGAAGTGGGCACGACGATGGTGTGAGATTGGAAGTACGGTCTAAGTTTTCTTGCGGACATGACCACGGCCAGAGCCAATTTCTCCATCATCGGGTATCGCGTCTCCGCGTCCAGTAGTGTCTTACTTACGTAGAAGATCGGCTTTTGTTCGCCGCGTTCTTCCCGGATGAGGACGTCACTTACGGCGGTCGTTGATACCGCGATATAGAGGAATAATTGTTCTCCTTCTACGGGTTTCGCGAGTACTGGCGGGGTAGTTTGGTAATGTTTCAGCTGCTGGAAAGCTTTCTCGCATTCCTCTGACCATTCGAACTTTTTGTTTCCCTTCAATGTTTCGTAGAAAGGTAGACATTTGTCCGTTGATCGCGAGATAAAACGGTTAAGTGCTGCGACCCTGCCGGTCAGCCTTTGTACTTCGCGTTTCGTCCTGGGAGAGACCATCTCTATTAGCGCCGTGATCTGTTTCGGGTTAGCCTCGATCCCGCGGTAAGTGATGAGGTACCCTAGAAATTCTCCGTATGCATCGGCAAACCGACACTTTGCCGGGTTCAACTTCATGTTATGAAGGTTGAGCCTCTTGAAACATTCTTGGAGGTGTACGACATGGTCTTGTTCTTCGAGTGATTTCACGAGCATATTGTCGATGTATACTTCCATTGTTTTTCCGATTTGTTCGGAGAACATTCGGTTGACGAGTCGTTGGTAAGTCGCGCCAGCATTCTTTAGACCGAAAGGCGTCACTTTATAGCAATAGGTTCCACGATCGGCTATAAATGCGGTTTTCTCCCGATTAGGCCTGGGCATTCGGGTAGTCGGGTCGGGTTCGGGTCGGGTCTTTTCAGGTCCTGGTCTTTCAGGTCTAGGAGTTTAGGACCCGATAGGGTAATTTCAAATTTTTGGTTGCGGATCGGTTCGGGTCATACCGGGTCCGGGTCGGTCGGGTCTTAGATAGTTGGACCCATTCGGGTAATTAGAATTTATCGGTTCGGATTCGGTTCGGTTCCGGGTCGGGTTTGGTTCGGGTTCGGCCTAAAAATTACCTAAATATACAAAAAAATATCTGAAAATATTTATATATCCAAAAATATTCAAAATTTTATTCAAAAATTATGTTTTTATTATATTCAAATGTGTATAAATATTAAACTATGCGAGATACAACAACAATTCGTTTTCTCCTAGTGGTTGACCCCCTTACTCTATAGAAACAACCCGTCTTCGACTCTCCCTCAATGCATTTTATTTAATTTACATTATTAATTCGGGTACCCATCGGTTTTCGGGTTCGGTCCGGGTCGGGTCCAAGATCCGCGGGTCCTCTACAACAAGACCCGATAGGGTAATTTGATCGGGCCGGTTCCTACCCGGACCTGGTTTTTTCGGATCGGTTTCGGGTCGGGTCTTCGGGTCCGGGTAAAATGCCCAGGCCTACTCCCGATTGTCGGGATTCATCATGATCTGATTGTATCCCGAGAAGGTGTCCATGAAAGATAAGAGTTTGTTTCCCGCGGTTGCCTCGACTAAGCGATCAATGTGCGGCAGCGGATAGCTATCTTTCGGACACGCTTTATTGAGATCGGTGAAATCGACGCAGACTCGCCATTTTCTGTTCTTTTTCTTTACGACAACGGGATTGGTGAGCCAGCCAGGATACCGAAATTCTGTGATCGATCCTACTTTGAGGAGTCTGTCGACTTCGCTGTTAACCGCTTCGGCGCATTCTGGCCCCAGTTTTCGTCTTTTTTGTTTGACGGGTTTGGATGTCGGGTCAACGTTGAGTTCATGACATGTGATGTTTATGTCGATCCCTGGCATATCTTCCGCAGTCCAAGCGAACGTGTTCGAGTTTCATTTCAGACATGTCAGGAGTTTGACTTTTAAGGTTTCGCTCAGGTTCGCACCGATTTCGACTCAGCGTTCTGGAAAATTCTCGTCGATGCATACCGAGATGACGGGTTCGCAGGTTGGCTCGCGTTTTCATTCCAAAGCCTCGGCCGCTCGCAACTGCCAGAAGAGTTCCGTTTTATCTTGCTCTGGGGCGCTGTCGAGGGACGTCAACTTCTTTTTGTTTTTGGAAGAGATATCGACCGGCAGATTTTTTTGTTTTAAATCCGCGGCGTAGCAAACCTGCGAGGTTCGTCACTTTCCCCATAATCCCGTTCGGAGTCGGGAACTTGAGACACATATGGTACGTCGATGGAATCGCTTGCATCGAATTTAACCACGGTGTCCCTACGATTGCGTTGTAAGACATAGGTCGGTCGACGACTTCGAATTCGACGTTTTTCACTATGCTCCCGGCGCGAACTGCCAAGTTGATTGTTCCGAGGGTCATAGTGATTTCTCCCGAGAGTCCTACTAGCGGGCTTACGTTTTCCGCGATTTCAGACAGATCGATTTCCATTCTCTCGAGAGTATTTTTGAAGATGATATCAGCCGAGCTCCCGGTATCGACTAATAACCTCGCGACATCCATATTCCGGATCGTCAGCTCAATAACGAGAAGATCGTTGAGAGGTTTGACCGAATCGATCGTTGCTCTTTTCTCGAACGAGATGACGTCGCCGTTCAGGTTAGGCATGTTATTTCTCGTTTGTTTTAGCGATTATTGTGTAAGATAATCCGACCCCCCCCCTCCTTTTAGCGCCAAACTGTTGGAACCGAAATCCACACTGTCGATTTTCCGTCAAATATGGAAACTTAGGATGAAACCCTAATTTTCCCGAGGTCCTGGATCTCTGCGAAAATCAATAAAACAAACGAGTTTTAAAATAATACGGATGAATAATGAAGAACAAAGAGATAAAAACTTGTATGAAAGCTTTTATTGAATGAAGAATTGACAACTGTTACAAGAAGAATTAAAGAACTTAGACGTCGAAACGTTCTAAGGATCTAGATTGCTATTCAAAACGCTAAGTCCTAAATTCCTAAGCTAGCAGCCGTCTTTTTAGGTCTGATTTTCGTCCCCCTCTTCTGCCCTACGCCTCTGGTTTATATACTCCTTGCCTTGACGGTCCGATCTTTCCATTGTGCCAGGATTTGAGTATATCGGGAATCTTCCATTTTTCTCGATCCTTCCTTTTCTTCCGCGGAAATCTTCTATTTATCTTCAAACTTTCCTTTTATTTTCCTTCTGCGAGTAAACCGTCAAAATGTTATCGTATTTTCGGGTTAGATTCCGTTAAGATCGCAAGATGGGTTTTTATCGCGTTTTAGGACCTTCCGGACCGTTCTGTGATAAATCTGTTTTCCAACTTTGTACGGGGTCGTTTCCTGATCTGATGCCGTTTTTAGTAAATTCCTCGAGCTAATCGTAAGGTTTTACGATTTACTCGACGTTTTTATTAAAAACGCGCTTTTTACGATTTACTCGACTTTTTTATTAAAAACGCGTTTTTACGATTTTAACGAGAAATCTCGAATAAATCGTATAGTTTAGGCAATGTTCGGTGTTTGGTTTAACCGTTGCCGTTTTATACGATTTCCTCGAGTTCTTTGTCGGGAAAGCGAAGTTTTACGGTTTTTATCGTAAAACTCGAACGATAGGTCGGATCGAGATGGAACGGGAGATCGAGGCGCGGGATATCTGGGAAATCTCTAGTTCGCCGATGGGCGAACTAGTCGAGATGGACTAGTTCGCCCATCGGCGAACTAAGCCGGGCTGGCTTAGTTCGCCGATGGGCGAACTAGTCGAGTGCTTCCTAGTTCGCCCATCGGCGAACTAAGCCAGCTCGGCTTAGTTCGCCCGTGGGCGAACTAGTCGTGACTAGTTCGCGTTTTACGGCTGTTTCGGTTTTTGCGGTTTCGTAAAACGATTCTTCGAGTTTTATAAAACGATTCTCGAGTTTTATAAAACGATTCTTCGGGTTTTATAAAACGATTCTTCGAGTTTTATAAAACGATTCTCGAGTTTTATAAAACGATTCTTGAGTTTTATAAAACGATTCTTCGAGTTTTATAAAACGATTCTCGAGTTTTATTAAAACGATTCTCGAGTTTTATTAAAACGATTCTCGAGTTTTATTAAAACAACTTTCCGTTTTAATAAATGACTTTTGCGGAAAGTAATGATTCCAGAAGTTATCGTAGACGTTGATTTCGAGATTACGGTTTTTGACACCAACATACTATGTGTTTTACAATTCTGGCAAATTAATTGGGGAATAGGTAATGTAATATTTAGAATTTTAAATAAATAATCTGTTGATTTTTATATCACATTAGACGACTGCTGATATTTTTTTTCTTTATTCATGACAAGGAAATTGAAGAATATCTCAAATATTGAT
This sequence comes from Eruca vesicaria subsp. sativa, assembly GCA_932364175.1. Taxonomy (NCBI): domain Eukaryota; kingdom Viridiplantae; phylum Streptophyta; class Magnoliopsida; order Brassicales; family Brassicaceae; genus Eruca; species Eruca vesicaria. Next base: position 10,773 of record CAKOAT010217710.1, on the reverse strand, counting down.
GGGTTTTCAAAAATTATTTGTGAACCTGATAATGTTCCAGAACTCGATGCGTTCAGAAAAAAGTATATTACAGTAATGAGTTTAAAATAGTGTGTGTTGTTTGGTAAACTTATTAATTGTTGTTTTTTATATGTAGGATTGCAAACCAAGAGTTTTTAAGACAATTTCCATTATATCATGTTTTATTTTTTTATTATTCATGTTCTTTAATATTATCATCATAAATTTATTGTAACTAAATTTAAGATGATACCATTTAAATTATTTATTTAATAATTAAACAAGTATTTACTTAATATATTATGTTTTATTTTTCTTCAACGATTTGTATGATATAATTTTAGCAAACTAAAGATAAAGGGAAAATGAAAATCCATCAAAACAGCCTTAATAAAGGGAAAATGATAATCCATCAGAAAATTTATCTGATTAACAATCTTCCTTTTATTCCATATAATATACTTCAAGCATGTCTATCCAATAACACGACATTTTTCATAAAAAAAAAAATATAAATTTACATTATATAAACATTCACATAATAGTAACACATTCTCATTTATATATTACGTCATAATATTTTTTATCCACTCACCCCGCGCAAGGCGCGGCTTATCACCTAGTATTTAATTATAAAAAATCATTTATGTTTTTACCTTTTACCCTAATCTTGTAATGTTGGATAAACAAATCTACTTCCTCTTATTTCTTTTCTTACCGTAGTAGCACATCATCCATCAAATATCGCAGATCCAAAAATGACATTGACAATTTCTGGTTTTTTTTTCCAACTTAGGTTTTATCTTGTTTTTTTATGTGTCAATGTTTTGTATATCTAAAAAAAACTAAGTATTATGAATTTTAGAACTAGAACTAGGATTATGTTTTTATTCCTCACGAATTTTAGATCTGGGAATTTTGTATTTGGTATAACTTTGTATTTGGTGAAATGGATCTATGAATTTTATATTTGATATAACTTTGTATTTGGTGGAATTGCAGATTCTGAGTCTATGGTTTTTTTATATTTTTTGATCTGAAATGTAGTAGGGCTCGGTAGTAGAAAGTGGTATAATAATTCAGTAAATCTAGTTTAATTTGGTATAATTATCTTGACAGAACTAGTAAAATTTGGTATAACTAACATGGTAGAACTAGTAGAATTCGATATAACCAACATATAAAACTAGTAAAACTCGGTATAACTACTTCAGTAGAACAAGTAATACTAGGTATAATAAATTCAGTAAAACTACAACTCAGTACAACTATCTTAGTAAAATTTGAAATTAAAAATTTTGAAGTTTTCAAAAAAATTGAAATCTGAAAATTTTCAAATTGCAAATTTTTTTAAAAATATAAAATATTAATTCAAAATAAACAGGGATAAAATCAAGTTTCCATATTTGAAGGTGATACAGCCTGGAAACTGGGATTGGCAAGGTGGATGATGGAAGCTTGATGAATCGACCAAAAAATATGATTGGATGCACAATAAGTTGGGAATGCAAGTTTAAAACCTGAAACAAATGCAAAAAAATGAGATGTAGTATTTACTAAGAAAAAATAAGTTAAATAAACAAACAAAGGATAAGATGGAATCCGAATGCTTGACGTGTGTCTCTCTCAGACTGATCACAAGATGATCGAAGTGGAATGTGATGGTGCTTTGCTTGCTGGATGTGTATAACTCTCAAGCTTGGCAATCGGATGGGATGGACGAGATGCATTGATAGACACCACAAAGATCTATGGAAAGGATCTTTGATAAGCCTAGATGCTTAAGAGCTGCTTCTCATAATACTCTAAAGACTTCGAACAATAGTTTTAAGAAAACTAGAAAACTGAATATTTCATAATACATTCAAGATGGGGTGATTTACAAAGACGAAAGGGAGTGATCTTATATAGGCTCAACAATGACAGACTCTAACTGTCACAAAATGATAAAAGGTCTTGGAATCAAAGGAATTGATGGCTCCAAAAAAACTAGCCGTTGGAGGCTTTATGATGAGAATCTTGTGGAGACTTGTATCTTGATAACTTCTGGAGGTGGATATGATCTACAAGCCTTCCCTAAATTCTCCATGGTCGGAATATGGCCGTTGGTTTTGGGCAAAAATCTGTAGAAACTCTTTCAATACATTTAGTGTAGATGTTGCCAAATATGGAAAATTAATGGAAACAAAGATCCACTTGATCTCTTGGGTGCTAGTGCAGATGAGGACTTATTGGATGTATTCTGTATGGTTTAGATAATCTCGTGGCTTCCAAAAATAAGTTTGGATCGGACCAAATCGAATTGGTTGAATGTTATCTTAAATTGATGTCGGTTTGGCCGATTTTGGGAAATTCAGTGAAGCAAGTAGATCTTCTGGTTGGATTGGATTTTGGGATTGGTTCTTCTTTATCTTGACTCCTGAAAGGCCCTCCTTAACATAACAATTTGCTTCAGTTGAGGCCTCTTCATGTTTGGACTTATATGGACTGAATTGTGGCTGAACTGGCTCATTGGATATTGAGTAGATGTATTGATTTATAAATTCCATAACTCCTGATTTCCTGGTCATTTCTTCTCTTCTTTGTCTCTTTCGAAAGCTAATAAAATTCTCTTCACTTCTAAAATTTATTTTGGGTCGGGCCACTCCTTCATCGGGCTTGAATCTTTTTCTAAACTATGATACTCATTGCTAGACAGGCTGGGGAACTTCCGGTTTGTAAAACTAATATCTTCCTGATCCGAGTAGATTCGACAATGATTCCAATTGGGCTTGAAACCTCATTGAGTGTAAATCTATGAAATTGGTTTCATGGTGAAAACCTTTCTGGTTTAAAGATATGGCATTATAAGAACACATATGTTCTGGTTGAGGCCTTGGTTGGTTAAGTTGAATGTTAGGTGAATCTCCGATTTAGCTACTGTTTTGATGGCTGCATCAGAAGGGTATAAAGATTAGTGAAGGATATAATGGATTTTAGTTTCTTCTATAAGGACTTATGAGACGAATGAGAGATGCATCACGCTCTTATGTCCTGCAGCTTTATAGTTTTATTCTAATATGTCCCTTCATAAATCAATTTTTCTTTTCTTAACCAAAACAAATTAAAAGACACAAAAAGGTTTAATAAATTTTATAATTTTCCACCTGGACCCAATCAAAACGGATCCTATCCTATTAATTTACTGAAAATTTGAAAAACCACACAAAAACAAAATTCCCCTTCTTTGTTAGGGCATGATTATTGCTAGGGATGATCAAAAGTTTCTTAGCTTATTTTAGTAATTTGTTAAAGCTAAGAAACAAATGTAAGGAACAATCATAAAGAAGGAGATTATTGCTAGGACTTTTGAATTGTTTCTTAGTAATATTTTTTAGTTTTTTTAAATTATGACATGGAAATGATAAGTTTATTAAAAATATATAACATTAAGATTGAAACCTATAAAAAAAACAACAGAAGTTTAAAAACAAAATACGAAGAAAAAACACATATAAAGATCATAAAATTTTATTCATGTAATAGAAACCTATTAATTATATGTCATTTTGAAGATGTCCAAATTTAGTCCATATGTTTTCAATCAAATCCTCTCTTAATTGTTCATGGGCACGTCTATCACGAACTCTTGTTCGACGTTCAATTGTGTTGCCGAGATTTGAAGGCATATCCACCGAGTACGTAAGATCGACATCATCAGCTTGTTAAAATTCTGAAACGTCATACTGAGTGTATGCATCACGTTCATCTTCGACGATCATATTATGGAGTATGATACATGATCTCATAATATTTGCGATTTTATTTTTATCCCATAATTTTGAGGGATTTTTAACAACGGCAAATCTAGCTTGCAGAACTCCAAAGGCACACTCAACATCTTTTCGCACAGATTCTTGGGTTTTAGCAAATAATTTATTTTTGGGACCCTTGGTAGTCGTATAGTTTGAATAAAAGTTGCCCATTTTGGATAAATACCATCCGTGAGATAGTAAGCCAAATGGTACTCCTTTCCGTTGACGTAGAAGTTGACTTCCAGAGCTATTCCGTTAATAATGTCATCAAAAACGGGTGATCGATCTAGAATATTTAGATCGTTCATAGTACCTGGAGCTCCAAAAAACGCGTGCCATATCCAGAGGTCATATGAAGCAACAGCCTCTAACACAATTGTTGGAGCACTGGTCCCCCGTGAATACATCCCTTTCCAAGCGGTAGGGCAATTCTTCCACCCCCAATGCATACAGTCGATGCTTCCAACCATCCCGGGAAATCCACGTTGTTCTCCAATATAGAGTAGTCTCTCAAGATCCTCGGGGGTTGGACGTCTTAGGTATTCATCACCAAACAAATGGATTATTCCGGCGGTAAACTGATGGAGACATTTTCTAGCCGTTGTTACTCCAAGTCGAACATATTCGTCAACTGCATCCGCTCCACCACCATAAGCTAACTGGCGTATTTCTGCCTTGCATTTTTGGAGCGGAGAAAGACCAACCCGTCCCACTGCATCATGTGTTGGTCGGAAATAGTCAACTTCCGTGGAGAGACGATGCACGATACACATAAATAAATTATTGCTCATTCGGAAGCGGCGCCGGAATATATTGTGAGGATATGTTGGATTATCGCTAAAGTAATCATTCCATAATTTGTCGCTTCCGTCTTCTCGGTTTCTCTCGATAAAAATATGTGTCTTGCGTTCTTTCGGTTCTTGAATTTGAAGATAGTTTTCAAAAAATTCCTCAAATGGAGTTTATAAACTATTATCATCATCATCATTGTGATAATGGTAATGGGAGGAAGATGCCATTTAAAATGAAAAAAAAAAAAGAAATAGGAAAAGTGAGTAAAATGGAGATGATTGTTGTATCAAACATAAGAAGAAATGTATCATATTTATATACAAAAGGAGTCTTGGTATCTTTGACAATTTTTAAATTTTTATAATATGCTTATATGCTTGTTGAAGAATCAAATATTGCCTTGTTTTTCTATAGCCATCCAAAAATATGCTAATATGCTTTGTGGAGAATCAAATAATGAGGTGTGGTTTGCACCGAGTAAATGCTGATTTCGAATATGCTAATATAACAATCATAGCATATATGCTAATATGCTAAAAATTAACTACCATACAAACCTAATAAATAAAATACAAACCTAATAAATAAAGTACTCGTTTGTGATTTCGTAAACTTCTTAAGTTTGTATTTTAAAACATAGTAATAGTTTGTGAATTTCATTTCTACTCATACAAATTACATAAAGATGAGTTCGAAAAATACAAGGCATACAAAGAGTTCCTTGCATAATAAAAACCGTGATCGAAAATACAAGGCATAGTTTGAGTTTGCTTAATACATTTTCTTGCAAGAGAAGAACACCTACATTAACTTACAAGACAACAACAACCATACCAAGACAAACTAGTAGAAGAACAACAACACCAACAGCCAACTCAAAATGATTATTCAACCTCGGTTTATTCTTAACAAGGTCACCAACTTTCTTCTCCAACTCCATGAGTTTCTGCTCCGTATCAAGGTCATTGACAGAAGTAAGTGCATCTACCTTCTCAGCCAGCACAAGGACGTGTCTGTCCCTTGCTCCCATCTCCTCCATGACAGCCGTGTCCCACCATTTCCAGACATGGCAATCACCATCATCTACATTGGTGCAGGTGTAATATCTTCTACCTGGGTTTGTTGTTGTGTAGGACGTTGCGAGGAAAGGGCGAGCACCACAGTAGCACGCCTGAGGGAACCCAAACTCCACCTCCGCCCTAGGTGGATACTTAACCGCATGAGCTTGACGTCTGTGGTCTTCCATGTATCCTAGCTCAGCTTCTTGAAGGATGTGGTCTTCCATGTATCCAAGCTCCGCTTGGTCTTGGCGTATGAGGTCTTTAGTTTCGCTGTATCCAGAGTTCCCACCGTACTCTACCGAGACTGAAGGCTGTGAGTAGCTATAAAGACCCATTATATACTTAACCTGCAACATAGAAGAACAACATAAGCCAGAAGCATAAAACAAAAATAATAAGCCAGAAGCATCAAACATAAATAACTAAAATAAATTAAGCAGTAACATAAAGCAAAAGTCACAAGAATAAAACACAAATAACATTCATAGATAGCCGCATTACATAGCTAGTTTGTGATCATCACAAACTAGAACCTAAAAACAACAACATAATAAGTAAACTAGTACTTCAAAGAAAAACAACATAAATAAAGCAGAACTTAGCATCTCAAAGAACAACAACATAGGATTCTTGCAGCACATCAACTACGACATCTCAGAAACATTGGCTATGATTTTATTCTTCAGGTCTTCCTCAGCCTTGCTTAGTGGCTCCTTTTTAGCGAGGAGAGTGTCAAGAATAGCCAACTTTAACAGTTCAACCTTTATCTCCAAATCCTCTCTCTTGATATCCCAAATGGTCTTGTACTCCTAAACAACCTTCAGGACGGGCCTCTTCCTCGCCAATGTTGGTGACTGAAGCTTGGGAAGCTGTCTCACCGATTGTCCTCTTTGAACTGTCACTTGCTTTGGTGGTGTTGAGGTTAAGCCATTTCTGCTCATACCTCAACACACACCACGCATGTTCAAGCGTGAATTTGTAATCTTGATCCGCATAGAAGAGGTCGTGAGCCACCTTGAGGACATCATTATCATGGTGACCACTGNGTTGGTGACTGAAGCTTGGGAAGCTGTCTCACCGATTGTCCTCTTTGAACTGTCACTTGCTTTGGTGGTGTTGAGGTTAAGCCATTTCTGCTCATACCTCAACACACACCACGCATGTTCAAGCGTGAATTTGTAATCTTGATCCGCATAGAAGAGGTCGTGAGCCACCTTGAGGACATCATTATCATGGTGACCACTGCCTTTCTGTCTCTCTGCCGCAGCATATGCGCCACAGAACTTATTGGTTTGGTCATTGATCTTATGCCATCTCTGCTTAAGGCTAAGTTGCTCCACTCTCTCACCAGTAGCCTTAGCGTGGGGGCTTGCTGCGTAGTACTGCGTCACTCTGTTCCAGAAGGTCCCAGCATTTTGATCATTCCCGACAACAGAGTCCTTCGAGGTGTTGAGCCACGCACTGATAAGGACCTCGTCATCAGCTGGCGTCCATTTCTTCCTCACCTTACGTACCACTGGTGGGACTACAGGGGGACTTGGAGCGGGAGCTTGCTGAGAACTGAATGGGGGGGTTTTCGTTGGCTCCAAGGTTGATACTAGAATGGAAACTTTCAAAAGAAAAGTTTCCATGGTTAAGGCTTTGTTGTTGGCTGTTTAGAAGGCCAACATAGCCAGGGGACTGACTATATGTGGTCCTTGGATCCATATCAAAAAACAGAGAATGAATTAAAGCAGAAACTGCTCGAGTTTAGGGGTTTTAGCAAAGAGGAGGGGTGATGTTCAGGCTCAAGAATGGTTGGGGTTTAATATAGATGAGGAAGTTAGTTGTAATAAGTTTTAGTCTTAATGTCTAACCGTAAACCACAAATGTCTTTTCATCAGTTATTACTTTGTACAGAGTTAGCAAAAAGCGTTTAACTAAAAGAGACTTCGTTTCAAACCAACTACACTTCATGTCAACATACGTAACTTATGTAAGTATAACATAAAAGTCGAGCATAGTTGTAAACAAACCAGTAACCGAAACAATCAAACCTGTCTAACCTATCTAACTAAATCAGTAACCAGTTCAGACAAACACAAGTATCTAAGCTATAGGTGTTTCAAAAGCGTAAGACTCTCACCAAAATATTCAAATTCACAGCTCAATTTATGTCAAAATTCAATTGTATCAGTACACCTACCATTTAACTACTTCTCTTACTACTAAGCCATAGCCTAAATCATACAGATACTAATCACAGACATGAGTATTGCTAATCAGACATGAGTATTGTTACTTTACCATTTTAATTAGAAGATAGGATGAATCGAATCAAGAACCATATTAGTCTGGGTTCAAATCAAGACCAATATTAGTCTGGGTCAATGTTAAATTACTACTTATACAAGAATCAAATCAAGAACAATATTAGTCTGGGTTAAATACTACTTTACCATTTTCAGACATGAGTATTGCTAATCAAAGAACTTACCAACCTCAAACGAAACACTAAAGCACAAAGGATGAATCGAGTCAAACAATTAACCAACCATTTCATGCAATTATAAATGCTAATCGTTAACAACCTAAACCAAGTAAGCAACGAATTGAGAAGAAGAAACATCTTTACAATAATAGATTGATTTTTAATCGGCACAATAAGGAAGAAGAACCACCAAAAAACCAAACTTTACAATATCTAATTCACGATTTGTGTAAACCCTAAACCTACACAAATTTTCAATTAAGATTACACAACCAGCAAACCAAGCATGCAAAACCCAGATCAGATAGAAACAAAAACAACAAACGAAGGGGATTTATCGACAAACAAAAAAAAATTGCAGAACTGTTTTTCACAGATGAGATGACGAGTTTACCTGGAGAACTCGCCTAGGGATGATCGATCTTCGAATGGATTATGCCGGCGAAGGATTAGCTTACTTCTTCTTCGACAAATCACGCGAGACAGAGTCGCCGAATCGTCCTCCCTCTGATTTCGTCTAGACGGAAATGAGAAAGAGAGGAGAGAGACGAGACGATCCATATGATTTTGGGTCGAATCCCATCGTGACACGTCGCGTAAAGACGAGCCCATTTTGGTTCTTAATTAAGGTCCATTTGCTTTGTTTCTTCGGGTTTTTGATTTAATTTTCGATCCAAAAATGTAAGAAATGGGCTTGGGGGCGGGCGATAATCATGCCCTTATCTTCTTCCTTCTTCCTTTTCAACTTTCAGTTTGTAAAAGAAATCTTAGCTTCACCATCTCTCTCATGTTTCATTCGAACTGTTCATCCTTCATCCAATCTTCCAATTCAATGGATGAAGACAGAGTTTAGAGATCTGTATTCTGATGTCCTCTCCCCCTTTCAATCTCTGGATGTTCTTCCTCCGCCTCCTCTCTGTTCAGATTATCTCAACCTGAAAATCCCAGAAAATGAATCAAAAAATTTCTCGATGGAGTTGTTGATTTAACTACTTTAGGAAGATTATAAGAATGTGATGGTTCCATTTTGGTTTGTCTGCTCATCAGTTCCCACACTGGTTTGATCTCGAGGCTTTAAGGTTCAAATTTTATTTCTTTTGCTTCTATATTTCAAAAATCAGAGAAAATTCATGAGCAAATTTAAAGTTTTGTAATTGAGATCAGAATCGGGGGTTTTCTTTATAGATTCATGTTCTTGATTCTCCAGGTTGCTCTGTATGTTGGTGGTCTATTTGTGGAAAGGTTGGAAATTCTGAGTTTTTCTTTTGATTTTCCTCCATAATGTTGAACTCTTATCATTATATCAGCTTATTTAACTTGCAGATTGGATGGGAATCTGTGATGAAAATGGGATAAACACACGATAACTGTTCTTCTACAAGACTTTTCTGAATTATAACCCTCTCCTTCTCATCGTAATTCTTTGTTTTATCAGTAAGTTGAAACCCTTGACGTGTCTTGTTTCCTCTAATATATATTCTCTTACTTTCAGACAATAATGGTTTGGCTCTCGGTGTTAACTTGTATGTTTTTTCTCGGACCAGAGTTGATTATGCAGAAACATTTATCTAGGAACAGATCATCTTAGTCACAAAGAGATATGGATGGTATTGCAGTTCTTAGTTAGGACCTATCATTTTCCATCTTTAACCTTTTTCATGCGTTTCTGAAAATCTGCGGGTGTCACAATGTGCTAGGTGGATGACGACGATAATATTGACTAGCATGACTGTGTATATGTATCTATACTCGCATGGATATGTATCCTTGGCTGCATATCAACCAGTGTAATAGATGCATTTTCTCTTATTTTAGAGAGCTTTTTGATTCATTTGTGTTCATAAAGTTTGACATATTTTAAAAAACGTTTTCAGATTGTTTTTTATCACTCTTGCTACTACTTGCTATGGATTTTTGGCGCATTCCTCCTCTCTATATGTTTTGAATGTAGTTTATGAACAACAACAAAGGTTTTGTGTAGGTTCTCTTTCCGATATGGAGCTTTCAGCATGCCGTATGGTCCATCAACAGGTCAGTGAGTTATCTAACCTCTTCCTTAGTACCAAGTTATCCATTTCAGAGCCAGTGTATCTGATGATAAGTGTCATTGCAGGTAGCTACTGTTGCATGAAGAAAAGGAAGTTAAAAAAGATAATTTAGGAGAGTTAATATAATTCTCATAAGACTAGGAATCTATAAGGCATCCTCGACATTTAAGCATCTGATTAAAAGAGGAGAAGAGCAATAAGAAATAGAGAGAGGCCAAGACAATTAGCAATTAGAAAGAGTGTTTTCTTGCTTTATCTTGTGATATTTATAGTTTGTTCTTAAGAAATCTATTGATAGTGAATAAAGGAAAATATAAGTTTTAGTATCAATTTGACCAGGAAAAAAGGTTTTAGTATCAAGTTTATTCCAATTTCTATAGCACAAAGTTGATCAAAAGAAGGCTGACGAGGATCTAGTAAAAAGTCTGTTGGGAACATGTTAATGTATGTTCAATCCAAATGGGAACATGTTGATGTGTGTTAAATCCAAAATTTTGAAATACTAGGTTTGATAGGTATTTACGAAAACAAAAAAAAAGTCTAAAACTTGTAACCAAAATTCAACAAAAAATGTCTAAAATATGTTAAAAAAATTTCAACCAAAAACA
>CAKOAT010217599.1:10429-44614 GCA_932364175.1 Eruca vesicaria subsp. sativa | reverse complement strand
ACAACACATCGGACTTTCTTACAACAAGTACAAGTTATATATGTTCCTTTTTGCCACACAGTACGAGATAATGTTAAAATATCGTTTTCGTGATTCTTTTTAAAAAAACACATTTTGTTGACAAAACAACGACAACATTTTCAATTTTAACAAACATAAAGCTATAAAATAAAGAAACGAAAGTAGAAAAACGAGTTAACAAAACCTAAATAGTATTGTTCCATTACATTTTGAACCCCTGGAAGTGCTTGCACGTGAAACTTGCACGTATCTCTTAAATAAATACATTGCTTCCTTTGTGATTTAAACAAGTTTTACTTTTGCGTAATCGATTCGATTTATAATTATAGTTGTTTAAGAAATTGTTCTTCTTCAAACTGGACCAAGGACGGCAGCGAAGCATAGAGTTTTGGACCAATTTTAATGGAGTATGCACTATACAACACAATAATTATTAATTATAACTCGACATGTGGATTCACCTTTAGAGATACACAAAATAAGATAAGTGAAAAGTGATTAAATTTTCAGTGGTCTTGATTATTCAGAGGGTTAATATTAGAGCAAGCATCAGAACATTAGGAAAATGAATTTATTAGAATAAGCTTTTCTGCTGTCAAAAAGAATTCATGATACTAAAACCATTAAAAGTGAAAGGTGAAGTGATTCCATAAAAGACTGAAGTGAACAGATATCAACCATCACTTTAGGAATCAACAACATGTTCGTTTGGTATATTGTTATTTTTATTACTAAACCAGGGCACTTAGTAATAGCAATAACGATAATGATCTTAAGAGTATAATATAGTTTAAGGATTTTCAAAATCTGATACAACCGCATCCATTCTTTGTGTGTTACAAGTCATTGGTCTAATGTAACACTTATCGCTTGAATATGCGGCGATTGAGATAACAATGAGCATAGCTAAGATTTAAAATACCATAATAAAAGTAAGAATCTGATGATGGTTATTAACAATTTAAATTTTGTTCGAATTTCAAATTTATACAAACCGAACTTCCACTCACTGCTCATCATTTGTAAGTGTGGTCGTATACATCTTTAGTGGCGCTTTCATATACAAGAGTATCAATTAAGATATGGACCAATCTACTCTATCTCTCAGCCTTATCTCTACACGCCAACTTCGTCATCAAGAAATTCTCTAGGGATATTTAAAACCAGTGGATTTTTGGAGTACTTTGACCCGCTTAGACCGGGTCATATGGGGCCTAACGAACATTGAACTAGTTATTAATAAGTTTTAGAAATACACGTATTTAAAAATTCAAAGGTTCGATATTTTACATTAGGCCATGCAGGTTATGCCTAACATACGAGAAGATAACGTCGTGCTTATGCTCCGGGTTCAACCATAATAGACATTGCTACCCATTCTATTATATAACTTTAAGCATATATTCGCATAATTTCATTGGACCTATTATCTTTTTTTTTGGGTAAAATTCATATCAATATAATTTATGTATTTTGATGTTAGAGATCTCTGACGGAAGGGTATTTGTACCTTGGTATACACTTTCGGTTTGAATACCATTTATGTGTTTTTTCTTGCATAAAATGAACATATAAATAGAAATAAAAGACCTCTAACAAGTAGTTGTATGATGGACGACTGTAGAGGCGTACACTGAAGCAGGCAAATTGAGACTTTGTTATAAAAAGTTGCAGAGGAGCACATGTCGAACGTTCTATGCCTTTTTTGCAATAAATAAACATATTCCTTACGTTTATTTTCACCATTTTTGAAGATCACTCATTGCTTTCCAACTTGTCATCTTAACTTCTTAAGTAAACGACATACTAAACACGTATATACATTGTACATTTAATGTTAGCCTACGTAGACATCTATAGTTATTATATAATTCCTAGCGATAATCAAATTGTCAAAAAAATGGTCCACCAAAAATATGGAGAAAATTAGGGTGGACAAGAAAAACACATTGACCTAAACCAAATAAAAGTATATGTTCTAACAATTCGGTTAAAGAATTTATCAATCCAAATGGTTCGGTTTGGTTCGATCTTAAAAATTTAAAGTGTTTGTTGAGTTAGATAAACTAAATTTGTGATTTAAGATATTTAAACCATTTAACACTAAAATTAAATATACTTTTACATTTTTACGTCTAAATGAATAAAAACAAAACTAATAATAAAATAAAATATATGAATCTTATACACTATCATTAAAAACCAAAACAATGCTCTGATATTTATATTATGATCAAGAATAATAATATTAAATTATTAGATTACATCTTCTCATTTTTATTATGATTTTAGCTTTATATTTGAATATAAAAATATTATTTAGTATCATGATGATTTGTTTTATGATTTATAAACTTTGCTAAAACAAAATTAAAGACAATTTCGATTGAATAAAATAAACACAAACTAAACCGAATATGAACCCAACCAAATTTAGACCAAACTAAACTGAAGAAAAAACTCAAACCAAATTAATATTGGTTGACTTGATTTAAAGTTTTCTTAGACGCAAACGAACCAAACCGAATTCAAATTTAAACCGAAATGTCCAGCTCTATTGAGAATGAAGAGAAAGTGAAAAAGGTAATGGAAACGCGTTGGGCGTTGGATGAACACTCGTTTTTGAATATTTTGACTTAGAATCACTTTTAGTGGATTGGTGAAAACGACTCGCACTTCTTCTAACCCATAATATTTGTATTGCTGAAACGTGACGCACTTCGATTATCTGCCTCCCACTTTCTTGTTTCTTAATCTACCCCCACTTATAATTTGCTGCCCTGGTTAACGTACTCGTCGACATAATAATCAACTCTAAAATAAATTTTAATGGGCTAATTGCATCCACATGTAAACTTAATGCGCGTTTACTGCATTTACAACGTGATTCACGTGATACTATGCATTTATACAAAATACAAATGTATATATAGACATTCTTATTTTATTTGGTTTTCTTTTATGTTAGTGTTATTTTGGTTGCTTTTACGTTTTCTTACAGTAGAATGTGTAGTGCGTTTTCTTTAGCATATAGAAGTTCTATAATTGATTAGATATGAAAATCCAAAGAAAAACGTGATTTTCCATCTAGCTTGGTGGTGAATGTATAGTGTGAATTAGTGATGTTTTAAATGGCACGTGAAACAGTATAATTTACTAAAGCACAAGTCACGGCTCATCTTCACAAACCAGACTAGTTGACTAATGTAAAAACAATGTGATATTTAATCATGTGCGTACACTTTATATAATGTTTTTAACAGCTGTAAATTTGTTATACCAGCTTCTGTAAGACTTTCATAATTTGTCCCAAAAGAATATTGTTTGATGATACAGTTGACTCAGAATTCAAAAATGCACATAACCATGTTCTATATTTTAAATGGATGTTGCATTGTTACACACAAAATCAGAAAAAGAGATATGTCACATTGGCGTTGGGGCTTGGTACCGAAATGTGGGCAACATCATCGGACATCACAGGACAAGAACACCAATCGACCAAAAATATCAAAAGCTAACATTATAGATCACACCTAAAACATTACTGATGGATCTTTGTGTGCATTACAAAAAGCCGACACCAGTTTCTTCATTTCTTGCCTATTATCACGATCATAAGTTTATATATGTTTCCTCGTTGTGGTAGTGGTAGGTTTGGATGCCTTATTGAACTCGTATATCTATATGCATATATAGTATTTTTACTCAAGTTGTAACACTATTTTCTTCACTCCTTTTGTTCTATTCATTTTCGTTCATTTTATTTCCAAACTAAAATTTTCGCATATTTGCTTCGCATGTTTGCTATAAAGATCAGTCGATTCTTTGTACCATGTAGATAAATCTGGTCTTCAACATTATTCATATTTACATATATTAACAATTTTAATTTTGTCTATAATACAGAATATAAAAAATAAATAGATTATAAATTTTGGAACACATATTAGATCTTTAGAATAAGCTTTAAAATATCTTTAGATTCAAATCAAAGTATAAATGAATTATAATTATACTGACGGGTTCTGAAAACTTAATTTTAGAAAGAACCTTGAATATTTGAATAGATAGATATCTGTATTTAAACAATACAAAGTTATTGTATGGTTTTATAGAAAAATTATTGTAAAGTTAAATGGGGACAACGAATAATAAATAAATATGTTATTAAATGGAGTAAGGTTATGCTATTTTTGTTCATTTTAACACTTTCTTTTATTTATATTGGCTTGCAATTATATATCATAAAAAAAATTCGACATACAAAGAGAAAGCTAATGGACCTTTCCCTACTGGAAATAGCAGAAATAGTCTTTAATGACACATTAACAGTAAGTACCATGGCAATCTTATTAGGGAGTAAGGTAAATAATTAGATGGACACTAGAAAGGACGCTACGTTCTTTCGAGTTGGGTCAGAAATGAAGAAAATAATTAGCACCAGTTTCTTCATTTCTTTTCTTGCCTATTATCACGATCATATTAGGGGTATTAGAAGTCTGCCTACTAAACCTATCCGAAAATTTATAATACTCATACGGAATCTAATTTCAAAATCCAAAAACTCCAATACTAGAAAGAACGCTACACACCAGAACAGACACATATTTTGAATTCTTTACCCAAATAGATTAATTTCTTTCAAATATGTCAAACTATTATAATTAACATATAATATAAATGTTGTTGAGTTATTATGATAAAAATAATTAACGAAATAGAATAAAAAACGTAAATAAATGCTATCAAATTATATACAAAATACAATAAACACATGATTAGAATTAGTTAAAAGGAAGAAAAATCAATAAGAAATCACCTAAAATATGCAAATATAATTTTAACAAAATAGATGAACATAAACTTTTAAACTTAACATTATAGAAATACGAATCTATAGACGATTGTGCATCCGAAACAAATGATTGTAGTTTTTTTTATAAACCTTATTGGCCAATCCGGTTGGCCCCGGGAAGAACACACTTAATGCTACAGACTGGATTGGTTACCATATCGCATGATCTGAATTTGAAATATCTTATAACTAATACCAGAGGGTGAACCGATCATATGTTATGATCCATAACGTACAAATGATTGTAGTTTATTGAAACATTACACATTGTACAATACAGACCCGGATGAAGATTCAAGGAGATGATGTATACGTACGGAACTTATATATGATTAAAAATCCAACCATAAAAATGATAAGTACATATTATAGATCTTAGAATCCACACCAAGTATTTTGTAGTGATCAAGGGAAGATAAATGATGTAGGCAACGATGCTCTTAAACACAACGATATAATCGGAATTCGGTTGACAAAAATGGACTTTATTGAATATGGGATTCGATACAAAGTAGTAAACAAGATCGAGAACAACAATGAAAAGTAAAAGTTATAAGCGAACAAGAAGTTTATAATGTGAGGTCGATGTGAGTAGTAGTCTTCTCTAAGTTTTTTTTTATGTGTCTTCGTGCTCCATTCTAGCTTTCTTTTATAGTCTTTTTCTCTTCTAACTGCTTCCGTGATCTTCGAGATACTATTTCGACTTCGTTGAGTCTGATCGACGTCGAGCTCATAATGATCTTACATGGACTTGAACCTAATTAACCAGGTGCTGAAATTGGATCCAACACCGTACGAAACTTATATATGATTAAAAATCCAACCATATATAAAAAAACAATAGATTATGTTTTTGCTTTATTCTTAATTTTATTTTGACAATTAGCTTTTAATTTTTTTTAAAGTAAACGTATACAAAATAAGGCAACAAAACCTCATAACGAGAGATAAAGCTTGCATGAATATAAGAATACAGTTTTCACTTGATCTTTGATATTCAAAATTGGCCGTAAAACAGGTTTTCATTTTTCACTAGGGTGTACTGATTTTCATTGTGTTCCCCTTCATCTACCGATTGAAATTATTGAAGTCAAGACTCAAGAAATACAAAACATAGATAACTTTATTTGACACACTCTATACTGTATCCAGTCCCGACTTTTACCTATGGCCAAAAGAACATGGATCCTGGATCCAAATTTTTTTAACATAAATAGTAAAATAAAAATCCAATATTAGAAAAAAAATAATCTAATTTTAGAAGAAAATGGTTCAATTTTCATAAAAAAATATAAATAGTAAAAAAAAAGTCTAACTTTTATATGAAACGGCCCTAGATATTTTTAAATATTATAAGTATATGAAAAAAAATTGTCATGGCTCCAAAATGTTTTTAAGCCGGACCTGACTGTATGATATAACTATAATCAAACATATACTTATATAAGGATAATGTTTTACTTGTACTTTTTTATCATCGACCACGTGAAAATGGCCCTATGCGAAAAAGGTCTGGGCAGTTATGTGTATATAATGAGCATGAAGGTTGACTCTTGTGGAGGTGCTTGTACAATTTTGGTCTCACTTCAGATTATTGTAACCGCGTCAGTGCCGAAGCCATTAAATTTGTTTATTCAAATCTAATACTTATTTCTTTCTTTTTTCTCGTTATACAATCTAATATAAGTACCGTAAGTGTCATGAAAACGATTTAAATGTTTAACTCGTGTTAGCTGGTGCGCCCAGAAAACAAAAAAAAAAATCCACCCCCGCCCGTGTTAGCTTCCATCAAAGAATTTGACTGTGTTTATGGCTTTATTAATTAAAGAAACGAAAAATTGTAACAGTGGCATTGACTCATTATCATTTGCGCCAAAATTTTGAGTAAACTTTTTTTTTTGAATGAAAGGCTTTCAAAAAAATTTTTTGAGTAAATAAACATACAGCTTATAAACTCAATATATTGTACGATGCATGTTAAATTGTAAACCATTTGTGAGTTTGAATTAGGCATAGTTTGAAAATATATGACGTATGTTAACTAGGATATTTCCAATTAAAGATAAATTAATAGGGTTTAAATATTGCATTGACAGCAGAAAACGATATTTTTACAAAAGTAAAATTAAAAATGACATTATTAATTTACTATATATGAAAGAGGGGGGAGTTATAATAAGAAGGAAGTCTTCATTAAAATATTTTGGTCCAAGACTATATATAGTTTCTCGACTTTTTAATCTAAATCCTTAAATCAAAGTGAAATGAATTTATTATTAGGGGTTGAGCTTGTTTTTTAAAATGTGATTACCGATCTCGTGAATTTCACCTTGGGTGGTTTTGTAAAATAACAAAAAATTGATAATTACTCCCTCCGTTTCATATTAAGAGTCGTTGTAAAGAATTTTTCCTTATTAAATAAGTGTCGTTTTCGATTTTCAATAAAAAAATTATTAATTTTATTATGTAATTTATTTTTCTATTGGTTAAAATGTTGTTAGGTGTATGAGTATTTGTGTTTTTATATATGAAATATGTAAAATTAATTTTTTCCTTAATCGTTTGCACAACTCTAAAATGATACTTATAATGAAACAGATGGAATAGTTTTTTTAGAGAAAGTGTAAGAAAAAAATAGGAAGAAAAATGAGAAGAGAGGGAAATATTTTTTGTTAGTTAGTTAATTTTTTTTTTTTTAGGAAATTGGGCCTAATTTTCCTTTCATCTACAAATAAAAAAAAAAGTTGGAGCATGAGGTGAACCCACAATAATTCAACTGGAATAAGAATTATTGTTGCGTACACAGTGAGAGTCGTGACCAGAATTTGAAACTATTCAACTCTATTATTTCCTACAAATTGTCCATAAAATCATTTCGCGAAACGACACTAATCGAACTATAGTTTAGCTTGGAGTGTGAAACTTGGTATTACTATCAGAACGTTGAACTAGCAATTTCGCACTGGAAAAAAAAGTTGATTTTTAACCTGTACTAACAACTAACAAGGCAAGTCCTCATCCAGGTCCAGCGAATATTGTTAACAAATCATCAAGTTAAAAAAAAAAACAAAACAAAAAAACAAATCATCAAGTTGGCTAATAGGAAAAACAATATAAATCTATATATATATATTTTTTCAGCCGATGTATATATCTATATCACTACTAAAAGGGGAATACCCTCAAATTCTAAGCTATCCACGTCAGAATTTTTAATCGACCAATCAGAATTCGATTTTCTGACACGTCATTTCTTCTTAAGTCGACGATGAAAAATAATGGGTTTCTTACAAAAATTGAGCCCATTTCTAGAACTTGGATCGACAACTCTGCCTCATTCACTTTGTCTTCTCCAACGATTCATCCTATCAATCAATTGTGTTCTTCAATCCTTTCTTTATAGATTCGTTTCACCTCCCTATCTTTCTCTTCATATATAAACTGCTAAAAGCTTCCTCTGAACTTACTTTCAAGCAAACCCGATAGCCTACTTTGAAGAGTTTAAAGCTATGGCGATGAACAGTTACGCCCCTTCTTTCTAATATGATGATTGAATCGAATACTGTGTGTTTGATTTATAGTTTTCTACATATATACCTGCTTAGGGAACTTACAGAGATTTTGTTTATAGGTGGCATAGAGATTTAGACATATGTGTTAGTGATTCTGGTGATTGAATCACATACTATGTGATTGATAATTGTTTTGTATGTATAGTTGCTTAGGGAACCTATATATATTGTGTATATAGGTGTCATAGCCATGGTAGGAGATTTAGGCATATGTGCCAGTGGTTCTGGTGATTTGAATCGAATACTATGCAATTGATTTGTATGCTTAGGGAACCGATATAGATTTCTACGGGGTGGTGTTATAGGAGTTTATGTGTGTGTTTGTCTTTGCAGTTGAATACGATGGAGTTGGTGAAACAAGATGGGAATGATTCTATGGATATACTTATCAGACGCGCGGTTGTAAAAGATTTTTTATTTCCCTCCCTAGACCTGATAATAATCCCTAGACCTAGACGCGCGGTTGGATATACTCTTCTCTGAACTCTTTACTATTTCTCAAGCTTATTTGGTTTCCTTATATCATCATTCTGGTAACTTGCAGTTACCAAACCAAACCGATGAAGGGTATAGTGCACCTGAAGTATCAATGTCAGGTCAATACTCTTTGAAGAGTGATGTGTACAGTTTTGGAGTAGTGATGCTTGAGCTTTTAACCAGGAGGAAACCATTTGACAGGTATGATCATTGCTAGGCTTAGATTTAGAGATGAGGAATTTGTTTCCTGAAGGGTTATTAACTTTGAACAGAACAAGGTCAAGATCTGAGCAGTCACTGGTTAGATGGGCGACACCACAGTTTCATGACATTGATGCTTTAGGAAAAATGGTTGATCCAGCTCTTGAAGGGCTTTATCCTGTTAAATCTCTCTCTAGATTTGCAGATGTCATTGCTCTCTGCGTCCAGGTATGGTTTTATAACTTACAAAATCAAGAAACTGTTTTACTGATTATTGGTTTGTTTGTTTGAACAGCCGGAGCCGGAGTTTAGACCACCAATGTCTGAAGTTGTGCAGTCACTGGTTGTGTTAGTGCAGAGAGCTCACATGAGCAAGAGAACTATTGGAGTTGATCTATCACAACGTTCTGGAAGTGCTGAGACAACCAACAATTACATGTAAATTCATCGCCACAGAAAGGAAAAAAAGAACACTTTGCTCCATATGGATGAAGTCATTGTTTTATTGTAATATGTTTGATAATAATTAAACGTTCATGCAGTGTATAATGCCATTGTTTTGTATTGTTTTAATATGTTTCAAAATTTGTAGCTAGATCATTGAAATGAACAATATTCTCTCTTATTTACTTCTACATGGATTACATTTTGGTATGTTCACTCTTGACATGAACAACATTTTTTATAAAGAATGGTTCAAAAGGATCAAGCGCACTGTGCTCGCCTTTGCCATATGTATGCATCTAGGCTAAGTCAAGTAATGGTGACTGCCAAATATATGTAAAGTGTTTAAAATCACTGTAAGAATATGATCTAGCTTCCAAATATATCAGCTACTAACTTATGGGTTATAAGCTTTGACAAATGCCTTAAGAACAAGTCAACCTTTGAGTGCCAGTTTCTTCTTAAGGTTCCGTGAAATTTCTTGGGAAATAAGTTGCTGTAAGTTTGATTATTGACATATGAACAACTCTTTCTTGCTTTTTTCTACACTGGCTCTATTTGGGGTTGGTTCAATCATTTCAGAGGAACTGACTTGCAACAAACTTTTTAATCTATCAGAGTCAAAAAGTAAACTGAAGATGAAAACAAGAGTTACTGAAATAAATAAATAAACGTGCTACTAAGCGATCATCAAAGTCCACAATGCTTCTCTAATTGTAGACCATGTACTTTGGAAAAAGAAATCATATATATACTTATTTGCAAATAAAATTTTCATATATAGACTCAAGAATTATTAAAAATATATATCATAAAAATATATTGTATATTTGTGACTAATATTTTCAGTCACTAATATTTTCATGATATTTGTGACTAATATTTTCATGATACTATTTTCTTTATAGCAAATTAGTAAACAATATAAATATCATATACACTACTAAAAAATACCAAAT
The DNA here is from genome assembly GCA_932364175.1 of Eruca vesicaria subsp. sativa. NCBI lineage: Eukaryota > Viridiplantae > Streptophyta > Magnoliopsida > Brassicales > Brassicaceae > Eruca > Eruca vesicaria. The sequence goes on along the minus strand of CAKOAT010217599.1, from coordinate 34,082 downwards.
CCTTTAAATAATAACAAATAAAAGGTATAATCAAGGTACAAAAAACAGAAATAGCAATTCTATGCAATTAAAGAATAAGGCAATAAAATTATAAAAATAAAAAATAAAACAAAAAATTACACTGAAAAAAAGATTTAGTAAAATAAAATCATAATATAATTTCCATAATTGATAGTGCTCAGTCACACTAAAAATTCTGAATTTACAACGTACACAATTTTATTTACATCTTTAAACCTATTATCTAATTAAAATGATTCTTAAAAAAAGTGCCAGAAGAGTGAAAAATCCAAACAGAAAATATACGATAAAATTTAATACATAATGTTAAAAATAAATTACCACGGAACACAAAAAAAAATCATGTTAGTAGTAATAAAAATGAAATGACAACACATTTATTAAAACCATATAATGGCACGCAACAAGGTGTTTTTAAATATACAAACTACAAATTAAATATGTTCAACACATACACACATAAAAATAAGACATCATATTTGTATATATTTAAATAAATAATTTTAAATATAATATATTCTTGATAATTTTAAAACTACTTAAAAAGAAACTAAATTATTAACAAATTAATATACAAATAAAACTAAAGCAAAATTTTGTAACATCAAAATAATAAATGAATAAAAATATATTATGTTAATAAAATAGATTATAGATTTTAAATACTTTTAACTCATGTAATATTACAAAAATTAAAAAATGTTTATTACAATTAATATTTTACCATTAGATATATTAAAATAATATAGATCAATATTCAATTGTCAGTTTTCAACTATTATACATAAAAAAATATTATTAAGTTCTCTTTTTTTTGAAAAGCGGATTTTATATTTTAAGTAAGTTATTGGAGTACATTTTCTTTTCATGAATATATTCGAGATGAGATTCCGATCTCTTAAACTAAGATAACTTATGTTCTATTCATAATTATATTTTTTAACATAACCCTAAAATCTCGAAATTGATTCTTCATATTTTATTAGTTAATTGTGTTACATATAATAGAAACATATTTGACAATATTATAAATTTCATGGTATACTGAAGATAATTATATAACTAAATTTTCCATGACCACTAATGAATTATATTCAAATACTTACTTCAAACTAAAAATATAATTTAAAAAAAAATTAGTTAAATATAATTTAATATACAAAAATCCCATAAAAATAAGAATAATAAATGTAATAAATTTAAATATATTATCCGCGCGTAGCGCGGAAAAAAATCTAGTATATATATATATCAAATATCATCTCATGGTATTAGTTACTAGTATTATTTAATTAATACTAGTACTAACTAAAGAGTTTTTAAATGAGTGAAGTTTTCGACGCTTGCGGTAGTCCTTTTCATATGTAACGCATGCGTAGATGTTTACACGCTTTTTTTACATGTATACGTATGTGTTCGAGTGTGTGGTCCGCTTTCAAACTACACTACTGAGCAAAGAATTGAATTTGTAGATACGTATACCACTTTACTATCAAGTCACGTTCCAACTCTTTAATCTATGTAAATTTTCATTGGCGTTTTAGCATTGGAACAAAAGAAACGCTTTTGCTATTTACTTATTGTATAGATCCCTTGCTCCACATGTTTACCTATCTACTTAATGTATCTCATCCTAAAACAAACAGTTTGACTTCTCTTTGTATATATTTCCAAAAGATGAAATGTAACGGTCCCGCCTACCAGGCTAATATATAAACTGCCTAGTTGACTTCAAATACATGTATAGGAAACGACACATTTATTAGTACTAGAGTAGAAAGGACAATTTTTCCTGAGTCAAATTTAGTGTGTGTGTTTTCTTGCTGGAGACAACCTTCTTTTATCAGAATAAAAAAAATAACAATACATTTACTATATTGTAAATATTTTTTGCAAAACCGACCCAATGATACGACCATCTTTATTTTTAAATTTTAAATTTTTTGTTTAGTTCTCTGTTTCAATAAATTACAGATTCTAGAAAAAAGTGTGTTTCAAAAAAATTCATTTTTTTGTATTCTGAATGAATGTTTTATCAAATTGTAAATTGTAAATTTCAAAAAAATAATTGAATTTATTATATTTTTATTGGTTTAAATTATGGATAAAAATAATCATAAAATTTTATGTATTTATTAAATGTTTGATTAATATGTGTGAAAATCTAGATTATGTATTATATTGAAACAGGGGGACTAGGTTACAAAGGCGATCAAAGAAACAAAGTCGTATGACTTGGTTGGATTAGTTAGGTTTAGCCATAAACCTGGACACTCTAGGATCAGTTGAATACAATGTAAGATAAATTTTTAGGCGGCAATTAGACGATTTATATAAATTACTGATTAGGTGGATATAATCGATTTTTCGAACGCACGTCAATCTTTTTGAAGATCGTTTTGTTTAGGTTTGGTGTGTTGATTATGCAGACGCCGTCTAGATCAAAGTTAGAACAATAGGTGTAAATATAAAAAAATCTAATGTGAATTTAGACTTTAAAATAAAATGCATTTCGACCTAGAAACATCACACTTTCTTATAGGGTTTTTAGTAATAAAACCCCTCAACTAAAGATAAATCGTAAAACAAACCCTCAACTAAAGATTTAGTGAAATAAACCATCAACTTTAGTTCCGTTAATGTTTGTTACCCTCTGTCACGGAATTTTAGACGGAGGGTGACATATGTTACCAGAACTAAAGTTGAGGGTTTATTTCACTAAATCTTTAGTTGAGGGTTTTTGTTACAATCCATCTTTAGTTGAGGGATTTTATTACTAAATGTGGTTAAATATTTTAAAATCTTTGTTATCATTTATTTATTATTTGAGAATCTTACAATTGATTTATAAACATTGAAAATAATTTATAATTTTTTATATATTACTTTATCAAAATTTTAACCTATTTATAAAGCTTATTAAATATTTTCATATTTTTTATAAACTATTAATAAGGTTTAACAATGATTTTATAAGCTTTTGTCTGCTACTTCTTAGGATGGAATAATACATAATTTTTCTTGATATTACGAAGTAAAGCGATAAAGCTTTATAAAGGAGGAAACACATACCATTTTCTTATATTAATACTGTCAAATATCCAATAATTAAGATTTCAAAGTTATATAAAGTTGTAGGTAGTGTTGAGGATATTTATTTAGTTTAGAAAGTCAACATTGTTACTTAAAATATGGCAAGAGCATTTTTCTCCTCTTTAAACAATTTCAATTTGATTCGTACTGTTTTATGTTTCAGAAGAAATAATATAGGATTATTTTTCTTCCTTTTTAATTTCTGAACCAGTATGTTATACTCCTAACATATTAATCAATAAGTTTTTCTTGTTTTATTTATTTATATCATGTTTTTGTAGTATGACGAATAATCACATCATTAATTTTATAAAATCATCATTAAACTTTAATAAGAATTTATAAAAAGTATTAAATGAGAAAACTTTATAAATAGGTTATAAATTTGATAAAGTAATATATAAAAAATATAAATTATTTTCAATGTTTATAAATCAATTTTAAGATTCTTAAATAATGAATAAATGATAATAAAGATTTTAAAATATTTAACCTCATTTGGTAATAAAACCCCTCAACTAAAGATAGATCGTAAAAAAAACCCTCAACTAAAGATTTAGTGAAATAAACCCTCAACTTTAGTTCTGTTAATGTATGTCACCCTCCGTCTAAAATTCCGTGACGGAGGGTAACAAACATTAACAAAACTAAAGTTGAAGGTTTATTTCACTAAATTTTATGTATTTATTAAATGTTTGATTAATATGTGTGAAAATCTAGATTATGTATTATATTGAAACAGGGGGACTAGGTTACAAAGGCGATCAAAGAAACAGAGTCGTATGACTTGGTTGGATTAGTTAGGTTTAGCCATAAACCTGGACACTCTAGGATCAGTTGAATACAATGTAAGATAAATTTTTAGGCGGCAATTAGACGATTTATATAAATTACTGATTAGGTGGATATAATCGATTTTTCGAACGCACGTCAATCTTTTTGAAGATCGTTTTGTTTAGGTTTGGTGTGTTGATTATGCAGACGCCGTCTAGATCAAAGTTAGAACAATAGGTGTAAATATAAAAAAATCTAATGTGAATTTAGACTTTAAAATAAAATGCATTTCGACCTAGAAACATCACACTTTCTTATACGAAGAAACGTCACTTGATAAAATCTTATTCGTACAGTCTAAATTAGGCAAGGATAGTGTTGCAGACATGATTTATACATTTAGCTACTTAGAGCACATAATCCAAGTGTTATTGGTTTAAAATGGATTCGGGAAGTTTTTGTTTACAAATGATTCATCATACTCTATGGCTTCGTTTATCTATAACTTTAGTTTTTTTTTTATGAATATAATGAGGTCAAATCCCTTATTAATTTCTCAAACTTACAATCAGTCCAAATTTCAGCAAAAAAAAAGAAAACTTACAATCAGTACATATGCTTGGGTCCAAAATTACTCAATGAATACAAACCGATGATTACTAAGTCTTTTTCATATTTTGTTATCTAGTTAGCTATATGAAACGCAAAGCAATGTTTATAAATTTATTTTACAGTCCACAATTCTTTCTATATTTTTGTTAGTTGCATTTCTTTGACAACTACAAGAAAATAAATATGAGAGCATATGCTTCTGGATTTTATTTGTGGACAAGGTTGGTAAAATGAAAGGGATTGAAGATGAGATTGAGGCCATTCTTATTGTTATCTAGTCAATTTTACTGACATCTTATTTTTTCTTATCCTTGGTTAGCTTCTACTAACATCTCCTAAGATATTATAAATTTTTAGTATATGATTAATTAATGAATAAAGGATACATTCAATCTTCACAATATGGAGCATGTTCTTATGATATTGCTTATGTTAATGATATAATCTATTAAAATTAATGAATACAAATAAAAAAGTAAACAAAAATAAAGAAGAAGATAAAATACTAAAATGGATGATGCAAAACAATTGGATTGAAAATGGACGGAGAGCTTCAAAAAACGTGCCGTTATTAAAGAGTAAGTGTTCATGATGGGGCCACAGCACTTGTTAATGGAATCTACATTTCATGAATTTTCAGTTTTTTTTTTAAAGTTAATTTCCGTAAAAAAAACTTTAATAACTAATTTAAAAACCAATATTATAATCACTAACACAGCTCTCTTTCACGGCCATATTCACAAATTACCAATTTGTCTAGATTCCAACATCTCCACTATCCTCTTTCTTCTTACCACTATAAATAGAGACAACTCTAAGATGAGAAAGAACATAGTCATCATTAGCCTTTTGAGACAACAATAACATATACAAAAACAAAGAAAACACAACTTTTAACTACTTTTGTAGTTTATAGTAAAAATGGAGAGAAAGCCTCTCGAAGTTGAGTCCACCGATCACCAGAAACCTTCCTCCGCCGTGTACGATGGCTCTGTTACGGCGGTTGATTCTGTTGAGGAGACTAAAGTCGTTTATAGAGGCTGGAAAGTCATGCCTTTCATCATTGGTAACGCAAATATATTACTATCAGTCACCATTTTTTTCTTTTTGACTTTCTTCTCTTGTTTCTAGACACTATTTATTACTCACTCTACTTCTAAAAGTATACTTTTGTGTTTTTACACACATTAAAAAAATATATTAAATTTTGATGAAAATTTTATTATTTTTTGTGATTACTGATTTCCACAACTTAAGAAACTATATTTCTAGAAATTCCCTATAATTTTAGTAATTTTGATAACTTTCTTCTCTGTTTCTAGAAACAATATTTTGTTGGTTTCATGAGTTGTTGGTTTGATTTTATTATTGGTGAGATTCTCTGTGTTGTTGTCTTAAGCTTTGACATAGTCAAATATTTAAGCCCAAAAAAATGAGTTAGATCTTGAATTTGAGGAGGGTTCAGGACATAAATGGTCAAGAACCAATGTTTGATTCTTGGTTTGGTTTCTGAGGTCAAACTCTTATGATCAACTTGTTCTTGCATGTTTTTTTTTTTTCTTTTTTTTTGCTAAAAGTTCTTGCATGTTGTTATTACCAGGAAATGAGACATTTGAGAAGCTTGGGATCATTGGAACACTATCAAACCTTCTGGTTTACTTAACCGCTGTCTTCAACATGAAGAGTATCACAGCTGCAACAATCATCAACGCCTTTAGTGGAACAATCAACTTCGGAACCTTCGTTGCTGCTTTCCTCTGCGACACTTACTTTGGTCGTTACAAGACACTAACCGTCGCGGTCATCGCATGTTTTCTTGTAATAATCCATCCTCTACAAGCATTCTTGGTTTTATAATCTAAAAATCTAAATAAATGAAATGTTTTTTATTTATTTTTGGTAGGGATCATTTGTGATACTATTAACTGCTGCAGTACCACAACTACATCCAGCTCCATGTGGAACAGCCCTCACATGTACAGGACCAAGTGGTGGCCAGATAGCCTTTCTACTAATGGGTCTTGGCTTTCTTGTAGTGGGAGCAGGTGGGATCAGACCATGTAATCTTGCTTTTGGTGCTGATCAGTTTAACCCCAAGAGTGAGTCAGGGAAGAGAGGGATTGATAGTTTCTTCAACTGGTACTTCTTCACCTTCACGTTCGCGCAGATCTTGTCATTGACACTAGTTGTCTACATCCAATCTAATGTTAGTTGGACCATTGGTTTAACCATCCCGGTCGTGTTAATGTTCTTGGCCTGTGTGATCTTCTTTGCGGGTGATAAGTTGTATGTCAAGATCAAAGCCTCAGGTAGTCCATTGGCTGGTATAGCTCAGGTTATAACGGTTGCTATCAAGAAACGTGGTTTAAAGCATGTGAAGCAGCCTTGGCTTAACCTTTACAACTACTACCCAACAAACTATGCAAACTCTAAGCTCAAGTACACCGACCAGTTCAGGTAAAGACACATTGGGCCGACCCTGAGATTTAGAGAGTTAGTGGCGATTTATTAAAGATTTCAATTAATTTTTTTTTATAGAAATTTGGAAGCCTAAAAATTTTTTTTGAGAAATCTTTGTAATTTTCTTCAAATTTTTTGAGGCGTAGACTAATGTTTCATTCTGCTTTGGCCAAGACCGGTTAACACACGGACCAAACACTAGTTTATTTTTAAAAGTCTTTTATTACTTTTGTTTTATGTTTACTGAGGAAGAAATCTTTCTATTTTTGGCAGGTTTCTTGATAAGGCAGCAATCTTGGCTCCAGAAGACAAGTTGGAAGTTGATGGTAAGCCAACTGATCCATGGGAGCTATGTACAATGCAACAAGTTGAAGAAGTGAAGTGCATTGTGAGAGTGCTTCCTATATGGTTTGCTTCATCTATCTACTACTTGACCATCACGCAACAAATGACTTATCCTGTCTTCCAAGCCCTCCAGAGCGATCGTCGCTTAGGTTCAGGAGGATTTGTGATTCCTGCAGCCACCTATGTGGTCTTCTTGATGACAGGAATGACTGTTTTCATCATAATCTACGACCGTGTCCTCGTGCCTACCTTGAGAAGAATCACCGGTGTAGACACTGGAATCACTCTCTTACAGAGAATAGGAACTGGTATCTTCTTTGCATTTTTGAGCTTGATAGTGTCTGGTTTTGTTGAGGAAAGGAGGAGAACCTTTGCTCTGACTAAACCAACACTCGGTATGGCGCCAAGGAAGGGAGAAATCTCATCAATGTCAGCTATGTGGCTTATACCGCAGCTCACATTGGCTGGTATAGCTGAGGCGTTTGGAGCCATTGGACAGATGGAGTTTTACTACAAGCAGTTCCCTGAGAACATGAGGAGTTTCGCTGGTTCAATCTTCTATGTCGGAGGAGGAGTTTCGAGTTATCTTGGTAGCTTCTTGATTGCAACGGTTCACAGGACGACGCAGAACTCTGCTGGTGGTANATACCGCAGCTCACATTGGCTGGTATAGCTGAGGCGTTTGGAGCCATTGGACAGATGGAGTTTTACTACAAGCAGTTCCCTGAGAACATGAGGAGTTTCGCTGGTTCAATCTTCTATGTCGGAGGAGGAGTTTCGAGTTATCTTGGTAGCTTCTTGATTGCAACGGTTCACAGGACGACGCAGAACTCTGCTGGTGGTAATTGGTTAGCTGAAGATTTGAACAAAGGAAGATTGGATAAATTTTACTTCATGATCGCTGGAATCTTGGCTGTTAATTTTGCCTATTTCTTGGTGATGTCAAGATGGTATAGGTACAAAGGAAGTGATGATGAAGTGACTAGTTATGAAACCAATGGTGATATGATCAAACAACAAGACAAGGATAAAGTCTAATGATCATGTGGTTTCTCATCTTATTGAAGCTTTTAGACTTAGTTTGTGGTCAGCTTCAATCCCTTTACACTCTTTGGTCTTTCTTTGAATAAGCTATTATAGAGAAATGAAGTAATCATATACTTGTTGTTGTATCTCTCTTTCTTTTTTTGTTTCCTGGTTGCTATTTTACATCACATCTCTTTCTTTCTATCATTGTGGAAGAGAAGGGAGATGATAACTTCAGATGTATTACAGAATAACAATTTGTTTTGCATTTTTAAGGATTATGTTTTCTACTTCTGGTCATTCTCCTCATCACACAACATAACAAACTTAAAAAGAAAAGCAAAAACACTACTTAAGAATCTGATACTTATATGCATAACTTGTAACTAAGTTTCAAACAGAGATATCATAATTATATTTTAAAAACTTTCAGTTTTTCAATTTCAAATTAAAATTTTGCAAAAATTAGTATATATAGATATCAATCGCACTCTTTTTGAAGTTGGAAATGAAGGCTTCTTTTTTGATGCTACAATCAATTAAAACAAACAAAAGAATTCAATATGTTTGTATGGAAGACTCAAAGAATTCAGTGAAGTTATAGATAAAATCCAAAAATACCTGAAACGTCTTTGGTGATGGCAAAAATGATAAGAAACCTTTCCAGATATGTTCAACCAAGACTGGCATTTTTTCATTAAAAATGCCAATAACAGAGAAGTTGATCTTGTATGCATCAAAGATCAGAGATGTTTCAAAACCTGCTAGAAGAGCCTGCAACATTGAAATTATTCTTAGTGAAATTTGCAATATTAGCTCCATCCTCTGATGTATCAAAATTTGCATATTTGATACTCTGAATGATCTTGTATTCTTCCATTACAACAGGGAAATGTTCATTTCTCAAGCACTTGAGAAATGCAAGAACAAGCTCAACTATGTCATAAATCTGCACACAGAACATAATGTTAATAACAAAAATAAATTTTGACAAAAAAAAAATAACAAAAATAAATTAATATTTAAAATTTTGAACATACCTTTTGAATACCATGTGTTGAAAGATCCATTCTAATCAGGGCCGTCTCAAATATATTTAATACCATGTAAAAAAAAATTAACGATATATTTATGATTTAATGAATTTTTTTTAAAAGTTAATAATTATCTTTGATGTTTTTTTTACAAATTATAAATTCCAATCTAGCAATATATCTAATTTTTAAAAAAAAATTATGGTAATTTATCTATATAATTCTTAAAAATTCTTAATTTTTCTTTATTTTTTCCTTATTTTTTCTTCATTTTTTTATTTTTATATTTGAGGTCTTGTTCGACCGCTCCACTTACACATGGTATTAGACGGCCCTAATTCTAATGGTAAAGCGGGATTCATACGAAGTGGAGTCAAGAGCTCCTCCATCATCATTGACATTGCCTATGAGCACTTTGAATGAATTCACCAATTCTCAAGGAAAGCGTACATTTGCCGCCTGAAAAGAGGTAAACAAAGAAATAAAAAAAATAAAATACAAATGATTAAAGAAAAAACAAACAATAACTTACGCTGTTCTAGAACACGTTGGAGGTAGACCACATGTTTGTATTGAGAATACGCCTTAGGAGGAAGTCTCCAACTAATCTCAAGAAGATCAAGCTCTCCTAAAGAGTTGCAACGAACAATCTTTTATGCGGGACATATCTGTGGTCCAGGATAATTGCCCTCACGATTTAACGGACCATATCTGATTTAGGAGAAACAATCTATAACCATTTACTGAAGACTTTCAAAAGGGTCCGCAAAAAACATAACAATTATAAACAAGAATCTTGTTTTAGGAAGCATAATAAAAATAAACCATGGAGGTAAGATATTACCTCGTCCACAAACAACCAAATTCATCGACCCTCCAACAAATTTATCATCGCCTAGATTCAAAAGAAAATTTTGGAGATCACTGGATGAGTGGGGTTTGAAGGAGGTTTTGTTGCCCCAACCAAAACAGTTGTATTTGATCTCCAGTGTCGAGACATCATCTGCACAAAAAATGTAACTTGATCACAAAGTAAGCCAGGAAGATTCAAAAAGTAGTTTTTTGCAGAGGAAGTTTCAATATTAGTTTAAAGATCTACTTTAGTGGAAAAAAGTCTTCAGTTTTAGACCAAAGAAAGAAAGCTTAAATCATAAGGAAAAACTGTTAGGATTTAAACCTACTTTGTGCTATAAAATTAGTAATAAATTTGATACCAAAACTTATCTTTTATTCACCTTTTACGAAATAATCAAGAAAACTTCGATTGACGTCTTCTATTTATATCAAAGCTATTGCTTTTTCTAATCCCATTGGCTTTTGTATATTTTCATTTTCTTAACAGATTTGGTTAGATTCCACTGACACCAAACATGAAGAATCATAACCTCATCATTATACAATCTCATTTACCAATAATCTGTGGATTTTTGTTTTCAATTAGCAAAATCTACATAAACATTGAGAACTATAAGCTCTTTATTCAATCATTTATGAGTTTTAGTCGTCACCAATATACAGGTAGCGTTTCCATATCATGCAGAAAACCGCTATTTCATCCCAGTTCACAATTTTGCTTTATAGTGATCAAAGTTTAGGTCACCTAAGATGATTTTCATGCTATTCATCATTGATGTTTGAAAACATAATCTATGTGAATCTAGTTATGCTGTTGATACCCATAAATCAAGTAAAGAAATAATAAGATGTGAAAATAATTTTACCTTTTTTTGTGCCATTCGCTGCAATTATTATTTTTTAAAATATTTTAGAAACAAGAAAATTTATTTTGTTACTTTTTTCAAGTTAAATAATTTTTAAAAAGAATAAATAATCATTTGTAAGTTTTTGTTTAGTATATCTGTCTAATCTAAGTGTTTTAAGTTAGTGTTTTAAGTGATACCGCAGCTCACACTCGCTGGTATAGCTGAGGCGTTTGGAGCCATTGGACAGATGGAGTTTTACTACAAGCAGTTCCCTGAGAACATGAGGAGTTTCGCTGGTTCAATCTTTTATGTAGGAGGAGGAGTTTCGAGTTATCTTGGTAGCTTCTTGATTGCAACGGTTCACAGTTCTGCTGGTGGTAATTGGTTAGCTGAAGATTTGAACAAAGGAAGATTGAATAATTTTACTTCATGATTGCTGGAATCTTGGCGGTTAATTTTGCTTACTTCTTGGTGATGTCAAGATGGTATAGGTACAAAGGAAGTTAGGAAGTGATGATGAAGTGACAAGTTATGAAACCAATGGTGATATGATCAAACAACAAGACAAGAACAAAGTCTAATATGATCATGTGGTTTCTCATCTTCTGGAAGCTTTTAGACTTAGTTTTTGGTCAGATTCAATCAAGTCAAAAGCTCCGACGCCATTCTACAAAAAAATTAAATCATTTATACTCTCTACTAATCATCATACCATTCATCAACTAATGAAAATCTCAAATCAAATTCTTCCCGAACGATCAAAACTAAACGAAAACCCTCCTTATAAATCAGTGAACCCATGGACAAATATTTAAGTAATATACCTTTCAAATTTGAGAAAAATATATTTTAAAATCATTTTTAATCAAATTTTGATGATTTTCACGAAAATATGAAAAACAGTTTTTCGTTTTTGAAATATTTTTATCAAATTCTATAAATCAAATAATAAATATTGACGTTTTCAGTTTAATTTTATGATTTTCATTTGACATATAAAATTAAAAGGAAAAAATGAAGATATTTTAGCTTTGTAAAATAGATTAAAGGACTCTGGAGATGATTTCTCGCTGCAATCCCTTTACACTCTTTGATCTTTCTTTGAATAAGCTATAGAGAATGAAGTAATCATATACTTGTTGTTGTATCTCTCTTTCTTTCTTTTTTCCCTGGTTGCTATTTTACATCACATCTCTTTCTTTCTAGCATTGTGGAAGAGAAGGGAGATGATAACTTCAGATGTATTACAGAATAACAATTTGTTTTGCATTTTTAAGGATTATGTTTTCTACTTCTGGTCATTCTCCTCATCACATAACATAACAAACTTAAAAAGAAAAGCAAAAACACTACTTTGGAATCTGATACTTATATGCATAACTTGTAACTAAGTTTCAAACAAAGATATCACTTTCTTGAATGACATTGAGACGGTTCCTGAGCTCTCTCTCTCTCTCTAGGCTTCTCTATCAGACTGTGTAGGACTGTTGGATGGTCTCAATGTCAAGACCTTTAAGTCTCACTACAGATTCAACGTGGCCCTTGAGTGTGTGAAGCTCCCTCAACCTATAATAGTGAAAGAGAATGAGACAAATAACAAATGTTGTGTTCTTCACTGACTTCACAGGAATAAAAACAGAGCAGATGAGTGTTTACCTAGCAATCTCAGCTCTTCTCTTAGCTTCTTCAGCCATTTGGGAAAGCTCATTGAAATGGGTACGTTCAGGGAACATCTTAGCATCTGGTGCTTGCAAGCCATGTAGTGTCCTCTGTGCATGTGCCCACTGTAACTCCCTTTGTTCTTTCCCAAAATCCTTCTTCCTAGTGAATGCAATCTATAGAACAAAGATGTGTAAAAAGCTATCACTTATGTGTCCACAACCCAAGATTATGTAAAAGATAAATGGAAATAATCTTGATATACATACCCTTTGTTCAATAACAAGATCCCAAGCTCTGCCACTAAGTGCATACCGAATCAAGAACTTGATGATGTCAAGAGGAATGTAGAACACAATGTTGTAAAGCCAAATGACTCCAGCCCATCCCCACCCTATCCCTTCAATAGCAGCAAAGCTCCAATTTGCATAGACTGCTATTAGAGTAGCCACCTGTTTGGAAAAAAAAAATGGTCAAAAAAAGTTTATAAACTCTGACCACAGATAGAGTAAGTGCCACACTGACCAGTTGTGCAAGGATAAAAGCTATCACAAGCAACAAGCCAGGACGTTCCACATAAGACCAACTCCTTGACCTGGTCACAAAGATAAGCGCCTGACTTATAATGCTGACTTGTAGGTATATGGCTGAGGCAAGCTTCCTGAAATCATCATGTGCTGTTTTCTCAAGGGTAGACACTCCAAAAGTTCGCTGAAACAAAGTGTTTGAAGTGTTAATCCAACGAGACAAAACAAGAAGAGCAGAGATAGATTATATACCGGGAAGAAGTCAGTTTTATATGCAACCCAGAAGAATATAACTGTCATCATTGCCATGTAGCTCCCAAATACAACACCAGTTGCAAAAATTTCTGAGAGTTTCCAGCTATCTGGAAGAGGAGAAGGTTTCACCCTGTCCTTTGATATTGTCATAATAGTGCCTACAAGAGTTGATCAATCAATACAGTAAATCTTGGTACAGTTTCAACAAGTTTTAGAGATTATTTAGATTGAAGAAATGTAAAAAAGTTATGAACAAACCATCGTTAAGGATTGCTATGATAAGAACCATGAAGGGTGGGAAGTCAAACTTCCATATGAGAGCAAGCAGCATGAAGCCAAGCTGAAACCAATAAGTAGCATACATATGATTAATACCAAGTTGTAATGGTAACCTCGAGAAAAGAAAGTAAAAACAAATGGTTAACTTACAACAATACGGATTGTGATGGAAACAGCATAGATCTGTCCAAAAAAAAACACAAATTAATTGGTTTGCTAAACAAAGGGAACTAATGAGACTGAATTGCAATACTCACGGTATAGTTTTTCATTCTCTGAAAGATAGCACGGCTGGTCAAGACAGCACTGATGATAACACTGAGACCAGGTTCAGTCAAAACAATGTCTGAAGCACTACGAGCTGCATCAGTTGCATCAGCAACTGCAATGCCAATATCAGCTTTTTTAAGAGCAGGTGCATCGTTTACTCCATCACCAGTCATTCCACATATATGTTTCCTTGCTTGTAATCTCTTCACTATCTCATACTTATGCTCTGCAGTTTCATTACAGAACTTGGTTTAATTCACTATACTGGAGACAAAGTTTTTGGATGTAAACAAAAAAAACTTTACCAGGGAAGACGCCAGCGAAGCCATCTGCTTTTTCTATGAGATCATCTACAGGTAAAGCACCTATAGACTCATCCTTGTTCTGTCCAAGTAAAGCTGATGAAGGGTACATGTTGGTTCCCATCCCTAAACGCCGTCCTGTCTCTTTTCCTATAGCTAACTGATCTCCTGTAAGAGTGTCACAATGCTTTAGCAATGACAAGACTACTTATGTTGTGTGTATAGAAACCTAGAACTAACCTGTGATCATTTTGACATTCACGCCAAGATTTAAAGCTCTTCTGATTGTCTCTGCACTATCATGTCTAGGTGGATCAAAGAGAGGCATGAGACCAATAAATTGCCAAGGACCACCAGCACTTTCCTTGGTCCCTTCAGGAACTTCCTGTAAAAAAAAAAAAAAAACACTAAAATTAAATAACCTGAGAAACTTTGAGGAGATATGTTTCTCTAGTTACCTGATAAGCCACGGCAAGAGATCTCAAACCCCTTTCAGCAAACTTGTCTATAACAGCATGAACTCTCCTCTCAATCTCCGACTTATTGTGAGCAAGACTTAAGATCTGAGACATTGTCAACACAATGAGCTATTGAAACTAAGAAAGAAGGTATAAATGGTAAACAGATAGCTTACTTGCTCAGGTGCACCTTTGCTGACCCTATGCATTTTACCATCACTGTCAACATATGTAAGAGCCGTCCTCTTATCAGTAGGATTGAACGGAAGAAAGTGAACCTCTCTAACACCAGCTCTTGCCTCTTTAGGATCTGCAAGCATCCCAACAATAGCAGCATCTATAGCATCTTGGTTCTCAAGTCTTGAGGCTTGAGCTGCCATTAAGACAACAGTGTCTGCATCCACTCCTTTTGTAAAAACCTATATACCAAAAAAAAAACTTGTGCTCATTCATGTAATAAGCATTTTATTGAACAAGCCTAACATACCTCTATGAGATTTTTGTCAACAGTGAGTTTATTCAATGTTAAGGTTCCGGTTTTGTCACTGCAAAGCACATCCATGCCAGCCATTTCCTCAATAGCTGTCATCCTCTTGGTTATTGCTCCTTGCTGAGATAATCTATGAGAGCCAATAGCCATGGTGACAGACAGAACCGTTGGCATGGCTATTGGGATGCCACCAATGAGGAGAACAAGAAGGTTATCAATCCCTGGACGGTATGCTCTGTGTTGAATTGGATACATTACAACAATCTCAATTAACATCCCTACTGCTATAGAGCAGATGCAGAAGTTCCCAATGGCAGTTAAGACCTGAACACAGAAAACAAAAGTATTAGTATGCTCTCTGAACCAACCATATACAAATGAATCATACTTACCTGTTGAAAATGGCCAACTTGGTTGGTTGTGTCAACAAGATGAGCAGCTTTTCCAAAGAAGGTGTGGACTCCTGTTGCAATCACAACTGCTTCAAGCTCTCCTTGTTTGCAAGTGGAGCCTGAGTACACACCATCCCCTGGACCTTTGGTTACTGGGAGAGACTCACCAGTAAGAGAAGACTACAGAACAAAAGGTTCACAAAAGCTTCAGTACTAATAATTAAATGTTTATGCACCAGTGTATCAGGTTTCAGACCTGATCAATCTTAAGAGGGTCTCCCTCCAGAAGGCGAGCATCAGCAGGAACAATGTCACCAAGCTTGATGCTGATAATATCTCCAGGGACAAGAATTGCAGCATCTTGCTCACCCCACCTTCCATCTCTCAGTACCTTCACAAAGTTTTGTGACAAAGAGATGCTTAAGAGACGTTTTTAAAAAATACTATGACATTTGAAGACTTTGTAAGAATATTAAACCTTTGCTTTGGGAGCAAGACGAGCCATGAGAGCAGCAGCAGCATTACCAGCGTTGTTCTCCTCAATGAAACTGATGGTGGAGTTTATCACAAGCAGAGTGATAATACCAACAAAGTCTTGCCAATCAGGAGGCTTCCCCTGAAGTATCATCAACACAAAGAAAAAAATTAAGATAATTTTAATAAAGAGTTAAACTTTGAAAAAATGTAAAGAGGGTCTAGAATATGCTCACTCCTCCATTAGCAAGTGCAATAGCCATGATGGCAGCAGCTTCCATCACCCATGAAAGAGGGTTCCACATGAAACCTAGAAATTTCAGAAATTTACTTTCCTGCAAAAGAAAAAAAGAAAATTTACTCCTGGAAACATAGAAAAGTATAATTCTTTTGGAGCTATATGCCATGACATATTCAAGAATAAACCCATAGAATCCAAAGTTACACTCTTTTCTCAAAATTCATTAAATAAACATAAAGCTAAAACCTTTTTCTCTTCAAGCTTGTTGTGACCAAAGAGGGCAAGCCTCTCATCAGCAGCAGCTGTAGTGAGACCTTCTCTGCTACATCTCAGACTCTCAAAAACTTCTTCAATAGGCACATTTTCCTTCAAAACAAAACAAAAAACCCTTAAGACTCTTTTTTCTCCAAGAAAATTTTAAATTTAGAGAAACAGAACAAAGAGTAGATCTGTTACCAGATCCACTGTTTCTTTCAGAACAGCCTCAAGAACCTCTTCTTTATCTCCCATGTTCTTCTCCTTGCAAATAATTTATCAGAAGAAGCAAACACTACAAGAAAACTTCAGTACCAAGAAAGAAAAAGTTGGATGTGTAGAAGAA
This sequence comes from Eruca vesicaria subsp. sativa, assembly GCA_932364175.1. NCBI lineage: Eukaryota > Viridiplantae > Streptophyta > Magnoliopsida > Brassicales > Brassicaceae > Eruca > Eruca vesicaria. The sequence goes on along the minus strand of CAKOAT010217599.1, from coordinate 17,066 downwards.
ACCTGTGATTGTTTGGCCTTCTTGTTTGTGTTTGAGAGAAACAAGAAATGAAAGAAGAGTAGAGAAGATGAGGAAACCGCTAAAGGTTAGTGGCAGTATGGGAAGCTAACACACACACTCTGCCCCACTCTAATATCCTTTCCTTTTTTCCTTTTTAATTAATTAACGTTTTTTATTACTTCCTTTTTCAACATTTTTTCTCCTTTGGGTCAAAATCTTTAACTACAATTGGTAATAAAATAATTAACTATTTTTTTAATCAAAAAATAAAAATAATTAACTATTAAGTTCATAAATTTATTTTCTTTTATTTTTAATGGATGAGATGGTTTTATTCAAAATGCAGTAAATATGATTATTGCTACTTGGAATAGCTGTAATTATAATAGCTAAAACTATATAGTTGTAATTATTAAGTGCTAAGGTGTGTAGCTGCTAAATTATTAGCTACAAGTACGATTTTTAAGAATAAAATCAGTTTAGAAAATATTTTAAACGTTATGCATCTGTAATTATTGGCCACTAGTATGTTTGGCAGATTCATAGAATTAAATAATGCCATTTTAGGTACTTGAATACAAAAATCCAGTAAAAATTAACATTTAGGCAAAAAAATCAGTAAAACCGCATCTCCAATATTTTTATTACTTTTTTTTAAAAAACAAAACAGTGAAACACCATTATTATGTTAGTGTTTCATTTGTATAAGCCCTCTAACTTTCATGCAAATAGGTCAAAAATAAGTAACGTACACGAAACCAGTTCATGTTTCTTGTGACTCAAAACTATATACAAATACATTTAATTGAAAGTAGTTTTGTCCCAACCAAACACTTAAAAAAGATCATTACAAAAAGACAATGTAAACAACTAAAACGTTAAATCAAGTTTGTAGTGTTTGGTAAGATTAAGTTGCCATTTAGAAGAGTACAACCTTTTAATAAGAATGAAGCTTTGGAAAATGTAGGCTTATAGAAAAAAGACCATTGGTATAAAATCATCCCTTACAATAAATAACACTAGATGGGTAAATAAATGCGAGTGGGGCCGAGAAACAGCCATGTCCCATGTGCATAAAAAATTGTAACCATATGATGTCAGCATCGTAAAGCGACACGTGTCAGTGGGAAGAAACCGTTCACAGTTTAACACACACAAGCCAAAAAAACAAAAAACACAACCCACGTGAAGCGACCTTTGTTGTGTGTTTTATTCTTTTCAATTAATAAGAAAGTTTCTTTTCATCTTATTTTTTTTTTGTAAAAAGGTACCACCAATTGAATTCCGTACGGTACCTGTCCGTAAAGAGAGAGTGTTTTCCACTACATTGATGAATTTTTTCTCCTTATCCTTCCTCTTTTGTTTCTTTGTTTTTTCAACTTCAGTGAATTAATAATTCATACGAATGTTTTGCGTAGTTGTTCAGTATTTCTCGCTTACCAAATTCCCTAATATATGGTATTCTGGATATAATATTTTGTGTAGATTTCAAGAGCATAAACTTTCATCATAACTTCTTTGGGTCAAACGATGGATTTCAGGTTTGTAATCACATTTAAAGCCAATAAAGAAGGCCTTAAAGGAGGCCCAACAACATTTTGTTGTTAGCCTGTTTACCAAAAACGAGAAATTAAAATAAATAATGGGCCTTTTACAAATAAAAGCCCACTACTAGCCTGTTTTGATATCATGAACTTAATGGAGATAGATCGGAAGGAGAGTGGAGATGAAGACGACGAAAGGAGGGAAAATGAATTGTAAATGTTTTAAAAAATTACTTGAATATAACTGAAATCTTTAACTATTATTGGTTCATAGCAATGAGAAATAGTTTAGAAGTAGAAAAGAAAAACAGTAGTATTAAAATTCTTAAAAGAAATAAGTTTACATATGAGATTCAACACGTAAATGTTGATGTGGAGGGTCACATCGAGAACAAACACATTGGTTGAAAACACACCGTGTGATAGAACATCTCGGACAATGATTATGACACACATTGTCGTTGTTGCAAGACCCTCCACGTTGTATTGTTACGTGCGTAGGGTTAGGGTCACACTGAGAACAAACACATTGTTTGAAAACACACCGTGTGATAGCACATCTCGGACAATGATTATGACAAACATTGTCGTTGTTACAAGATCCTCCACGTTGTATCGTTACATCTTTCATTTCTTCACTAACTCTTGCTTCTCCTTCGAATGCACCTAATATAAACACACACAACGAAGTTTGAATAGTTATGATCATGATTCATCTAGGTTTCCTATAATAAAGTGGAAACTAAGTTAACTAACTTGTATTTGGACATTCTATCATGTAAAACAACAAAGAAAACTTAGGAAAATGAGATGAAACTAAATATGAAGTTGGAAGATGGACTTACAAGAAAGGGACAAGAAGAGGACAAGAAGCATAACTTTACTTGACACCATTTGCTTCATTTCTAATAGTATTGACTCTCACTTAGCATACTCATTCAGTCATTCTTCATTTATATACAGTTTCACATATACGAGTTCTTACCAAGAATATACACTTATTGATATTGTGTTTCAAAAAAAAAAAAAAAAAAAAGTGTTTCAAAAAATACACTTATTGATATTGCAATCACGTATTTAATGCAGGAAATTTGGAATATTTAATATGAAATCTCCATGATTGACTTTTGTAAAAAAAAACACCATGAAATTTCCATAATGTGATGCTTTGAGTGCAAATATCCTGGATTAACAAATTGACAATCAATTCGGATATTCTCCATGACTAGAAAAGATACTACATTGGAACCTTTATAAATTAATAATATAGGAACTTTAAATATTTATTAATTTATAGAGATATTAATTTAGAAATTTTTTTTTAGATTTTCTTCTATTTTTAAATATTTTTATTTATAATAAAAAAATATTTGATTTTATTGTATATACATTATTTAAATTTTTTTAAAAATTAACTTTCATATTGTTTTATTATCATATTTGGTTTATATTTTTACGTTAGAATTTTTATGTGGTTTTTGATATAATTTTACTAAATATTATCAAAATATAATGAAATATTAACAAAAATAGAAGTATTTTCATTGTGAATATAAAACCAACAATATAATGTTTAGTTTGTACTTATATAATATATATATATATATATATATATATATATATATCTAAATTATTAATTTATGATTTTAATAAGACTATATATTTACATGAGAGTTTTAAAGATATTATTATCTTATTATTTTATCGATTTGTGTTATATTTTATACCGGTTCAAATTGAAACCGATAAAATTTATTAATTTATAGAAATTATTAATTTATCGAATATTAATTTATAAATTGTTAGTGTAACTGGTTTAAATTCATGGGTTATGGGCCTGAGAGTTTATGAATGAATAAGAAGGTTGCGATTTCAACCTATTTTATAATGAAACGAGAGATGTCGTTTCATAACATGTAGCCAGGGCCATTAGCATAAGGTGGATAATCTTCCTCTGGTCATTGCTGGAAACACAAGACAATTAGCATATGAGAAATAAGCATGATAAGCAACTCTTTAAGCCAATGATCATAAGCTTATACCCCATAATCTCATATGAACCACGTGTCTGTGGTCGGGTGGTAGCATAGCGTTCCATAGATCTTATGGGACCTAAGTTCGAATCCGCCTACCCTTAGATTAACACAGCATGTGGTCACCGGGGCTTTCACATTCTCTCTCCGGGGAATGGTTTACCATTTTTTTTTCATAATCTCATATGTAACAGCCCGTATACCCTGGCGAAGAGGTTTGTGATAGTAATTGATGTTGCCAATATATAGACTTCTATCATCAAGTGTTTTCTTCGCTTCACTAAGAACTGCATCCACGTGTACAAATGTATCATCATCACACTTCATGATGTACTTAGCAGCAAGCTGATGAGCCTGCACAACAGTGAATCAAACAAACCCTGCCTTCAAAATACTTTTTGTGTAGGTTAAAAATTGGTTTTACTGCTGTCGTCCTTGGGACATTGAGGATAATGGATTCTCTATGCAGAGCATGCAAATATGCTGTGAGCTTCACACTATTGTTATTTTAAGTTTTTTATTTTACTTGTCTCTTCTTGTTCCTCTGTTTACTAAACATTACATGTCTACGCAAACAAGCGAATGTCTAAAAAAAATTGTTTGGATGAGAATTTTGATAGAGGACACTTCACTAAGAGATGGCAATGGTTGAAATTATGTTTGTAGAACGTATTTCTAGAAGATAAATAGTTAGGGAAATGCTAGCAAAATCCAATTCCATTATCAGTAGTATCATTATGCTTTCTTTCTCTCTCCAGTGAAGTTATAAAGGTAATTTCTGTTCTTGAATGCTTCAGAGATTCTAATCTTAGTGAGATTTGCAGATTTTTGGTTCAGCATCTTGTGCTGACTACTTGAAGAATCTGATTGAAACATACTCTTTGCTGCATTTAGAGTATGTGGCCTTGGAAAAACCGTTTATTTTCTTTTTTTTGTTTTTGGTTAAAGTTTCATACTCACTGCTAGCTCTGACCAGAACATACCGGGTTACAAGCATCGGTGTGGGCTAAGGAAAGGGTTAGTCTGATACCTAGAACAGCAGTGACAGAGACCGAGTCTACCAAGTTCTTACAAGCGTTATCCAATGTCGCTTAGTAGATGTCAATCCTCTGATAGAACACGCAGAGGAACTTTCAGATGTTTGTCGCCATAACCTTACTGTTCAAGAACTTGTTCAGGCAGCTTTGAAGCCACTTGAGCTGAACCAGGTTGCTCATGTATCCTAGAGATGATGAAATCAAACAAAGAAAAGAAGAGTGAGCAGAGCCACAGAAGAAGGTTGGTTCTTGCATAGACCCCTTTTGATGGTTCTCCATTTAATCCAGTTTTGGATAAAAAAATTATAGTAAAAAGGAGTTATTAGGACTGGACCAAGAAATCATTAAGCATGCTAAAACTGCAATGATCTATGTACATCATGTGTCAAGTTTCCATAATTCATCCTTGTCCTTACTGTCACATGTATATGAATCAATTAGCCTATGTAGGTCACAAATGAAGCCTATATATATGGATAACATTAATTTATGCCCCAGCCATAAGGTCTTGTCCTATGATTGTGTATTTCCAAGTAGAACAAACAAGAAACATATGTTAATGTTTGATCTAATAACTATCTTGTGTCAACTAGCTAGATGTAAAATGTTTTTCAGTCTTCAGTCATATATACATATATTATTAAACAATAATTTTGTTCAATACTTTGGGCTTCCTCTTGTCTTATTTAATTTTCCAATAAACCAGGATTGGTTATTAAAATTTGCTTACTTGATTCTCATTGTATCACACGGAATGTTTGTAGAAAGATTCAGAGTGTGCTGCCATCTGACATCTTCACACGAATTGTCTGACCTTTGACCAAAAGCTAAAACTCCCACTTGAGATTTAAACATCTCTTTTTTGGTCAAAAATACTTAAACATCTATATCTATTTCTTTTCACATCACACGCACGTTGCTTGTCTCTAAGATTGAATGTGTCACGCCCACTCGTCCACAAATTTATGTACTTTCACAAAATCAATTTCCGAGAAATATGTCAATTCTAATAGAAGAAATAAACACATACAACTTCAACATAAAAATAAGATAGCATTAACCAAACAAAAATAGAAGTAAAGAGTAGATGAGATTAAAAGAAAAAAACAATGCAAAACATTACACATATGATCTTTACAAACAAATGGACATTTCACTTTTGTCATTTCATAGTACAAAAACAATAATCACATATTACAGTCCACTCACATTGATAATATACACACATTTATACCAAACAAAAAAAAGCAAAATAACAACATTTTACCCAAAATGGTAAAGAGAAAAAAGAAGATTTGTTTTTAATAAAAAAGCTAGAATTGAGAAGAACAAGCAAAACCCCCATTTTGCCCTCCCTGAAACTGAGTCCGACTCAAACCACTCGCTTCCATCATCCGGTTCCACTCACGCGCCTCCACATTTCCCCCAAACTCACTCTCTCCTCCTCCTCTAATCGCCTCCAGAATCTTCCCCACCTTCTCCTTCACACGCGCATTCCCACTCTCCTCCACCTCCTTCAACACCTCCTCAGCTCCTACCTCACTCGCCAACCCTCTAAACCTCAAATTCCCCTGACAAAGCGTCAACAAAACCGCCACACAATTCTCACGCGCCGCCTCATCTCCTCCTTCCCTAAGCTTCCCCACCAAAATCCCCACCGCATTTCCCTCCAACATCGCTCCTTTTCCATCAGGACAAGCCGCAACATTACAAAGCACCAACAGTATCCTACTTACCGAGTCCCCAGACCTAACCATAGACAGTAAAATCCCCACCGCACCCGCTTTAACCAGCCTAGTTCGGTTACTCGGAATCAACGACAAATGGTAGAGCGCGAGAGCCGCGTCTCCACGCGCTCTCTCACTCTCCGAAGCCCTGAGCGCGTGGAGTAACGGCTCCACGGCTCCTAAAACACCAATCACCATTTTATTCTCATCCTCAAGCGCCAAACTAAACAAAGCCCCCGCCACGTGTTCCTGCGCCTCAACCGTTCCGGATTTCAACACGTCTATCAACAAAGGCA
>CAKOAT010217599.1:0-10005 GCA_932364175.1 Eruca vesicaria subsp. sativa | reverse complement strand
TGTGCTGTGGGATTGTTGTTGCGGTGGCGGAGGCGGAGCGTTGGTGGAAAGAGAACCATCTTTGTCTGTTGGTTCCACCCATTGGCAAGAGGAGGAACAGAGAAGAAGAGATGAAGCAGGTGTTTGATGGAGTTTAAATGGTTTTTTTTTTTTTAGTGAATCTTATTAAAAGTAATCAAACAAAAAGGAAATGGTAACGCTGATGGTAACTAGTCTGACTTTTTCTTGTTGGTTTACTTTACTTTTTGATATTAATAGTGTAAAGTTGATGATTATTAATGGACACCACATTATCATTTACACTTTGGATAAAATTGGTATTCTTTTGTGGATTACAAAATATAAATCTATTAATATATATATTCTTTATTTAATACAGTGTATAATTAATTAACTAAAAATGATTTGTGTAAATTTATTGGTTATAAAATGGTATATGATATAAAAAAAGAAAATAATTTTAGAATGATATTATTTTTTTAATCTAGAGTAATAATAGAGTAGTAAAACTTTAGACCTTAGAAATGTATGTTACCAACACTGAAAAGGATTTTGAGGGAGTGATGTACCATAACATCAAGAGTATGAGCTAATCCAAGTCCTTGGTAGTTACAAACTGAAAAGTAAACCGACTAAATACACACTTTATGATTTAATCTCTCTTTTTAATTGCACACTATAATGATAATTGCCGATGACCGACAATCTCAGGCGTGTTACATGCTCAGATAACGAGAAAACAATATCCTTTTCAAATAAAGTTTCTATAATGTATATAACGCTCTTCGGTAAGTGAAATAAAAAAAAGTTATGTTGTTTCTAGTGTGAAAAAGTCGGATTATGACAGAAACGATTAGATAAAAAAAACAAGAACATGACATCCACTAGGAATATGTCTTTGTTTTGGTTTGAATGTCTTTTTACTCATTTAGGATTTAGCCAACGCTTTGATTGTTTGTGTACACAAACACAATGAGAATAGCTAGGATACTCTTGTTCACAATTTCCTTTAAAAAAAGTATTATACCATCTATAAAAGTTTTAAAGAAGGCTAAAGTTTAATACTAATGTTTATTATTAATTGCACTTATTTTAAACAAGGTTTTTTTTTTATCAAACACATCTTCATTCATTCTAAAAAGGTTCTTACACTCCATGAGAGGAGGATGAGTTAAGCAATGAGAGGGCTGATTTTGCCACCGTATCAGCCATAACATTACTCAATCGAGGTACATATGCAAAGGAAATAAACTAAAACAAGGAACTAAAATGGTAGATGTCGAACAAGATGCCAAACAAAGCTGGTACCGTACCTCTCTCCTTCACAAGCTTCACCAAGGATTGAGAGTCAGACAGGATCATTAGGGAACTAACATTCAACGAAGCGGCATACATAACTGCCGAACGGATGGCGAGAGCCTCAGCCATGAGCGCCGATGATACGAATCCACGCGAGGTGGAGATGGGAGATGGGCATGTGCGTATACCCTCCCCGGAGAAAACAGCTCCTGTCCCACAATTATTTGTTCCTGCATCCCAAGCTCCATCAACATTACAAATGAGAGTATCTGATGTAGGAGGCTGTAGGCGAGGTGTGTGAGAGTGTCCACCGGTTTTGTGCGCAAGAGAGTTGGTTGTGGGATCCTGGATTTGCGCTGATTGTCACTCTCTAGCGTCATTTGTTGCCTTGACTACAACATCCATAGCCACCACACTCCTATTTTCGAAGCATAACCGGTTTCTCGCCTTCCAAAGATTCCATAGCAGCCACGGCCATAGTGGAGCAGACAGGCCAGCTGGTGGGAGGGTAATGAGAGTATGGCAACACTCTAGCAAAGCAGTAGTAGAAGACACATAATTAGGAGGTCTGGTCGTTAAGGGAGCATCATTCCATACTTGGTTAGCAATAGGACATTGGAGGAAGACATGGAGTTCGTCCTCCTCTGCACCACAAGCTTTACACCTGAACGGTGTGATTCCTCGGCGAGCCAAATTTGAACTGACCGGAATAGCTTTGCTCGCAAGCTTCCACAAAAAATTCTTGATCTTCGGCGACGTGTTCACATTCCAGACGTTTTGCAGCCAATTAAAAGAAGAGGGCAGAGAGCTGTAAGGTTCCAGGAATCCCATTGCTGCTCGGTAACCAGTCCTCGTGGTATAAACACCAGATTTGTCGAACAACCAAGCAACACTGTCCATTGCAGGCGCCGAACACGTAACAATACTAAGGATTTGTTCTTCATAGCTTGGTAGGTGTCTCTGTATCTTGTCCTTATCCCAAGTATTTGACAACAGACACAGTAGGTCACTAACCAGGAGGTTGGAGCCGTGTTCCTGCACCGGACCCATAGGCGTCAGCGGAAGGAAACATGACAGCCATGGGTCTCTCCAGACACTGATCTTCTCTCCGTTTCCCACAATCCATCCGAGGCCCTTCCTAAGAACTTCTCTCCCTGCTAAAATGCTTCGCCATCCATGTGACATGGTGGATGGGGCAGTGCATTGTAAAAACGAAGAGTGGCGTGCGTACTTCCCCAATAGAACCCGAGCAAGAAGGGAGTTAGGAGATTGAATCAAGCGCCAGCCTATTTTGGCGAGAAGAGCGTCATTGAAAGCTTTGATATCACGGAAACCTAACCCTCCCGCATGTTTAGGTAAGGTGAGTGTGGACCACGCAATCCAGCACATTTTCTTCTGATCCGGGTTAGCGTCCCACCAGAATCGAGTAAGGAGATACTGTATTTGCTTACACAGTGAGAGAGGAATTTTGAAGCAGGACATTGTATACGCAGGCATGGCAGTGAGTACCGCTTTTAAGAGGACCTCCTTAGCTGCCCCCGAGAGAAAACGGTTCTTCCAACTAATGGTTTTCTGTCTGATTTTATCCAGAATAGTCGCAAAGATGTCTCGTTTTTTCCTCCCAAAATGTTCGGGAAGTCCTAAGTACTTCCCTAATCCTCCCTCAGCATCAATAGATAGGGTGGTCTTGACTCTGGCCTTAACTTCAGGTGGGGTTCTGGCTGAGAAGGTGATCGAAGATTTAGAGAAGTTGATGCATTGTCCCGATAAGCTCTCATACAACCGGAGGATCTCTAAAAGGGCAGAAACACTAGTCGGCGTAGACCGGCAGAAAAACATAGTATCATCGACGAACAATAAGTGATTAATGGCTGGACAGCCCCGAGCCACTCTCACTCCCGGGAGGGACCCATCCAGAAGAGCCGAGTCACATAAAGCAGATAAGGTTTCAGTGCAGAGGATAAACAAGTACGGGGATAGCGGATCACCTTGCCGTATACCACGGGACGGGGTCACTGACCCCATGGGTGCTCCGTTGATCAGGAATGAATATGACACAGTCTCCACACAACACATGACCCAAGAGATCCACCTCTGATCGAAGCCTAACAGCTCGAGAACCTTACGAAGGAAGCCCCATTCGATCCTATCATACGCCTTGCTCATATCCGTCTTCACCGCCATAGAGCAATATTTCTTTGCTTCCGATGTGCGTAGGAAATGCAGTGTCTCATGTGTGATCAAGACATTATCTCCAATAGCACGTCCCGCAACGAAAGCAGATTGCGAAGGGGAGATAAGGGCTGGTAGTAGCGGTTTCAATCTGCGCGTCAAGATCTTCGCAATAACCTTGTAATGGGTATTACACAAGGCAATGGGGCGGTATTCTGCTACTTTCCGGGCACTAGTGATCTTGGGAATAAGACGAACGTGCGTCTCGTTCTGTTGAGGATGTAGTGTACCAGCAATAAAGAATTGTCGGATGTCGTTGCAAACATCTGACCCAACAATGTGCCAATAAGCCTGATAAAACTTCGCCGAAAAACCATCGGGGCCTGGAGCTTTTCCACCATTTATAGAGAAGACTGCTCCTTTTATTTCCGAATTGCTCGGTATACCTGTGAGACTGTCATTCATCTCCTGCGTTACCTTACTAGCCAGGATGCTCTCGAGTTTTGCAAAATCAGAGTTGCCATTGGAGGTGAATATGTTCTCAAAATAGTTGGATATAACAGAGCAAATTTGTTCCTCCTCATAAAACTCAGAGCCGTCATCATCTTCAATAACCGAGAGAGAATTGATGAGGCGTCTTTGTCGCGTTGCAGCATGGAAGAATCCCGTATTCCTATCTCCACATTTAAGCCATTGAATTCTGCTCCATTGCTGCCAAAATAATTCCTCATCCTTATAAGCAGCAATCAAGGAGTTAGTTATCTCCTCAATGCCTTCTCTGTTCGGAGGATTAGCTGAGAGAGCTTGTTTTAGCTTGGCCTGCATTTGGGAAATAGTCTCGTTGTGCTTCAGATTTTGCTCCTTTGCCCATTGGATAATTCTTCTTCGACACACATTGAGTTTCGAGATGACAGAATAATGTTTATTATTAATTGTACATATTTTAAACATACTGCGAATCAAAATTGATACAATAATATAGTATAATTTGTGATTTACAGCCGACTAAACTATGTCTATCATAAGTTTATAGCATTACAAAATCATAAGAAAATTTTATTTTATGAAAAAGCATTACATCTTTTATTGTAAGATGATAGAGTGTTTTCAGACTATTACACCGAGCCCAACCAAAGCCCAACTTTGAAAACACATTAATGTGTTGTCATATTTTATAAAGCCCTAACTTGAGTTAGCTCAATGAATGTTGAATGATTGTTGAAGGTGCATTTGCAATTATGTTATGTATTTTTTTTCTTTCTCACGTCTCTTCATCTTCATTAGAAGATGTACTGTTTTCTATTGGAGTTTGATGATTCATAGTTTGAAACTTATAAAATCCAATTTTATATGACATAAGAAGATAAAACTATTCACTCTCAAGATTCTCAACAGTCAATACAAATAGAATCACAATAGTATTAAGCATAGCTCTGCTCCACAATCTCCATAACTCTCCTGTTATACTCTCTTTTGTTCTCACTAAACAACCTCGCAGCTTCAGAGTTTGCTGGCGAGTTAGGATTTGGATCACAAAGCAGAGACTGTAAACAAAACAAAACCAAGATGTTAGTTAGTTTATGCATAAACTTACAATGCAAATTGTCAAAAAAAAAAAACCTGAATTGATGTGAGGATCGCTGAGACATCATATATGGGACTCCACTGGTTTTGTAATATATCCAAGCAAATGCTTCCATCAGCATAAACTGCAACAAAGTTCAAAACATCAAATCAAGAACTTATCTTTTTTTGGTTATTAAAGTATTATTAGTGCTTACTGTTTGGATGAAACATTCGAGAAACAAAGCGAACTACTGGTGGTTTGTTTGGGTAATCCTCAGTGAACTGAAGAGTTAACTTGAAAGTACCTATAACAGATTTAACAACATAGCTTTTAGCTTAATATTTATAAACTCATGAAACATGTGGAATCAATAAGTTATATACCTCCATCCCATGGACTATCATCAGGTCTGCAAAAAATACAATGAAGAAAAAATATTTGTTTATAGTTTGAAAAAACATAGTGAAGAAAAAGAAAATAAAAATGGTTTAAAGAATTGTATATACCCAAAGATGAGAGCATTCCAGTGCATGATGTTGTTATCTTGAGGAGCTCCACTAATCCCCAAGGGAGGATCTTTCTGGAGTCTCTTGAAGTCCCACATGAGTCTCTTTCTAGCTGGAGTTGCCATTGCTGCAAAACAAACAAACAAGACTGCATTGAAATTGAAAAAATCAAAGAACTCTTTATGGTTTTTTTCTCAAAAAGGTAATATCATTTTTCTGATAAAGTTTTCAACTTTCTTGGGCCCTCAAAGAAGAAAAAACAAGATCTAGGCTTATACAATCAGTAAAGCCTAAAGTTTAATACAGAGATATCAGAGAAGATAGACTAACCTGAAATTTAAAAGCTTGATGAAGAAGAATACAGTTTTTTTCAATATTTAATAGACTTAAAAGTTTTGGGAGAAAAAAAAAAAAGAGATGATGAAAAATGAGTAGAGGATAGCAGAGATTTAGAGAGAAACAGAGAAGATATTTTTTTTCTTTTCTTTGCTTCACCTTATAAGAAATGAGAAAAGACAAAAAAAGAAAAGGATATTTATATTAAAATTATTTTCTTCCATATTATTATTTTATTGAATGGTGTAGCGTAAAGACCAAAGCAAATTTGGTCAATTAATACCTTACTGATTAAGATTAATGGATACTAATCCATCCCCTCTTCTTTTTTAATAAGACAAGAATGTTTCTTTCTCATGAAATGAGTCATAAGGGTTAAATAGTTATCAAACTAAATCTATGGGGAGAAACAGTAAAAAGTCATGAAATTAGGGAAGTAATCTGTAAATATCAAAAAAATCATTTTATGTATTTTCACAAAAACACATCACTCTCAGTATTTTCACCAATCTTCAATTCTTCAAAACGTCTTGAGTTTCATACTTTCATCTCCTCTCCGTCTCTTGTGGATCTTAAGCAATGTACAGAGCTTTAGCGAGCAGAGCTAAGTCTCTCTGTGACAACAAATCATCCACCTTCCTTGCTTCTTTCACCTCTTCCAGGTTTTTCAACCATCGCCAAATTTTTTTGTCTTTTTATAAAATTTAATTAAAAATTATATAAAAAAGACATAAACTTTATCAAGTTGGTGTAATAAAAATCTGATCTTTACATAATCGAGTTTCCGCATCCGACAGTCTCTATGTAATAAACATAACTTTTGCAGATTGAAACATTCATTACCATTTGCTACCGTTGATGCTGAGGAGATCTCTGGTTCTCACCCTGGTGAAGTACAGAGCTTTGGTAATAATGTCTTCACTTAACTTCTTAGTATTTTGATTGGTTCTTGAAGTCATGTTAAATGATTTAAAAGCTTCTTTTTATATATTATATAGTGCAAGGAAAGTGGATAGGTTCTTCTAACTATAACACGCTTCTTGACCCTCTCAATGGAGAACCTTTCATTAAAGTCTCTGAAGTTGAGGAATCAGGAGTTCAGGTACGAGTCTTTGAGTTATTACTGACAACGTTGTATGTATCCAAGTCACTATTCTAACTTTATTTCTCTTCTCTGTTGTTTTAATGTTGCAGCCATTTGTTGAGAGTTTGTCACAGTGTCCTAAACATGGTCTTCATAACCCTTTCAAATCTCCAGAGAGGTATACTTTACTTGTGATCTAAGCTTTTATGATTCTTATCTAAAAACCTATGGTTATGTTTTCTGAAGGTACCTTTTGTATGGAGATATCTCCACCAAGGCAGCTCATATGCTTGCCTTACCTAAGGTAACATATGTTTTGTTTATTTTGAAAAAATTTAAAGTTAGATTTCTTGAATAATTTGTGTACTGAGCTACTAGTTGTTTGTTGTTGTTGTGTGTGTTTATATACTTTATTAGGTATCTGATTTCTTCACGAGGTTGATTCAAAGAGTTGCTCCAAAGAGTTACCAGCAAGCTGAGGGAGAAGTCTTTGTCACACGAAAGTTCTTAGAGAACTTTTGTGGCGATCAGGTACATGAATGTCTTCACTATATATGTGGCTGAATCTGTAAGGTTACAGCTTTAGAATATTTGTTTGATGATATTCTGCTTTCACTTTCTTTTTTAATCAGGTGCGGTTCCTGGCAAGGTCTTTTGCAGTACCTGGGAACCATCTTGGCCAGCAAAGTCATGGCTACCGTTGGCCTTATGGTCCTGTAAGACATTCTTTACTAGATACTTTTTTAACTTTGACACTTCTGTTTTTGAAACTGTGGAGTTATTTATGAGTTATGATACAGGTGACAATTGTTACACCATTTAATTTCCCACTTGAGATTCCTCTACTTCAGTTAATGGGTGCTTTATACATGGGTAACAAACCTCTTCTTAAAGTTGACAGCAAGGTATACTATTCTTGTGTTTTGTCTTCTTCACACATAAAAAAAAACTATCCATAATCTCTTTTCATGATTGTTTCAATAGGTGAGCATTGTAATGGAGCAAATGATGCGTTTGCTTCACTATTGTGGTTTACCCTTAGAAGATGTTGACTTCATAAACTCAGATGGCAAGACTATGAACAAGATATTGTTAGAGGTTGGTGTTTTCAGAACTCACAAGCTTATTGTCTCCACAAGTTTTTTACCTATTGTGTCACTCTCATGCAGGCGAATCCAAGGATGACACTCTTCACTGGTAGCTCTAGAGTAGCTGAAAAGCTGGCACTTGATCTCAAGGGTAGGATCAGATTAGAAGACGCTGGATTTGATTGGAAGGTCTTGGGACCAGATGTTCAGGAAGTTGATTACGTTGCATGGGTTTGTGATCAAGATGCATACGCTTGCAGTGGACAAAAGTGTTCAGCACAGTCTATGCTTTTCATGCATGAGGTTTGTTTGGTTTGATTCTAAATTTTTTTGGCTACTTCCAAGTTTCTTTAACTTATCTTTCTTGTTCTTACAGAACTGGGGGAAAACCCCTCTTGTTTCAAAACTAAAAGATCTTGCCGGAAGACGGAAACTAGAAGACTTAACCATTGGTCCTGTCCTAACAGTTAAGTTCCATTCATTATGTCTGCAACCATCTACTGAGATTGTGTCACTAAAACTGTTTCTTTTCATTTTTGAAAGTTTACAACTGAGGCAATGTTGGAGCACATGGAGAATCTACTTCAGATTCCAAACTCAAAGCTACTCTTTGGTGGGAAACCATTGAAGAACCATTCAATTCCTTCTATCTATGGAGCCTTGGAGCCTACTGCAGTTTATGTTCCCATTGAAGAGATCTTGAAGGATAATAAAACTTATGAACTCGTCACCAAAGAAATCTTTGGACCGTTTCAGATTGTAACGGAATACAAAAAGGATCAGCTTCCTCTAGTGTTGGATGCTTTGGAGAAGATGCATGCTCATCTAACTGCTGCTGTTGTTTCAAATGATCCCATCTTTATCCAGGCAAGTCACGTTCACCATTATCAATCAATCAATCTGTTTTGTCAAAGTGTAATGATGTAACAAATGGGTGCAGGAAGTGATAGGGAATTCAGTGAATGGGACTACTTATGCTGGACTTAGAGGAAGAACAACTGGTGCTCCTCAGAATCACTGGTAAGAGAAACATAAATCTCAATCTTTCATCTTATGTAGAAGGTTGATAATATTATGTTGCAACAGGTTTGGACCGGCAGGGGATCCGAGAGGAGCAGGGATAGGGACACCAGAGGCTATAAAGCTTGTGTGGTCATGCCACAGAGAGATCATCTATGACTATGGACCGATTCCACATGGTTGGGAGCTTCCTGCATCGACTTAAAGAAGTGTGTGTGTGTGTGTGTGTGTGTGTGTGTGTGTGTGTGAGTTCACTATTATGAAATAAATTAGGCACTTAATAAAAGCTGAGAGTTAGGTAGTTTTACCTCTGATTAAGAGAGTGAGAGCTATGGTTATGACATGTGAGTCTCAAGAGGATCTTTTTTTTTTTGTTTTGGATAATAATGTCATCGAGTGAGTTATACCATTTCATGTTTTGGATGTTGTTTGTTTCCTGGTTTAGATGAGAGCTTATTGCTTCAATAGGAATGGAATCTTGGTAATGAGAAGATATTTGGTAAGAACATCCATCCATCCATCCATCGTTTGACCTCTTCCAGGTTCAGTATCTCTGGTATGTGATTGGTTTATGCACTCAAATCTCCCAGAGGATAGCTTTAGGCATGAGAGCATCTTTGTAGACAGAGGGGAGTTTGCTGTTGATCCCATGCTGCGTGATTGTTAAGCTGATTGCTATAGTTTTCTTTTGCTCCTATTAGAATATCTGGCTTGTGGAGTAGTATATGTACTGATTGAGAGGATTGCAAATGCTAGCTTCTCCTACTCATGGTTCATTTATCAACTTATGTGCCTCTGAAGATGCTACATTCGTTCAGCATTTTTTTAAAGATGTTGGTTCTCTCTTGACATGCAACACTTGATGTTCTTGTTCACTGTTACCTGAGAGTTTCCTTTTGGTACTTTCTGGGACTTCAAGAGCTTTGATAGACT
>CAKOAT010217488.1:32614-44620 GCA_932364175.1 Eruca vesicaria subsp. sativa | reverse complement strand
TCGAGTGGGTCGTGATGGACGGTCAGTATGGTCATCTGATCTTGGAACAAGCCTAAGCTCCTTCCCGGACTTACTCGGCTCGATCCGGTAAACAGCTCGGTTGGTCTGATTGGCATGGCTGAATGGCTGAACCTCAGTTGGACTGTTCTGATCGTCCTGAGTCTGTTCCAAGTCCTGGTCCAGGTCCTGGGTTCCATCAAACAGTGATGTAGAAGCGATCAGAATTGGCGAATCCACACTCTTGCACAATAGTTCTTGTGAAGAAGAAAGGTGTCGGAGATCGTAGGGTCGACACTGTGAAGAACCGTCGATGCTTGAGACGGCATATTGTGCTGGATACGCTGCGGTAACATATAAGCGAGAGGATCTGGCGCTTCCACACTCTTGCACAGTGGTTCCTGCTACGAGGACATGGATAGGAGGACCATAAAGCGGACTCTGTGAAGAACCATCGATGCTTGAGATGGCGTAGTGTGATGGAAACGCAGCAATGACTTAATAACAAATAAATCAGACGAATCCACACTCTTGCACAGTAGACCATAGAGACGCAGTGGCAAATGGCTAAAACAATGTCAAATCTGAAACAAATCTTTGGAGGGATCGTCGCTTTAAACGAAACCTTCACAATGAAAGATTTTGCGAGCAAACCAAAACCCAAAAGATGATCAGAGCCCTGTAGAGACTCGACGATGGCCAAGGTGTTGAAGGAGATGTAACATAGGGGTTGACTGGACCCGAGTAACAGTCGCGGACCGGACGCAGAACATTCACCGGAGATAGTGGAAACCATCTTTGGTCGGAAAGTGAAGGACATCACGACTGTGGAGAGGCAGAGCAGATTAGTGACTCTATCTCGCCGAAGATTGACTCC
This sequence comes from Eruca vesicaria subsp. sativa, assembly GCA_932364175.1. Classification (NCBI taxonomy): domain Eukaryota; kingdom Viridiplantae; phylum Streptophyta; class Magnoliopsida; order Brassicales; family Brassicaceae; genus Eruca; species Eruca vesicaria. The sequence continues at coordinate 43,746 of CAKOAT010217488.1, read as the reverse complement.
TAGCAGAGATGGCGGCAGAGACAGCAGTAGATCCAGCGTAAATAACAAATATTCCAAGGGGTAAAAGCTGACGACCGTTTGAAGGGATGAAACCTCAACGGGAATTACTCTGTCGAGGCAGATGAAGCACATCAGTAACTTCACACTAGGAGGCGTAGGTGGAGATGAAGGTGACGACCAAGGTGGGGATAGACGTGACTTCACCGGGACCAGATCTGACGCTAAGAGGAGACCAGATCCGGTAGGTGCTCCCTCGCACTGAGCGGCTCCGGCGACGGCGGAAGGAGTAAGAGAAGGAGCGGTGATGGCGCAAGGGGAGAAGGTGATGTCGATTGAAAACAAAGGAGTTGTGATGAGAGCTAACAAAGGAGCAGCGGGGAGACAAACTCGAGGAGAGGAGCAGATGGCACAGCCACCGGCGTGAATCGCGGAGGGAGACGAGCAATGATGGCATCTGCTTCTCCCGTCGGCAAAGATGAAATCTAAAACGAAGGACATGATTTTAAGGGCGCAGGTAACGAAGCAAAACGAAGGTGGAGAGAGGCAACGGTGACGCCGGCAAACAGAACCGCCGCTGGCGTCAAAGGTGATGAAACAATGCGGCTCCTCGATAATTGGGCCAGAGAGAAAACGATATTAGGGCGAACTATGTGAATTAGTGTAAAGAGATTAATAGTTGAGTTGTTGATGTTTGAAATCAATGTTGAATTGCAGTGTAAATAGATTGCTAGTTGGAGCTATAATCACGATGCCTTTAGTTTTCATGTTCAAGTGGGTAGATGAAGCACATGATTAGCTTGAACCTTGATCAAATCATCCAAGAGAAGAAGAATTGGAAGCAAGAAACCTTGCCACACAAGAAAATGAACAAGAAGAAGAAGTGACCAAAGAGTCACGTTGAAGAATGAAGAAGTGGAAGCAAGAGATTGCTTACCACTCAAGGAAAAGAAGAAGAAGCAAAAGTCAACTAAAATAAAAAGTCAAACAAGAATTGAGATGTGACTTTAGTCACAAAGAATCAAGTTGAGAAGAAAAGATATTAGTTGACCAAGCTATCAAGGAATTATGAAGTGTGGAATAAAAGCCTAGCTAAGAAGAGCTAGTAAGATTTGGAGAAAAGAAAGAACAATGTAGACGTAAAAATGTTCTCTCTTCTCTCTACAAGAACAAACGTGAGTGAGAGAGTCAAGAGAGAGAGTGTGTGCTTGTGTCAAATATAAAACACAAGTCAACAAACTGAGAGTGTTGAGAGAACAAAAACAGAGTGGTGTTCAAGTGAGAACAATAGAATATAGAGGCTGCCAGAGACCTGAGAAAAGTGGAGAGGCCAAGCCAAAAAGAGAGAATGTCAACAGCACATGTGAAGAATTTAAGTGAGATTATTTGTGTTTTATAGAATATTAGCATAATGTTTTAATGACCTTGCGTCAGCACAAATGAAACAGCAAAACATGGTTTTAAGGACCTTAAGTTGAATTAATAAACACCAAAAACATGGTTCTGGTCTGGCAGAGTTCAGTGGTTGCTTGGCCTAGTGAGTGGTTTTCTACATTTTCTTGAATGGTCTTCGTCGACTATCTATGATAGCCAACACTTTTAGTATGATCAATCCTTAAGCATTATCATCCCCGTGATCTTCACATTGTTGCTTGACATAATATGTCCTATAATGTCTCCCGACTCTCTCACCCTCTCTCGAACTCAGCATCACTCGAATTCTCAAAATAAATAAGCAAAACTCAAAACACCTCTTTTACCAAAAAAAAAAAAAAAAAATCTCAAAGCTCCTGTCTTTCGCAAATTAGGGTTGCTCACTTGGGGATTTAGAGAGGAAGGACTAACCACATGACGTTTTACGTAAACAACGTGCTGCTTATTAACAAATCATGTTTGTTTACGAGCTAACTAAAAACCAGTGTTTAGCAGTGACGAAACCGTTAAAAGAAGGGTTGATTCATTAAGAAAGATGCCTTGGGGATTTATACGGTACATCTTTAATTGAGGGGTTTTTACTCGAAATAAATTTAATTGAGGAGTGTTTAAATTAAAAATCCATATAACATTTAATATAATCAATACATTTAAGTATAATTGTGATTTAGATATTTTCGATATTCAAAATATTTCAGTTTGAATCGGAATCGGTTTTAGTTATCTGGATATTAGACTTTTAGATGCATCTGAGTATATAATCAGTTATAGTTTTTGTTTAGTATTACTTTCAAATCAAGTTTGGTTCGGTTCTGCGGATATATATATTTACCCAGATTTATTTTCTTCTGCTAATTTAAAGTAAAATAATTATTAATGTAAAACAAATATTAGAGGCTTATTTAACATACATAATCATTGAATATTTTAAGAATACCAAAAAAAAAGGTTGAGTGTCGTGTCAATATAGTTGGGTATATTGCAACATTACGTAGTCTATAACCAATAACATATATTTTTTTATAAAAAATCTTGGTAAATATAATAAAAACACGATACAATCGAGTGAAAGGAAGTTAGGTTTGCGTTGAAAATAATGTGATCTCTTCACTCGGCAGCTAAATTCTACTTTTCAATCAATTTCACGAAATTTTCTTTTCTTTTAAAACTTTTCTGATTTGTTTTTTTTTTCTTCTAATAATCTAATTATGTTTCTAGTTCTTTTCTGATATAAAAACTCTGTAAAGAAAAACGATACTTGGCTAAACCAAAGAAATGAATTTGTGTGTGGTGTTTTAACCTCAGTTTTCTTAATTTTAATCAATCACAATTATTTGTTGTCATCGTGTACAAAAGCCTCAACTATGACCAAGTTCGGCAAGATACAAAACTTTCATTTCTAAAATATTCTCATTTCATCATTTTAGTTGATGCGAATCTTAATGATTCGGTAATTTTTTTCCCGGCAATGATATTATTTAGTAGTTGCATGAAGAGAATTGTAATTCACTAATGCAAAGGTTAAAAATGAAGGAACTAAAAAGTTGATTAAAAAAAATTAGTGTGTAAACACATTAAATTGTTGCGTTGGAGTTAAGAAAATTAGAATATAAATACATTAATTATTAAATGATTGTGAGGCTACTATGCCAGCATTCTAATTTTTAAATGATTATGGGCTGACATGTGTCACATTGGTATGTGAACACATCTATTATAAATATTTTAAAAATATTTAAGGGAAATATCAAAAAATATTGAAAGGTGTAGTGCAACCTTATTCACTGTCCAAATTAGGCCTTAGAGCACCATTAGTGGTGATCTCTAAGCTAAGTCTCTCATCAACTTAAATTATATAAGACAATAAAGTAAGAAAGATAGAAGTGAAAAGATGAGAGATGGCACTTTGCAGAAAAATGTTACAAAGATGGGAAGAGCTTAATACTACAGGTGTTGCATTTCTAATTGTGTAATTGCCTTTTATTTGTTTAAATTTAGTTAAATAAATAAATTAAATTAAAATATTAATATCTATTTCTATATAGTAGTGTTTTCCTCCTTTTTTAAGCTGTACACATAGGATCCAGCCTGGAAAGTCATATGCCTTGAATAGGACACGTTAGAAATGACATTGTTTGATGAGTTTCATTAATCGAAACTTTTATGAGCTCTGATTTGAGAATTCGGCCAAAAAAAGCACCAACTTTGCACGAATGGCCAAAAGAAACCTGTACTCGAGTCTGGCCAAAAGAAACCTGAACTTTTGTTGACTTTATTAGTTTATTAAGAAACTTACGATTGACTCGCCATTTTAACACACCGTTAACGAAGCGTTAAGACGGTGTTAACTCGGACGTTAATTGTTGCTGTTAGGATGAAACGACGTCGTTTTCAATTGAGATGAAACGATGTCGTTTTAAGCTATTTGAAAAAAAAAAGACGTAGACCCCTAGATTCAAACCCAGGTTGATTGGATCAAGTGGCAAGGTAGTTTACCACTAGGCTAGTGGCACATTCAATGTATCTACTAACACATTTACTTATATTTGGTAGTGATTGAATATTAAAAAAATTCTATAAAAACTTTAAAAATCTTTAAAATTTCAAAACAAATGAGAAAGAACGAATTTTTTTATAAAATTAATTTTGAAATTAAAATTAAAATTAAATTAAAATGTTATTTTTCTTTAAAAAAACAGACGGGAACTTATAAAATTTATTTTTCTTTTAATGTATCTATTAACACATTTACTTATATTTGGTACAGATTGAATATAAAAAAAATCTATAAAAACTTTCAAAATCTTTAAAATTTCAAAAAAAAATGAAAAAATAAAGATTTTTTTTATAAAATTAAAATAAAATTTACTTTTTCTTTAAACTAAAATTTTGGAAGATTTTTGCTTTTGTTAAAGAAAATAAAAATTTATTTTAATTTTAGTTTCAAAATTAGTTTTATAAAAAACTCTTTATTTTTCATTTTTTGAAATTTTAAAGATTTTTTCAAGTTTTTATAGATTTTTTTTATATTCAATCTGTACCAAATATAAGTAAATGTGTTAGTAGATACATTGAAAGAAAAAATAATTTTTAATTTTAATTTTAATTTCAAAATTAATTTTATAAAAAAGCTCTTTATTTTTTTCATTTTTTTTGAAATTTTAAAGATTTTTTAAAGTTTTTATAGAATTTTTTTTATATTCAATAAGTACCAAATATAAGTAAATGTGTTAGCAGATACATTGAATGCGCCACTAGCCCAGTGGTAAACTACCTTACAATTTGATCCAATCAACCCAGGTTTGAGTCCAGTGGTCTATGGCTTTTTATTTTCAAATCGGTTAAAACGACGTCGTTTCATCTCAATTGAAAACGACGTTGTCTCATCCTAACGGCAACAATTAACAACGTTAATTTTTCTGTTAAATTTGCTGACGGCGTGCCAAATTGGCAAGTCAACGAAAACATTGTTAATTAATTCGAAAGTCAATGAAAAATTTATGTTTTTTTTTGTCAGGCCAAAAGTACAGGTTTCTTTTGGCAATTCGTGCAAAGTTCGTGTTTTTTTTGGCCGAATTCTTGCTTTGATTTACATTACTTTGGGTTTTTTAGTTTGGTTTTGGCCTGATTGGGAAGAAACTCTAAGAGACTATTCATGTCTCAACGAGGAAGATGTCACTCTGTTTTAACGGCACGACTCTTCTCTTTCCGATTAATTTCACGATCTGGAACGGCAAGCGTAAAAGCTTACTGATTAATCCCTTCATCGACATCAATGACATCCCCACTACGTCAACATCAGTGATCCGTTTTCAGATAATAGGTATAAATTGACGATGGTCTTCTTCTCCATTGATCTTATTTGGCTTCAAAGCGCTTAGATATATATTGCTTTTGAGATGGCTAATACTAGGGTTCTTTTCTCCGATATGAAGTCCAGTAGGTGCTATTTCAGCGTTGACGCTAGACTCCTCCGTATCTGGGAGGCGACAAGTGCTCGCCATGGTGGTCAACTCACGTGTCTCGATATGCTAATAATCGATGTGAATGTAAGTGATAGTAGCATATGATTTCAATATTCCGGTGATGATGTTTCTCTTTTTATAAGGTGTTATGTATGACTCAGATCTTTGTAGAACCAAAAAAAGTGAATCCGTATCATTTATGTCTGTATATTGGTTTTCAGATTTACGGTATCATTAGATTTTATTTTTCTGCTACTGTTCTTTATGTTTATAGATTAGAATTAATTTTTCCGGTACTGTTGTTTATGTTTATAGATTCTCTGTCTAGATTTTTTTTGTTTTACTTAAAATTTTTTATCCGTCCCATTTATGTATGACTATTGGTTCTCAGTTTTATGAACATTGATCATATATGTCTGTCTAAATTTGATTTTTTATTCCGGCAAAACTCTTTATGTTCCTTCACATTTAAACTCTCTGCTCTGATTTCTTCCAAACATATGATTCATGGGACTATTATGCAGGCGGAGATCAGTGCTGATCGGATTCCATTGTTCCGGCCTAGGCTCACTGCCGGATCGGTTGATTTCATCTCTGGATTTGGCGTAGCTCGGTGTGCTCCAAATTTCAAACTTTCCGAGTCATCCTTACTGATTCGATTCACTGACAACTTCTTTGGAGGAGATAACCGACCTGGTTTCGACATTGCCTGAAGAAGGTTTCTGGTTCTGTAATGAAGGGTTGCTTGGATTGGCTAACACAAACAGGCAGCTTCCAGGTGACCGAATATAGTTTTCATTAGCAGTGTATTCAGATTAATGTACTTATTAAATACAAAAGCTTATGTTCATATTTCTGAGATTTTTGTTTCCTTGTTAGTTCGCTTTACTGTGTTCCTGTATTGCAACCAACATTCATGCAATCCACCGTCAACGTGCAACACCTGAATACTTTCATGCAACTGCTTGGTCTAACAAACACCAAAACCAATCTTCCAGGTAAACCTAATATTTTTGTGGCTTAAACTCATCATCAAAAGCCATTTTATTCTTTCAAATGTTCATCTTATGACATATATGATTGCTGAGCTAACTGCTGTAGAGAGTCATGTAAACGATCAAGGCAAAGATCGTGTCATGGCAACCAGATAGATAGGTTTCTATTACTTTCTTATATAGGCTTCTACACTTTTATAATTGATAATACCACTTTCTTAGACAAACACCTTGAGGATTTGGACCATATTTTGTCCTTTGTAATGACGTGTCTGTCACCTTGAGTGTGTTTGACTCTCAAGCTGTGACGTTTCACAAACAACCTGAATGCTTGCCGGGTTGATCCACAAGCTGTTGTTCCAACAAACATTAATCCCAGTTATGAACCCAGTTATGTGTGAGGTATTCTTTCATACTGTTGTGATACCCAATTATGTTTTACTTCTTCTTCTTATGATTTAGTAAACTGATGTCCACCATGATGCTTTTGCAAAGAGTGGCGCACCTTAAATCTCCAGGGTGATTGTTTCTGAATACTCCATCTGGGACTCATTCTTATTTTTAAAAGATGCTGGTGAGAGTTATCTTTACAAGTAAGCATTTAAAATTACTACTTGATTACATCAAGAAACGTACTCACTATTTTTTTTTTTTAATCAAAATGTTAATTTATAACTAAAAAAAAAGACCTTTTACAAAATGTTTCTAAAAAAAGAAAAGATCGAAATTTAACATTTGAAAAGCTATAAAGATCCAGCACCCCTTTTTACTTCTCTGCCAAGTAACCTCCAAAACACTGGACTTCTCTGCCAAGCAACCTCCAAAACACTGTAATTTTTCTGAAAAAAAACACTCCAACTCAGCTCTCACTCCTACTGAGTACCTAGCTCTCACTCCTACTAGGCTTTTCAAACCCAGCTCTCACTCCTACTGAGTTCCCAGCTCTCACTCCTACTGGGTCAAAAAAAACCAACAAAAACACAACCCCGAAGTTCAACCTTATCTCGTTGTGAACCAAAACTGCAGTCCCCCTGCTAGTCTCTTGTCACCCTTCTGTTGAATGATTGAGAAAACTTATTTCTCATTGTCTTATCTATTAGCTTAACGACAAGAGCAGAAGGAGAAGGAGCTTCCCCATGACGTCTACGGTTGCTTTCCCTCCATATACTATGGACAGCAACCTGAAATAAATATCTGGTAGTAAAAAGAGTCATTCTCTCTTGCTTCTCATCAGTAATGAGCCTTTGAATATCCAACCAGCTCGAAGTGAATCTATCCTTTAACACCCCTCTAGCCAGATTCTCCCAGATTAGTTTGGAGAAAGAGCACTCAAAGAAGAGATGACCCACAGTTTCTATCGGTTCCTGACAAAAAATACACGAGGCATCCACATTCAAGGCCCATTGACTCATTCTGTTACCAGTAGCTAGCCGATCCCTCAAAGCAACCCAAACCATGAACGAGTACTTCGGCGTCGCATGTTTAAACCACACAGCTTTGTGCCATTCATAAGAAAGATGCGGTTCTCTAATTTGTTTCCAAGTATCTGCAGTGGAGAACTTCTTCTTGAACTTGTTATTTGCATTTCTCCAAAGATAGACATCATCCTCCTCTTGTTTCCTATTCATTTTGAACTTCTCAATCTCCTGCTCAATTCTATTAAGAATCATATATCGATGATTCTTTCTTTTATGGCGACAGCAATCAACAACTTTCGCACAATCATTTATCCCCAAGTCAATAGACCCTCCATTGCCTATTAACACCTTTAGACAACCTAGAGGAGATCACTTGTCATACCAAAACGAAGTCTTCTCTCCATTTCTAACATCCACTCTAGACAACTCCTTTGCTTTCTCTCTATACTTCAAAATCTTTCTCCAGACCCAGGAACCCAATTGGGATGTATCTTTAATGGACCAGAAAGAAGCTTTCCGGATAAGATATATCTTAACCCAACTGACCCAGAGGGAATTAGCAGAAAGAATACGCCATATAAGCTTCAAAATACAAACCATATTCATCTCCTTCAAAGACCTAATACCAAGGCCCCCCTCCTGCTTCGTTCTACATACTTCCCTCCAACTAACCTTTGCCTTTTTACTATTTAATTCCACCCCAGACCAAAGGAAAGCTGAGCAAATACGCTCAATTTCCTGAATACAGCAGCTAAGGAGCCGGAAGGCAGCCATCCAAAAATTAACCAAACTCATAATAACAGAGTTTATTAATTGAAGTCTACCAGCATAAGAGAGAAAGCGTCCAGTCCAAGACCCAATCCTTTTCCTGATTTTCTCTACTAGAGGAAGGAAATCATTAACAGACATGCTCTTAGTAAGTAAAGGCAGCCCTAGATACCTGACAGGAAGGCTTCCAGAAGCGAAGGGGAAGTGACTCATGATCTCAACTTTTTTCTGGTCTGAAAATCCAGCCATAAACAATGTCGATTTCTCCAAACTACTCTTCAGTCCAGACATTTGATCAAACTCTTCAAAAACCTCCAGAACCCTTCAACAGATCTTCGAGAACCCTCAATGAATACCATTAAGTCGTCTGCAAAACAAAGGTGTGTTAGACCAATGTTTTTGCATTTAGGGTGGTACCCAATCCGGTTCAGCGAGGCTGCTTTATCCAACATTTTAGATAAAACGTTCATACAAAGAACAAACAGATAAGGTGAAAGAGAACATCCCTGACGTAACCCTCTGTTGCTCTGAAAGTATCCAGCAAGTTCACCATTTACTTGGACCGAGAACGAAGCCCTAGTGATACAAAGCGAAATCCATTTAATAAAGATCTCCGGGAATCCAAGAGCCTGAAGAATGTTTAGAAGAAAACTCCATTGCACAGAATCGAAAGCTTTTGAGATATCAATTATCATAGCACACCTTGAGGATATGTCTTCACGGTGGTAATCTTTCACAATCTCAGTAGCAAGAAGTACATTCTCCATTAACAACCTTTCCTTGATAAAAGCAGACTGGTTTAGAGAGATACACCGTGGCAATAGAACCTTCAATCTGTTCGCCAGGATCTTTGATATTATCTTGTATAAAACATTGCAGCACGAAATTGGTCTGTAGTCCTTCATAATCTTTGCTTCTGCTGTTTTAGGAATCAGTGCCAATATAGTTGAGTTGAGCCCTTTCGGCAAGAACCCCTTAATAAAGAACGACTGTATAGCATTTGCGACATCATCCCCAATTACCTGCCAAGTTTCTCTGAAGAACTCTGTTGTATAACCGTCTGGACCTGGTGCCTTGTGTCCCGGCATTTTGAATAAAACATCTTTAATCTCCTCCTTTGTTACCTCTTTAACAAGCTTCATACAATCCAGCTCATTGCATTTAAACCCCAAGAGATCCTCTAGTTTCTCCACTGATGCTCCACCAAAGTTTTCAGGAACAGCGTTCATAAACTGTGAAAAGAAAAGAACCGCTTGATCCTTTGAAACGTACTCACTATTACTACAGTTTGGTCACAAACGATACTGGGGTTTGCAAAGGTTGAGCCTATTACAATAGCAGAGCTTAACTAGTTTATCATCGCTGCTCAGCTTCAGGTACAGTAATTTCAAACTATAATATCTTTGTCTCTAGCAAATTCTGTAGCTCTGTTTCTGCTTGCAATAATTTATTGATGTTAGGAGTTTTTAAGGCTCCTAAGACAAATGTTGTAGTATAAGAGATTGTCGAACCAGTTCTGATGGATTTTAAAGCACTGAGAATGCAAGTACTAGCTTAATCTAAGTGCAATCGAATAAATGATGGTTCTAAACTATAACTAAGAATAAGAAAAGCGATAATAAAAATAACTTCTTTGATTAAGAGAAAGGAGAACTCATGGGTATAGGGATTAGACCTTGGGTGATCAAGTTTCGAACTAAGGATGGCAAGCGATCAATTAAACTATCAACCTTAAGCGTAGACACAATTCTAAACAAGCTCTATGTCTAGATGAATGTTCATTTGCTAACATATCTCAAACATCAAATATCTTTGGTTGAATAATATGAAAGCAATCATTACGAATAAGTCTACTAGCCATCTTAACACCTTTAACAACAAGTGTCCCTGGTAAAGAATGTTAAAAGCTTAGGAGAGTTGACTCAGACATTTCATCGAACACTATGTGAGTGGGAAATGTCTAGAGATCAACCTTTGAGTGGCTAACTCAAAAGAAGCATTAGGATTACTCTACTAGCAAGGAACAAGGATGATCTACACAACCTAGAACTAACCTAATCACCCTTAATCTCCCTAACCCATGAATTCAATGGTGATTTACTCACTAATCATCATGATTACTCTTAAACCCATGTTAAATTCAAGCTTAATCATGTAAATGATGAAAATAGACAAGTAAACAAAGGTTTTTCAATGGTTTCTCTTCAAGAACAAAGATGATCTCCTGGTAGGCTACAAAGAGTACTGAAACCACTTCCATTAGAAAGCTAACTCAATTTTGTATGTCTCCACAAAATATTAGCAATAGAAGATATCTTTAAAGGCTCCATCCATGCTCATCTTTCAGCCCCTTTTTGATCACAATGCTCCTAAACATCTCAAATCACTCCATGGCACATTCCAACACCTAATAAGGACAATGAATGCAAAATGAAACCTAGACATGGCTAAATCCTAATCTATATGATGAAAATGCTCATGGATGAATGGGTAAAACAATGCAAATATGCAAGATATCAACTCCCCCAAACTAGTTCTTTACTTGTCCTCAAGTG